>OY744522.1:116006068-116141068 GCA_963556195.1 Sepiola atlantica
CTTCTTTCTTTCACTCTTTTATTTCTTCTCTCAATCTTTTTTTATATTCCTTATTTTAGTTGTTCTTTCTTTCTTTTCAGTTATTTACTTTATTGAAAAGAACAAAACCAAACAAACACGCATGCACTGACATGACTCTTTTGAGATTAATGTCGATGAAAGCCAATCCATTTCTCGCTAATCCTTACTCCCCTTTTCTCTTTTTCTGTTTATTGGTAGAAAGAGAGAGAGAGAAAGAGAGAGAGAGAGAGCGAGAGAGAGAGGGAGAGAGAGGAGGAGGAAGAAGACGAAGAAACAGAGTTTAACGTGGTCATCGGACCATGTGGTAAAACATGGTATGACTGATAGTCATCATGGAATTCAATATTGTGATTAAATTTGTGTTCTTTCCTTGAATATTGAACATTCTAAACTCATAAACACACACATATATATATATATATATATATATATATATATATATATATATATATATATATATATATATATATTACTATGTCACATATATTTATATTTCATAAAATAATATACTATGTTTATATTTTTGTTTCAGTATTTACTTCAACAATATACGAGTAAAACTTGGTAATAGTATAAAAACATACTCATGACAATTGAGCTGCACTGAAACGTTTGTGTTTTCATTACCGAAGGAAATCGTCAGGTTATATATATATATATATATATAGTCATCCACATACAGCCTGTTTCGCTGTTTCACAGCTCATCAGTGCGGCTAGACCAGTTAGTAATATCATCCACAAACAGACACATAAGTGTGGTTAGACATGGTGAGTGTTTCCAGCTGAGATTTGAAACCCGACAGCTAGTATAGTAATCAGCGTTCTTATCCCTGAACCATCTCCACGAAAAGAGAAGTTATAATGTCTTTATTTACATTACTGATTTCGGAGAAATCTATTGTGATTATGAAGAGTAATACTTTTACACTAGATTGAAACAGTTATTTCCTCTCACTAGAAAGCTCAACCCACGAGTCGGGCGTAGGGGCTCCTCACCTTAAATTTAAGTGGTTAAAGTAGGAGTGGTTAAATTGTGTTTTGAAACTCTTAAAAAAAAATAACACGGCAAACAATAACAGATACTTGTAAGGAACGGGCACCCGAATGGTTTCAGTTCTTATGGAATCAGTTCTGAGTATTGCCGGAGAATCCCGAATCAGTCCCGGAAATTTCTGAAGCAGTTTACGATTTGAAAGCCACTAATTTTTAAGAAAGTTCGTTAAACATTATTCTTTTTCGAGGCTAAAATTATTTTTAACCCTAACCTAACCCTTCGCATGCTTGGTGCCATCTGCCTTTTTACATTTTTGTCGTGGCTTTCAAATCGAAAACAGCTTCGGTAATTTCCGGGATTGGCTAGGAATCCTCCGTCAATACTCAGAACTGACTCCATAAGAACAGATATCCTCTGGGTGCCCATTCTTTACAAGTATCTAATAACAATAACAATAACAGCAGACGCAGAACAATAATGAAAGCCCCCCCCCCCCTACCAACGATATAATAGATAAGTCGCATTTACTTACTTTGGATGGCCCATGATTCTTTTTTGGCGGCAGACGTGAAAATGAATTCCATGTCGGAACAGCATTTGCGCGAAACGTTGGGTCGAACCATGTTACAAATATCAATCTTGGAAAATCTGTGGAGCTTTTCCAAGACCGACGGATCTTTGGAGTGTTTTCTTGCAAGTTGTTGTGGGGAAAAGGATTCCAGATAATTGTTTCCGTCGGCGTCGTGAAACGGCGATTTGTATCCTGCGTCCATCGAATTGGAATTGTTCGAAAGGCGCCCGTGTATCGAGGCTGCAGCCATTGAGAGATATTGCTCATAAGCGGGTGCCTCTCGCAGGTACCCGGCCACGACGGACAATAAAAGAAACAAGAAGAGAAAACTAGACCGACGGTAAGCCATTATAACTCTCGGGTGTCGGTAGTTTCTGCTTAGTCGTTGTCGTTTTTTTTTTTTTTTCCAGTTTGTCGCTTTTTTTTCTCTCCTATTCTTTCCTTCCTCGTCAATCGACAGCGTTGATGTGACCAGAGTCACCTTTCGACTGTTTACTAGTAAAAACTAGGGCAGTGCACAGAGAAATAGCGTCCTCATTGGTCTGAGCCGCCAATGGTCGCCAGCAGAACGGGTCACATGACTGACTTGACCTCCTTACTTAACCTGAAATCAGTCAAGCCACTGCGAGTCGCTTTTTCGAAATGGCGGACCATTATCGTTCACAAATCCTACAAGTGTTTCATTTATCTCTCTATCTATTTATTTATCTATCTATTTATCTAAACGAAGATAACCACGAACACATCACCCATAAAATACAATAAAACCAAAAGGCGAATCTAAATGGCTATTAATTACGTTGCTTGATAAAAAGAAAAGAATAAAAAAAATAAAAAATCTTAATTTTATCAATAACTCGATCACCCGTGACCCGAGGCCATATGGCTGCTTGGTGCTTCTATACGAAAGGACCCATATCGGCTCGAATGTTTACGAGTGGGATTTACGGAACAAACTGGAAATGGTCGAAGCAGCTTACGTTTAGAAAGGTGCGAAAAAATATAAAAAGGCAGACGACACTTGGTAAGGGTTACGGTTTAAAAAAAATCTAGCTTCCTAAAAAGATTTTTAAAAGTTGAAAAGCTTTCTACAAAAAAGAAAAGAAATAAAGTTGTTTCACTTAATGATTTGAAGAAAATTATTGAACCCATTCTTAGCACGAGGTGAAGGGTGCAATTGATCCTAACCTTAAGTCAAAGAAAAAATGAAAAAGTTGTTTCATTTAATGTCGATACTAACTGACTATTCGACAACGGCTCGGTCATTTCCGGTCTATTCTGTAAATCGCAATCGGAAACATTCGAGCGGATATGGGTCCCCTCCTATAAAAGTATCAAATGGCATTGGTCGATCAGTATTTGTTTATATATATATATATATATATATATATATATATATATATATATATATATATATATATATATTATTAATTTTTTATAAAAATCTTTTGGAACTTCAAAATATTTATGAAAACTGACAACTTGTATTATTTGGATTATTCAAACTACTATTCTCATCTTGGTTGTTATTTTCACAACGTATCAGTCGATGTAATCTCCGGTCTTCTTCGTGTGTAACTCTTTAAACTCGGGAACTTATACGGAATTTCGAAATTCGAAGAGTTTTCCGTTTTGTAATATACAGGATGTTCCAAAACGAAGGATTCCCGATCACAGCTTCCTCAGACAGTACATTCTGTTTGTGATCGTGTTTTTAGACCTACTTACGTCATGGACAAGGAATATTTCCATTTGTTTATTTCTTTCCAAAATAAATCATTGACCATTTCGTTTTGATCTCAAATCCGTCTACAGACGACCCGTGTTCAAAACCCGCATCCTGCCTGATAACATTACATATTTATTACTAGTTGTACACTCTCGGCGTTGCCCGAGAATATCTACTTTGTTATTTTATTTTAATATGTCGGATACAATCCACGGGCCGATTCAAAGGAAAATATAGTTAATAGTAAAAGTGCGAATCCACGGACTGTTTTAAAAATGAAGATAGTTAAGCGTTTAAGAAGGGGCTTATTTTAACTCTACAACCTTGGATACTGCTGGATTTATATAATTTCCAGCAACAGCTTCCCAGAAGCGGGACAGAACTTTACAATTGTATTTCTGGCACAATAAATTCTCGTTAATTGTTGGTTAATCTTGCCTCCTGGTCTTCTAATATGATTCGTAAATTGTACTCTACGCATTGCGCTTGAAGCATTGCCTACTCTTTTCTACACATTTAAACATACATTCACCAGAGGGCATGTCAGACCTAATTATCTCCCTTTTCACGATGTTAGTTGGCGCTGCAATCGGTGGATATAAAAAGGAACGCACAAGGAAATCCCCGCCCTCTTTCCTCCTTTTTCGCCTCGCACATGTGCATGTAGCGCGCAAGCCTACGAATTAACAGAATGTAATACGTTTCCTCTCAACTTTTACACGCATACTCATACGCTTCCTTTTCAGACTATATTGGAACTGTGTACACATTTGTACAGACACAATCTAACCTCGCGACAAATAAATGTTTTGTTTTTCAAACATTATCGTTTCCGTTTTGTTTTATTTGTTTTATTGCAATTGCTTGTATAAGAACACGTATAGAAGAGATGCGCTGTCCCAGCGTTTACAAACTCCTTCACTCTCGTTACGTTATGATGAAAGATATAATGAGTTTTTTTTTTGTTGGTTTAAAAAAATTGTTTTGACTGTCTATGTGGCACACTGAAGGCCACAAAACACTGCTGACAGTACATACGTGTTGATAATCGCAACGTTCATTTGATATGATATGCAATTTGAATTGAGAACTTACTTCTTTTTTTTTTTTTTAAAGCTGTCCATCCAAAACCTATACGATGTTGAAATACTTAATCGGGGTCATTTATGACACAATTTATTTATTTATTCATGAAAATGTTTTTAAAATAAACTTTAACATTTTTTATTCAAATTTAAGTATTTCTGAAACGTTCAATTAATCGTATTAACATTTTAATATTAATTAAACTATGGATGCCCAATTTAAAATGAAATAAATTACTGACTACGATCGCATCTGAAAATGAGTAAACCTGGGAATCAAAGCAAAGAAAATTATACTGAAAAAAAAACAACAACACATTCAACAAAACAGATAAACGGATTTATGAACGAGTGATGTGTATATTAACTGCACAGGCCCTGATCATCCCGCCCATTGGCCGGTCAAAAGTTGCCGTTCGATTCTGACATTGGTCGTAGTGTCAATTGGGTAGTCTTAATCAATGATACAACAGAAAAATTCTCCCTCCAAATAAAATCGCAACTCCAGTTTAACACAAGTAACAAAGGTTTATTTTATGGAGGTTACAATGGTACTCTCTTGAATTTGACTTCCAAATGAGAAATCTTTGTCCGACCAAATCCAAACACAAGTCTAAGGAACACAATCTATTACCTAAGCGCCCAATGTCCCACCTTGCTTGGAGAGGCACACAAACGCCAACTGACTGTCAGACCCCCAAAAACCAAACTGACCGTGTCACGCCCAGAGGGTCACCTCTCTGTCTGACCTCCCCTGCCCATCTGCTGGAATATATGTACTTTTTCTCAATCACTCTCAGCTGGCCACTGACCATATCCGTATCTCCTCTCAGACCATCCCTGTTTGACCATACAGAAATTGGCCACTTGAGATAATGGCAAGCCTTGTCTTATTTGCATGCACCGCAAACATGCAACCCACTAAAATTGCCGCCTTGTGCATATTTACAGATTATTTGTTTCCAAAATGTCGAGAATTTTAAGAAAAACTAAAAAAACATAGGCTTAAATAGTTTTTTTTTACAGTTGAATAATGATGAATATTATGCGATGATTGAAAAACAATTTGATGACTTATCAGGACGGTTGATGCAGAGCATTTATTGCCATCAGATTTGAAGATGAACAAACAAGTTGTAGCCCCCAGAGAAGCAATCTTGTGGCAACGTGTTCCACAGGTGGGAAGTTCTTGGAAAAAAAACTCTGTTCTTGGAAATTCCGTTTGATGTTAAAAAAAAACAAAAAAACAATAAAATAAAGGAAAGTTCTTTGAAATGGTGATAAATGAATGAGTTCTTGCTGTGAAAGTATAGGATGAATCTTGGTCTGAATTACGAGATCTACTCTATAAATGAATATGAATATGATTGGCGAGTGGTAGTAACAACGTTGCTTTTGAGCATGTGTAACTGTCATTCCTTTGTGTATTCTGGCTAAAACCTTCCCCGACTTCGTATGCAACTACTGGACCTTGCAGCGTTGGGTGTCAGGTGTAAAATCCTGCAATCTTGCAGTTATAACGACTAACTACCCCAACGAAGGAGACTTCGTGCAGACCAGATAACCGTAATGCACGATCTTGGTGGGATCTGTGCAGAAGTCAGATTTGCTCAGCAACAGGCAGTAAACAAGTGCACTGAATCAGGCGGCTTGAAAAAAAGCAGCAGCAGCAGCAGCAATAACGAACGGCGCTGAAGGGTCGGACTGGCGTGCCTAGATAGCTCGTAAAAAAATCAGCAGCAACCAACAGGTCAGAAACAGTGAAACCGCGTAATTACATACATTAAGCAATATTTTATACACAACAAATAGCTTGATATTGTAATTAGTTTAATAGAATAAAAATACTCAAATTCTAACAATGCCGATTATAACTTTTCATAGAGAATTTGTTTTAAAATTTTACACAAACTAACGAAAGATTTTGATTCTTTAAAATCCATAAAATGTAACGTGATGAGGTCAATTTACTTTCGCCGTAACAACACACTTTGGTGCTTGTACATAGAAAGACACAGGTGAAAATAGCAATTCCAAATTAAAACCCTTTGATATCAGGCAAAAATAGGTATCTTCACCAAAAATTAGGCAAAATTATTGATTAGAATTTTAATTAAAAATAAAAATCAATTTTATCGTATTTTGCATGATTCACCATTGCCCGAGCCACGGCCGTCGTAATAACCAGGCCAGTACACTAGAAAATGGCGTCATGCTCTAAAGTAGCAACCGAGATGTGTCGAACAGTCAGACTATAGGCATTTTAACACCTCCCTTCGCTTAAAAAGTCATCAAAATTCAGGAAATCAACTAATTTGAATTAATTTTTCAGTATTTATCACGGAATATAATTAACCCAGTACTTTATTAGAAATCTTAGTGCAAATGTATTATTTTGTATAATTTGCTTAGCAAACATTAAATTAGTACCTTATAATAAAGTGGTGTTGTCATATTTTTTTTAATTTTTAAAACATGAAAACCTTTCGTTGAAAAATAATTTGTCTGATTTAATATTCATTCTTTAAATAAGTTCATTCTTTCTGGATTATTTTTAATGTTTGAATTGAGTTATATGAGAACCTGGTCTATATCGAATGAAAAGAATATTAGTTATGTTGTATGGAAATATTTCTTGGTTTATAAACACAAGAAGAACACAAATCACTATTCTTAGACAGTTTTATTCTTTATATGAGCATTTCATTATCATATGTTTTGGCCGAATAATTTTGTAAGAGTTGCTCTCATTTCCGAAAAGAACGAATGATGTTTCTTGATTCTCTCATTAATCCAGAATGCTGAATGAGTAGCAATTTAAAATTTCTGGCAATTAAACTATTTTTGTATTTCTATTATACTAAACTCGGAATTCTCTAACGACATGAAAGGTAATTGTACACAGAAAAAAGAATTCAAAAATTTCCCCAAAACACGGAATTCTCTAGTGACATGATACACCAAAAAAAAAAAATTTAGTCAGTAAAAACGTTGAGAAAAAACTAGTGTCGGAGTATTATGAATAACGCCTAAAAAAACAAAACAACTTTTCAAATGACTAAATAGTTAAAATTAAGGCAATTGTGCAGAATAGAGATTTTTGTTTTAATTTGTAAAAAGCTACAGTAGTGTCAATAGCAGACAGATCTGGATTTTTTTAAACTTGTGGGGGTCGTCATACCTTTTTTTGATGATAACTTCCTCCACAAATAAAAATAATAATAAAAAGATTTACATGCAAAATCAACGGAAGTTTATTTACTGAAATAAACTATTAACAAATAGAATATATTTCTTTTTATAATGAGTTCATGAGTCCTTCCTTTAGTTTCAGGGTAAGTAAAAATGTCTTTTCTTTTGTTGAAATGTTCATTTGTTATAAAATGTTAAAAGAGGCAATAGGTAATGTTCGCCTGTGAAATTGTATGAAGCGCGCGAAAGGGTGAAATGGAAGAGTGATAGTAAGATGCGTGTAACCTCCGGATGAAAAGTCAGTTGAAAGAGAAAGTTTGATGTTTGTGTGTGCTTAAATACTATTTGGATAGGCTCCAGCGAGCTTAAGGAGAAAAGTTTAGAAAAATATGTCTTTGGAGAAATCTCATTGGACAGAAATATCACGTGGTGTGCTCACAACTACGTCCGCTCGTTTTGAGTTGATTTAATATATAAGGCCACATCGGAATTTGCGTGGGCGTTATTTTTTATTTGTCACGCGCCAATACAATTATATTCACTCTGCGCGCCTAAATTGTATTTATCCCAAACAACAATTTTTATTCGAATCTTAACCGTGTCAACTGGCACAAACTTAAAAGTAAATCAAACATGAAAGATTACGAATTCAGTAAAGTGACACAAAATCAATAATTCAAAATAATTAATTAATAGAACATTTATTAAAATAAATTAAAATGTGTGGGTTTTTTGTCGTTTTTCTTTGCAAAACGAACAGTTTATTTAGAATCTAGTAAACACGAACGTTAATGCAATGCTTTAATCGTTTGCGACCACGTTATAATTTCTTATTTTCTTTCGTGCTTGACATCTATAAAAAGGAAACACGTTTGAAAAAAGGAACAAGTTAACAATGATTTTCAAGTGAATGAATAATCCTTAGGGGATAGTTGTTCTTACTAACCATTATCAATGACGTCACTAGAAAAACTGGACTCAGTGAACTTGCCTGGGTTATTACGACGGCCGCGTCCTCACACAATTTTAAAGAGTTACGTAAAACAGGGGAGGTAAGTCTCCTAAGAAAATGTACTCCTAAGAAATCCTAAACTCGGACCAATTAAATCGGGAAAATACGATAAAACTGATTTTGATTTTTAATTAAAATTTTACTCGATAATTTTTCCTAATTTTTGGTGAAGGTACCTATTTTTGTCTGATACGTAAGTATAATAAAGAGTTTTTTATAAATTTGGAATTGCGATTTTCACCTGTGTCTTTCTATGTACAAGCACCCACGCTTTAACTATATTATTCAATTTCAATTAATTCTTGCTTATTAAAATAAAAAAACAAAAAAACTCAAAAACCTGTGACCCGTTCGGCTAATGTTGGCACATTGAACATTAGTTAAATAAATAAATAGATAAAAAAAAAAAAGAAAGTAAAAGGTTAAACAGGTTCAGCAGTACCAATGTCTTGAATAACCGTAACAGATAGACAAAACAACCACTTTTTTGACACGTCCCATTTTCACAAAAGTCAAGGGATTTCATAATATGTTGTGATACCATAATGGCCCCTCGCTATTTTCCACCCCTCCCTTTCCTCACCCTCTCTGCGCTTCTCTCTCTCTCTCTCTCTCTCTCTCTCTCTCTCTCTCTCTCTCTCTCTCTCTCTCTCTCTCACACACACACACACAAAGTCACAGGATTTTAGAATACATTGTAATGTTATAATAGACCCCCCCTCTCTCTATTTTTATTCTCCTACTCCCCCCCTCTCCCTCCCCCCCTCCCCCATCTCTTTCTTTTAATTACATATTTTTTTATGGAAGTCGCTCCAGACAAGACATGCAGCCACTTGATGTAAAAAGAAAAACTACTTCAAAGTCAAAAACTAGCCAACGACAAGTGTTATATGGATAGATTCCGATCCAGAAAACAGCAATTCTTCTCCCTTGGTCAGAAACATAGCTCATGGAATGTGAGGACTAAAGGACAAAATAAGGGAAGCAAGAGTTACGAGGTTGCCGAAAGTAAACTCAAGGTCTACTTTCTACTCTCCTTTCTCTTACCACTTGTCTTATCACCCCTCTCTCTCTATCTCTCTCTCTATCTCTCTATCTCTCTCTCTATCTCTCTCTCTCTTAAAATTTGACTCTGACTATCATTCGTTACTATGGTCGTCTAGATTTATTTGTATGACGTCACGTTCACTCAAACAGACCTTTATGTAGCTTAGGCGTTTCCGTGGCACTGTGTGTGTGTGTGGGGGGGGGGGGGGTAGGTCCCACGCAATATGGTAAGGCTCTAACAGTTTAATTTATAAATTACTAGCATGGCTACCCGGCGTTGCCCGGGGGTATGGACAACAAAGTAGAATTAAAAAGTATGTATAACATCCCTCTCCTCCCCTTCTATCCCTCTCTATATCTCTCTGCACCCTCTCTCTATCTGTCTCTCTCTGCCCCTATCTCTACCCCCCCTCTCAATCTCTCTCTCTTTCTACCCCCCCTCTCTCTCTCTCTCTACTCTCTCTCTATCTCTTTCTCTCTCTATCTCTACCCCCTATCTATCTATTTCTATCTCTTTTTCTCTCTCTATCTCTATCTCTCTACTCCCTCTCAATCTCTTTCTTTCTACCCCCTATCTATCTATTTCTATCTTTTTTCTCTCTCTCTATCTCTATCTCTCTACCCCCTCTCAATCTCTTTCTTTCTACCCACTCTCTCTCTCTCTCTTTCTCTCTCTCTACCCTATCTCTATCTCTACCCCCCTCTCTGTCTCTCTCTACTCCCTCTCTATCTCTCTCTCTCTCTCTCTCTCCTCTTTATCTCTATTTCTATCACAAGTACCATTTCATACCAAAGGTCCCTATTTACTTAGCTCCTCACTGTAACGATGTTATCGTTTCGTTTTGTGACCAACTCTAGTTTTGTAACAACCGCGCATGCGCACTTGAATAAAGGCTTCCATGTATATTTTTAAAAACCAACAACACGCGTCTCTCGTTTGTCTCTACTAATAAACCACTCAATACGAGCAAACACAGTGTGACATGGTGGCAGCGGTGAGATATAAAGAAAAATAAGAGAAAACAACGATAAAAGTAAGACATTATATTTTTTCTTTTCGAACCAAAACTTCGTAAAACTTCACACACACACGCTCGTCGAAGTTCGGAACAGAACTCTCGCACACACATAACAACACTACTACTACTATGGCTAATATATCTATACCAGTTCCCATTCTTGACTGGGACTCTTCGCCTAACATTGCAGAGTCATTCAAGATATTCCAACAACGTTTGGAACTTTATTTCACAGCGAAGGGAACTAAAGAAGAAGAGAAAGTGCCTATCGTTCTACTCGCAACTGGCGAGGAAGGAATTCGTAGATACAACAGTTGGTCTATGTCAAGCGAAGACCGGAGAGACGCCGACAAAATTTTCAACGCATTTATGGAGCAGCTGGAACCGGCAACCAACCACCGTATATGTAGGCTCGAACTCGGTAGATACCAACAAAAGCCTACCGAGACGACCGACATATTTCTAAACAGGTGTCGCTTACAGGCGAAGAAATGCGACTTCACAGCCCATGAAATGAACGAACGTTTAGTAGAAATACTGATAGCCAACATGCCCATACCGGACTTACAAAAAGAACTGTTAAACAAACCGAAGGGCTACACAATAGAAGAGGCTGTGAAATTAGCACGCACATATGAGGCTTCAGCCGTGTATATAAACAAAATACACCAACTACATGGCCTGTCACAGATAGACACCATAAATCGCGGTGGTCGCGAACGCCAGGAAGGCAACAGAAATACCAGCAACTTATGTAAAAATTGTGGACGGGACCATCGTTTTGGCAAGGAGCATTGCCCTGCCAAGAACGACATATGCAGTTCCTGCGGAAAAATGGGCCATTGGGCCAAATTGTGCTTCTCAGTGAAACTCAGACCCAGGAAACAAGGAAAATCCTGGCACAAAAGCCGTAGCCAGTCAAGGCACAGACAACATGAAACAGGCCGAAAAGTCGACAGCGTTGCTGAACATGACGACCGAGCCACAACAAACCTACATGCGGCGATGGAGCACCTCACATTCAGCACTATTAACAGTGAACATCCACTGCATAAACAAAAAACAACACAAAATGAAGCATTTGTCAATATCAACGTTATATTGACAGACCACCCAGGTACGCACAGCCTCAAACTGAAGGTAGACACAGGTGCACAAGCAAACACACTACCTTTACGCATATTCCGCAGTATGTGCCCCTCCGCCATAAACGAAGACGGAAACCCAATACCTGGATCACTAAACCCAACGAAATGCGTACTGACAGCATACAACAACACTGAAATAAAATGCCATGGCACCACAAACATCCGGTGCAAATACAAGGACTCCTCATGGCTCAACACTCAATTTTATGTGGTCAACACTCCAGGACCAGCTATACTGGGCTTGCCAACATCTGTAGCATTTAACGTTGTGACAATGAACTGTGCCATATCCGTTCAGCAACAACCTATCAACAGCATAGATGATCTGATGCATTTACACCCCGACAGATTCGACCGCATTGGCGAGTTCAAGAAAACACACAAGCTCACTGTCAACCCTAACATCCCATGCCACATAGACGCACCGAGAAGAACGCCAGTAGCCATGCGTGAAAAGATCAAGGCTGAACTAGACAAGATGGAGTCACAGAATGTCATTCGTCGTATTGAGGAGCCAACAGACTGGGTAAGCTCCCTTACATATGTAACCAAACGCGACAACACAATAAGGGTCTGCTTAGACCCAAGGGCACTAAACAAAGCCCTAATGCGGCCATATCATCAAATTCCAACAGTTGAGGAACTCAATCACCGGTTTGCAGGTGCAAAATACTTCTCAAAACTGGATGCTAAGGCAGGATACTGGTCTATAAAGCTTGACCAGGAAAGCCAGATCCTGACCACTTTTCAAACACCATTTGGAAGGTACTGCTTCCAAAGACTTCCATTTGGTTTAAACGTGAGCCAAGACATCTACCAGCTTGAGATGGACAGAATACTTGAGAAGTGCACAGGAGCATGCGGTATATCGGATGATATTGTTGTATATGGCTCAACAGAACGCGAACATGACAACAACCTAAGGCACCTCATGGAAGTCGCCACACAAGAGGGCCTCACAATGAATTCCAAGAAATGCGAGATAAAACGCCAGGAAATCTCCTTCTTCGGAAATATATACACCCATACTGGGATGAAACCTGACCCAGCAAAGGTACGAGATCTACAGGAAATGCCAGAACCACGTAATAAAACAGAACTGCAACAGTTCTTAGGGGTAATAACATACCTATCCCGTTTTATTAAGGATTTCAGCTCAAAAACCACTGTATTACGTGACTTACTTCACAAAGAGTCAGAATTCCAATGGGAGCCACACCACCAGACGGTTTTCAAAAACCTGAAGAGTGAAGTATCTGAAACATCCCTACTTCACTACTTTGACCCCAAGCGCCCAATCTACATGCACTGTGATGCAAGTCTTCATGAAATAGGCGCAGCGCTTCTACAACCAGACGCAGCTGGCAATTTAATGCCTGTCTTATACGCAAGCAAGAGTCTGACACAAACAGAACAAAGATACGCATGTATCGAGCGGGAACTACTGGCAATCGTGTTTGGCACACATAGATTCCACACATATTTATACGGTCATGGTTTCCAAATTATCACTGACCATAAACCTCTTGTCATGATCATTGACAAACCTCTCACCTCAGCTCCAGCTCGCCTACAACGAATGCTTATCCAGCTACAGGGATATAATTTCAGATTATCCTACAACAAGGGATCCGAAAACATATTGGCTGATGGGTTATCACGCCTGCCATCACCTGGTAATTCGGACCCTATCGATCTGGATGTTCGAGTTGACACCATTCGTTTCTCTGCTGACCACATTGAAAAACTGAGAGACTGCACAACAGCCGACCCTCTGCTTAACCAGCTAAGAGATACCATTGTCACGGGATGGCCTGAGACAATCAAGCAACTGCCTACCGATATCAGAGAATTCTGGAGCCTAAGAGATCAGCTATCAATTGATGACGGCCTTATCCTTAAAGGACAACAAATTGTCATTCCTCAGACCCTCCAAGAAGATATCCTAAAGCAACTCCACACTGCTCACTTAGGACAGGAGAAAACCAAACTCCTAGCCAAAGACACTGTCTATTGGAAAAATATAAACAGAGACATCGAGCAATTCACAAGCTCATGTAGCATCTGTCAACAACATCAGCCATCACAAATGTCAGAGCCTCTTCTGCAGCACGACATTCCAACAAAGCCATGGGACGTAGTTGGAACAGACTTGTTCGAGCTCCATATACATCAATGGCTGATCATAGCAGACTACTACTCCAAGTACCCTGTCATCAAACAGTTACCTGCCCAATCACCAAGCAGTGTTATCGTAAAAATAACGCAACAAACCTTCGCGGAGTTTGGCATACCGTCAAAAGTGGTTAGTGACAACGGGCCGCACTTCTCAAGTGCCCTTTACCACGAATTTGCCACAGAATGGGGTTTCAACCATTAGACCACCTCACCTCGAAGACCACAGGGAAATGGTTTCATAGAGCGCCAGATAAGGACCATCAAGACCATCCTCAAAAAGCCAAGCAATCTGGGACAACACCCGAAATTGCATTGTTGCACTGGCGCTGCACACCTATCTCAAACGCCATATCCAGCCCCGCACAGCTACTCATGGGTAGACGAATCCAATCCCCAATTGCAACAAAAATAGAAAACAACCACCAAGATCAGGATCAAATATATGATGCTTTTAAACAAAGGCAACATAAGCAAAAGAAATATTTTGACCAGCATGCACTCAAGGAAGACCTACCACCTTTATATCCTGGCCAGAGGGTAAGAGCACAAAACCCTACACACGGAAACTGGGACCTAGCAACCGTAGTATCTCAAGCAGATGGTCCCCGATCATATCTCCTAAAAACTGCAAACGGATATGTGCTACGGAGAAACCGGCAGCATATTAGGAGTGCTCCAATAAGGCCAACCCCACCACAAACGCCAAAGCATGTAACATTCGCAGAACCACCTGTATGTACAACTCAGTCTTCACAAAGAGACTCCCAACAATACACTCGCAGTGGCAGGATGGTCCGACCACCATCAAAAATGAACTTGTGAACATTTTCTAGAGAATTATAGCAAGCAATTCATGGGGCAGAATAATCCCCTGCTTCGCTGTAGCTATTCAGGCAGTCTACCCTGAATTAGCCCTTACCTTTTTATTATATATTGAATATGCTCAATATCATAATCTTCATATTGGTAAAGGGGGGATGTAACGATGTTATCGTTTCGTTTTGTGACCAACTCTAGTTTTGTAACAACCGCGCATGCGCACTTGAATAAAGGCTTCCATGTATATTTTTAAAAACCAACAACACGCGTCTCTCGTTTGTCTCTACTAATAAACCACTCAATACGAGCAAACACAGTGTGACACTCACGAGGGCAAAGTTAGATACAAAGTCGTTTTTTTTTAATGTGAGGAATATCCAGCAACCATCAAAAAGAGCACTCTGGATGGAACAAAAATAAAAATTGCCCCAGTCAAAAAGGGTTGCCGCTCTTGCGACCGAGAATAGAACAGATTCTACGCTTTGATTATAGCCCTAAAGTCAAGCAAAGTGTATTTGAGTTAGAGTTTCACAGCAAAGGTCGATGGAAAAAAAAACGCTCTAAATGTCGTACCCCTTCTCTCCCTCTAACTAATGTTGTTCCTGGGGACCTCCAGAAGAATAAATATTGCAAACATGTGTTCATATTCTGCCCGAGACAATCCGGAAAAAGAATATATCATCTTTGCGGGTGTGTCTTGTGTAGTTTTTGACTTTTAATTAGGCACACACACACAAACAGACAACTGTCCTATAATAGACTATAACAATTTCTGTTTCAATGATCATGTTGAGAAGGGGGCAATGTTTCCTGTGCTTTTGATCTATTTAAGGACAAAGGTTGTTTGACGGCAAGGTCAGGTTAATATTTCTCCCAACAGTTTTATTGTGTAAATTATTTGCTTTATTTGTTTTACGGCTTATCAACCCTTTTGGGGTTATTTAATGTCGAAACAAAATATCCATTACACCCGATTCATTGTGTGCGATCAATTGCAAAACAAGTTGTCATTTTATCAATAGATAGGGTCAAATTGTGGGTTCATACCTTTCCCAACAGGATTACTGCTGTAATAATTTGTTACGATATGATCTGGAGAAAGATAAGTAAGAATAAATCGGTTAAATTCGTCATTTGTAGTATTTTTTTTTTCATTTTTAACAGAAATGAAAATGTGTTGACCTTTTGCCCTTTGCCCTTTTGCCCTTTTATCGCCAAAGTAAAAGATTATCAGAATTGTTTTATTAATGCAAGTGAACTAAAATTATTGGACGATTTTTCCTAATCTCTAAATGATTAAATTATATTAAAAAAAAAAGAAAAGAAAACGGACCCATTTTAAAATGCGTTCATGCGATCTGCAAAGTTTAGCGATTAAAATGCGATTTCAAGCTTTAGCATGGCAGACTGACTGATGATAATAATGACTGATGGACTGTCAGAACCACCTCCTTCCCCTACTACTACTACTACTATTTCTACTACTACTACTACTACTACTACTACTACTACTACTACTAATAATAATAATAATAATAATACTAATAATAATAATAATACAGGGTGGGCACTAGAAAAGCAGGAAATTTGTCAAACGGTAATTTATTTTTACAAAGAATAATTTTTATAAAGTTTTTCAAAGACTAATATTGTAATACACTCAGAGATGCTCAAGATGTCGTCTGTGATCTTCATAGCAGCGTTTTAACCTAGAAATCCAAGCTCGCGTGGCGCACTGAAGAGTAACCTGTGGTATATCATTCCAAGCTCTTGCCAAGCACGTTTTCAAATCATCAATAGAGTCTATGTCGCGACAACGTTTGTGAGTTTCTGCTAATAACTAGTTCCAAACACAGTAATCCATGATATTTAAGTCTGGGCTTTTTGGGGGTCAATCCTCCGGTGCAATGAAATCAGGAGTAGATTGCTGAAGAAATTGAATTGAAACTCTTGCTCAAATTTCCTGCTTTTCTAGCAACCACCCTGTAGTAGTAGTAGTAGTAGTAGTAGTAACAACAACAACAATAACAATGATAATAATAATAACAATAACAATAATAATAATAATAATAATAATAATCCGGCATCACATTTTACAGACACAGAACCAAGAGTAAACCACCTGATGTACATGAACGACCTGAAACTATTTGCAAAAAGGAACTGGAAAAGCTGATAAATATGACCAGAATCTTCAGTCAGGACATTCAAATAGAATTTTGAATGGAAAAGTGTGCACCACTGGAAATGAAAAGAGGAAAACCGGTGATGACAGAGGGCATGGAACTCCCTAACCAAGAGGAGATGAGGGCGCTAGGCGAACAGGAAAGCTACAAATATTTGGGAGTTCTGGAAGCAGACACCATCAAATTTATAGAAATGAAAGAGAAGATTGGAAAAGAATATTTACGAAGAACAAGAAACGAAATTATATAGCAGGAATCTAGTCAAAGGAATAAACACCTAGGCAGTATCACTAATAAGATACTCTGGACCATTCATAGGCTGGACTAAAGAAGAAATCAGGCACCTTGACCAGAAGACTAAAATTAATGACCATGCACAATGCACTACACCCCAAAATACGATACAAACAGACTCTACATGAAAAGAAACGAAGAGGGAAGAGGACTGGTAAGTATAGAAGATTGAGTGGAAGACTCAAAAAAAGAGCTGGAGAAATATATAACCCAGAAAACGAAAAGGCTAATCACTGCAGCAAGAGACACCGTTCCAATGAGCAACTCGTGAAGCACCAAAACCAGAAACAAAATAACAAGAAAATAAAAGTGGGAAGAGAAACAACTACATGGACGCTTCAGAAGACTGACAAGAGAAGAAACCAATGAAAATAGCTGGCAATGGCTAAGAAAAGGACACTTGAACAGAGAAACGGGATCTTTACTGATGTCTGCACAGAACAATGTGATTAGGACAAACTAAATTAAAGCTAAAATAGATAAAACCGAGGAAAACAGTAAATGCAGACTGTGTTGACAAAGAGACGAAACAGTAAATCATATAATAAGTGAATGTAGAAAACTAGCACAAAAAGAATACAAGAACAGCCATGACTGTGTGGGGAAAGCAGTACACTGGGAACTGTGCAAACGATTGAATTTCGAATATGCAGACAAATGGTACAAAAATAAACCAGAAACAGTACTGAAAAACTAAAAACACAAAATCCTCTAGGATATGGATATACAAACAGCCAAACTCATACAAGCAAGGAGACTGGATGTTATTATAATCAACAAGAAGGAAAAATCTTGCAAAATCGTAGACTTCGCCGTTCCAGCAGGCCACAGAGTGAAGATCAAAGAGACGGAAAAACAAAGCAAATACACGGAAGTTGCCAGAGAAGTGAAATTAATATGGAGCATGAAGTAAGTCAGTATAATACCAATAACCGTAAGAGTACTAGGAACAGTCCCAAAAAGCCTGGAGAAAAGACTGGGAGAAATTGGAATCAACGGGATCACTGAGACCATACAAAGGACGGCAATGATCAAAACAGCTGCAATCTTAAGGAAAACCCTCAAATGCGGAAACCAACCCGCATAAGCTACAAAGGGTAACCAGTCACATGGAATTTACAACAGGAAGAAAATAAAACCACATGAAGAACACCACATCACAAACCAAGGAACAGAAACTGCAAGAAACATCACTTCATAAACTCCCCCCCCCCTAAATTACACCGGCCTCAGCTGACACCACACAAAAATGAACCAAGAAACAACACCATAAGCTTGTCCCCCCCCCCCCACACACACAAAATATTTGTAATGGGTCAAGGAGGATGAGAAGACCAAGGAGGGTAGGCACAAACCAGACCTCCACTGGAAGAGTGTGGAGAGTGCTGGGACTCTGGGGAGGCTTTATTGCCACCCAAATCCCAGAGAAGACCAATGATCCTCGGCTGTTGCAATACTGCAAGGTTATTTGTGGTGGTTATCGAAAAGTGGTGGAGAGTACCGGAAATCTGTGGAGGCTTGTTGTCACTCAGACTCCAGTGAGTAATAATAATAATAATAAGGGTGAAGCTCAAGACAGCAGCGGGCATGGAACTACCTAACCATGAGGGCACTGGATGGATATGATACATACAAATATCTGGGTGTTCTGGAAGCAGACAACATCAAACCAACAGAAATAAAAGAGGAGATTGGAAATGAATACTCGAGTAGACCAAGGAAACTCTTGGAAACAAAGTTATTTAGTAGCAACCTATTAAAAAGAATAAATACCTGGACAGTATCCTTAGTAAGATATTCTGGACTATTCATAGGCTGGACAAAAGAAGAACTCAGACCAGGAAACTAATAACCATGCACAATTCACTAAACCCAAAGGATGATATTGACCGACTTTGCGTAAAAAGGAGAGAAGAGGACTAGTAAGTATAGAAGACTGTAGATTACACAAAAAATAACTGGAAAAATGCATAACTCAAAACACAGAAAGGCTGATCATTGTAGCAAGAGACACTGGGAAAATGAACAATACAGAAAGCATTGAAACTAAAAACAAAAAAAATGAGAAAAGGAAAATGGGAAAAGTAGCTACATGAACGATTCATAAAACTGACCAGAGAAAAGACACAAAAAACACCTGAACATGGCCATGAAAAGATCACTTGAACAGAGAAATGGAATTGCTACTGACATCGGCACAAAACAACGTGATCATAACGGACTTTATCAAAGCTAAAGTAGTAAAAAAACAAGAAAACAGTAAATGTAGACTTTGTGGACAAAGAGACGAAACGATAAGTCACATAAGTGAATGCAACAAACTAGCCCAAAAGAATACAAAAACAGACAGGACTACATGGAAAAGGCAGTCCACTGGGAATTATGCAAACATCTACAATTTGAACATGTAGACAAATGGTACAGACACAAACCAGAGATAGTATTGGAAAATGAAAATCACAAACAGGTGAACTCATCCAAGCAAAGAGACCGGATGTGATAATAGTCAACAATTAGGAAAAAAACTGCCACATCATAAGTTTTGCCATCCCAGCAGTTCACAACACGAAGATCAAGTAGGTAGAAAAACGAAGCAAATACATGGAACTTGCCAGAAAACTGAAATGAATATGGAACATAAACAAAATCACTAATTATGTAGGAGCACTATGAACAGTCCTGAAAACCATGGAAAAAAACTAAGAGAAATTTGAATCAAAAAGAAGATTGATGCCATACAATGTCAATGATCAAAACAGCCAAAATCTTAAGAAAAATCCTTGAATGCAGAAACCAACCAATATAACCAATGAATGCTAACCTGCCACAGATAATTTTAAATAGAAAAATAACAAACATCACACGAACGCAAGGTAAGTGAAAACTGCCAGAAATCCAATAAACTTACCCCCACATGCGCGCATGTGGTGACACCAGTCTCGGCTGGTACCACACAAAACTGTCATGAAGGGTCAAAAAGGATGAAAAGATCGACGAGAGAGAACACCAACCAAACTTCTACTGAGAGGGTGCTGAGAATACTGGAACCTTGGGGAGGCCACTCAAATTCAAGAGAAAACCAATAGTCGTTGTGTTGCTAGCGGGAAATCAATGTTAAACGGCTGTTTAGATAATGCAAAGTGATTTGCAATGGTTATCGAAAGAGATGAATAGTGTTGGAAATTTTAGGAGGCTTGTTGTCACTCGGACTCCAGGGAACACCACTTGTTATTGTCACTGAGCAATCACTGATAATGATTTGTGTGAAAACTCCTAGTGAATAAATAAATAATAATAATAATAATAATAATAATAATAATAATAATAATAATAATGGATGAATGTGTGTGTAACGTTTTGACTTTTTTTAACGCTATTAAAAGCCTTTAAACTGTCTTATACTTGTTGTATACGTTCTTCTTTAAATCTTGTTCCTAAATCACACGCATGTAACGTCTCCGAAAATATCGAAAAACTTGAAATGTTACTAAAAACATTTTAAACTATTTTTTTCTCTTCTTTTTAACTCATATACGCTTTTCGTGTATTTTACCTTAACGTATGGGTCTGTGTTTCATAATGCGTGCATATTTTACACTTAACGTATGTATGAGTGTGTACCGTGGTTTTTTTTACAAATGTTTGTTACAATTTAAAGCGAAATTTTTTTCTTCTTTGTTTCCTTCTTCATTGGCCGTTTTGATTCGTCTTCTCTGTCATTCTCTCTGTTTGCAAAATGTTCAGTCAAATTTAAAGCAAAATTTACCTTTTTCTTTACGTCGTTTACTTTCTCGGCGTCTGTTGATTTCTTGTCTTTCTCCTTTCGCCATCATACCGTGATCGTCATAGTGGTAGTTGTGAACAAATCTTTACATTTATCGACAGAAGGAATATAAGACATCTTTTGAGAGGTCAAGGGGTTTTATTTTCTCTGATCTAAAACCACGCAGAGAAGAGAGACCGTATTGTCTTAATTAACTGTCTCGGTGACCGTATCTTAACATCTTACTTAGTTATTTCTTGACTTATTTTCCTATAGGACCATTACAGACTGAACAGACAAAGGGGGGTATTCGCCTTCGGTCTATAAAGACTTAACTTAAAGTTGTAGCACATATTTTCCACGTCTGCTCGCTCCAAGGTCCATGGCAGTCTCTGTTGAAACTATCGTTTCTTTGTGTGCGAACAACAAGTTACGTCATCGCGTCTCGATCTGTCGGTCTCTATTCTGACCTTTATTGATCCCAAATGTTTTGTTCCTTTGATCTTAAGTTTACCTGTCTGTTACTCACTCATGGAAAAACAGATTCGTTTCCCCAAAGTTTGTGTCAGCCCGACATGCACCTGCTAGATAATTTCGACCTCAGTCACAATATATACTAGCTGAAGTACACCTTTACAACATAGGACCCCCCCCCCATAATATAATATGTGGAGAAGACAGTTAACTGGGAACTGTGCAAACATCTGCTATTTAAACATGCAGACAAATGGTACACACACAAACCGGAGACAGTATTGAAAAATGAAAATCATAAAATCCTCTGAGACATGTAGATACAAACGGACAAACTATTCCAAGCAAAGAGACCTGACGTGATAATAGTCAACAAGAAGAGAAAAAACTGCCAAATCATAGATTTCGCTGTCCCAGCAGTTCACAAAGTGAAGATCAAAGTGGCAGAAAAGTTAAGCACATACATGGAACTTGCCAGAGAACAGAAAGGAATATGGAACATGAAAAAAATTACTGTAATACCAATAATTGTAGGAGCACTAGGAATAGTTTAGAAAAAAATGGGGAAAAAACTTGGAGAAATTGGAATAAAAGGGAGAATTGACACCATACAACGAATGGCACTGATAAAACCAGTTGATAGCTTAAAGAAAATCTTTGCATGCGTAAACCAACCCACATAACAAGCGAACACCAATCAACCACGGGTAAACTGAAATAGAAATAGAACAAAAAATATAGAAAGAACATTACACGAAACCAAGGGAACTGAAACTGTCAGAAACGCCATAACCTGAGACACCCAGGAAGTGGTCATAAAGGGTCAAGGGGGACTGAAAGACCGAGGAGAAAGTACACCAAACAGACCCCTACTTGAACCTTGTGAAGGTTTATTGCCACTCAAATTCTAGAGAAAGCCAATGGTCGTTGCAAACAAAAAATCAATGATAACTGGCTGTTGCGATAATGCAAAATGATTTGCAACGGTTATCGAAAGAGGCAGAGAGTGCTGGAAAATTGAGGATACTTGCGTTACTCAGATTCCAGGGAACACCACTTAATATTGCCAGTGAGCAATCACTGATTGTGATTCATGTGAAAACTCCAAGTGAATAGAATCTATATAATAATACGCTATGGTAATTTTATGTTCGTACGTATGTTATCACCCTCCACCTATTTTTTTAAACGATGGGATTGCCTGATCGCTGATGATACAATGCAAAGAAAAGGTAATTTTCAAAAATTTCATTCGATGTCATTGTTGTATCGAACGTGAAACTCAAACTAAAATACACTTTCTTGGTGGCGTGGTGTCCGCATTCATGCCGGACGTCTATGAAATGGAAATATGTCACAAACTCCTACAAGAGTGTTGAAGATAGACGTTCATAACCAGAGATATATTCTGAAACTACATTAAGCAGACTACTTTGATAAGTATATTTTAGTTTGAACGAAGGCGATAACATAATATCATATGGTAAACGTTCCCGCTGGACGTTCGTAAAACGGAAATATTTTCAAACGTGGCAACAATATACATGAAGGATATTATACCTGTGGAATTTCCACGTGTCCTGCTATTAAATCATAATGCTGCATAATAAAAGATTTTTGACATTAAAATAATTATTATTAAAGAGTAAGTCCAGTTTCAGAGATGTCGGCATCTTAAAAAGTGATGTCCTCGTCCCGAGGTTTCGTTTACGCGCCAATAAGGAGTGTGTTGGTTGTTGTTGTGGGGACTACTACTACAATACATTCCCTAGCGTGACGAGGGTTTGTTAGGCAACTTGACCTTCTCACTGGCTCACTGTCGGAAAGCATTAATACGAGTCTTTATATAGTTTCTGAGAACAGATACTATGATATGTTTTGGGCATTTGTTCCTACTGTGACACTCGTTGCACAAAAAAACTATTTCCTGAAAGAATAACTTTTCTTTGACTTTTTATCCATTTTCTTTTAATGTCAATTTTTTTAATAATACATTATCACAGTAGCCCCAACATAGAACATCATTATAACCTACCTTGTATCAAAACATATAAACATCCCTCGGAACAGAAAAACATGACTATGCACAACTGCAATAATTAGCCTCGGTTGACGGTAATCAACAGTTTAAAGTGTAGCAGCAGTATTAGTAGTAACAACAACTAGAACCACCACCACCACCCAGAGACGCCATCTCTAAATAATTCGATATTGGCTTGACTTAAATGCTTGGTACTGATTGAATCAAGTGTTCAATTTCAATTAGTTCCCTATATTGGACTTTAGCCAATAGTCTCCATGTGAGCCAAGCATCTGTTCTCAGAACCCATATAAAGAATCACATCAATGCTGTCCAGCAGTGAGCCAGCGAGAAAGCCAAGTTGTCTAACGAACCCGCTTCACACTAGGGAAGGTATTGTAGCAGTAGTCCCCATAACAATAACTAACACACTCCTTATTGATGCGCAAACAAAACCAGCCTTTAACCTCTGGCTATTATCATCGGGACATGGAGTTAACTTCTGAAGATGGCGACATCTCTAAACATGAACTTACTCCCTAATAATAATAATAATAATTTTAATATCAAAATGCATTATCATCGTAGCCCAACATAGAACATCATTATAACCTACCTTAAACATAAACATCCCTCGGGATAGAAAAAGATGACTATACACAGCTGCAATAATCAGTTGCACTTTTGCGTTTTCTCACACCCGGCGTAAATGTACGTGAATCAATAGAATCACACAATAAAACCGTTGGTCCATGTTTTTGTGATGTTTGCTTCTTTGGCGAAATGTAGTCCTCAAACATACTGGTAATCACAGTCCAAGAACTTCTTGCACTGGTGGAAAACAAAATATGTTATAGTCAAACAAATCAAGGTTAATTAGTTAAAAGCGAAAAATACAGGTTGACATATCATTATCATAATAGCAGTAGTCCCCACAATAGCAACTAACACACTCCTTATTGGCGTGCAAATGAAACCTGTCTTTAGCCTCTAGCTATTGTCATCAGGACGTGGACTTAAATTCTAAAAAGGGTGGCATCTCTGAACATGGACTTACTCCCTAATAATAATACTACGAAGCCTGCCAGTCTCACAAAATTCCTACTTCTACCTGCATAGATTTCCTCTCGCCCAAACTAATAAATACATTTTCCTCATCTTGACTTTTGAACTTTTAACATACATTTTCGCTGTCAAGACACATGAATATTTAACCTCTTCTTCACTAACTTATATTAATTACTTGTTGAACGAAGATGTGAAATAAACTTGGTAAAATATATTACTTATGGATTAGTCTTTGTGATTACTTTTCATAAATGCCTTTTTCACAACGAAAGAAAGATCATAATAGAGACACAAGTCATATAATTTGATTATGATTGTTGTTTCCTTAGACGTATGTCTTAGCGAATTAAAGGGTTTGAATGAAACCACATTCTGACTGGACATAGAGGCCGTGAGTTTGTAGCAGCCATAAACATTGACGTCTCTTTCCGCTGGCAGAGGGGTGGCAGCCCTAGTGAGGTTGTTTGGTCACACAATGACCAATCAGACTCTAGGGCAGGGGCGGGCAACCTCTGGCCCGCGGGCCAACTCTGGCCCGCGAAGACTTAGCGTCCGGCCCACCACCATGCTAGACTTTATTATTGCAATCCGGCCCGCGGACCTCCAAGTAAAACTCATATCATTTTATGACATAGATGTAAAAGTAGGTTTCAATTAGGATTTACAGTGGGATGAAAATGTATAAATATCAGCGAGCGATGATGCATGTATATTTCATTTTTCTTTAACTATTAATTTCAAATCCTTGGCCTGAGATAAAAATAGAAAAAGAGAAAGAGAGAGGCAAAGAGGAAACGAGAGACGAGGGAAGAGCATAAAACAGAGAACTTATGTGAGGTGTGTCAAAATGAATACTGGATCAACTTGCTACTTCCACGTCATTATTTTTTATGGTTCCAAAATGTCTCTTCGTCGACGTCTTTTATAAAATCACATATAGAAGTCTCCTGAGAAAAAATATCAGATTTGTAGAGTGTTCAATGCAATTTCTGTACAATTTATTCATGTAAACAAAATATAGTAATTCTTCGTTTTTCACCCTGGTCCGCGGTCTCCTTCCAAAAGTCTCATCTGGCCCTCACTCTGAAAAGGTTGCTCGTCCCTGCTCTAGGGCATAGTAATTTCGACCGGACCTTTTAAGGACTCCATCCGGAGACCGTTATGGTTTTGCAAGGCAAGCAGAGAGCTTCGAGGCAGTCACGAAGAAAAACGTAGACACTCTGTCCTGTCACCCGTTTACTAGACATTCTGAACACGGCTATCTTTGCTTAAAGAGGTACTGCTCCAAGAAAGGACTTTCGGCAGCCGACACTTATTAACTTTAATTCCTTTTGATTAAAGGACAAACTCTGTCCTGTCACCCGTTTACTAGACATTCTGAACATGGCTATCTTTGCTTAAAGAAGTACTGCTCCAAGAAAGGACTTTCGGCAGCCGACACTTATTAACTTTAATTCCTTTTGATTAAAGGACAAACTCCTGTCTTTGCGATAAACATATTTCGTTCTCCTTACCATCAAGTGGCTTCATGCGATTTCCATTAAAAAAATTCACTGTTGTAACTTCTGACAACCTGCACTCAAGCGGTCGTAAAGTAAAGTAAGGCCTGTTCACTGAAAAGTGACGTCAGCAAGCGAGATATGTCAAACAGTCAGATTGTTAGTAATGACTAAGAACTTTTTAAAAAAGCATTAGAAAACTTTAAAAAATTGCATTTAAAAAAGAAAGAAAGGAACACGATTCGCTTTATACTGAAAGTGAACTTTATTCAATATAAATAAAATAATAACAAGAATTCAAAATGACTTGTGTTATTTCTGTTGTTTCATGGATTTTTATTTAATATTTCTATTTACTTGCCTCCCTACGAGGACAGGACAAAGTTAGACAGAAGTTCAGTTTTTAATGTAAGGAAAATTAAGCTCCCAAAAAGGGCCACTCTGGATTGGAACAAAAATTTAAATTGCCTCAGTCTAGAAGAATTTCTCATTCACCTTTACTGACCGAAGACAGAAAAGACGAAGTGTAGTATCAGAACAGATATTATACTTTTAATTATTTTATTGCAAAAAATATAAAAATACAATTTAAATTTTAAACAAATTAGGCACAAGTATGGGGATTTATTGCACACATAAAGAAGGTTGTGGCACAAAAAATAATTTTTTTTTATACAAAAACAAACACGCTTGAACCTAATTTCTAGTTGATATTATTTTATGACAGTCGACGAATAAGCATAAAAGTTAATTTTGTGTCAGGAAAAACAAAACGTTTTATGTTATTCAGACTTGTTATTTTGTAAAAAATATTTCAAATTTTAGAGAAAAGCAAGTATTTTTTTTATTAACGCTATTTCTATCAAGACAGGTTTGTCAACCATCTTGAAGTTTAGTCTATGAGGTTTTTTTATAGTTTTACCTTCAAATCACTATGAGGTTTTCAGCCATGAAAACGACATGAACAGAATCATCGGTATCTTTTTTTTAAAATACCAAATAATTACTAGATCAAAGATTAAATAATTTCAGACAGAAATGGTAGCGGTCATAAACATAGACCTATTTTCTCCCTCTGAAAAATGTCCCCATTGAGTGAGATGGTCACACACTGACCAATCAGCCTGCAGGGCGAATGGATTCCTTCTGTCGCATGAAGAACTACATCAACCCCCTTTGTGAATCAAGAGCGATCAGCAGAGAGAGACTCCTGCAAGCAACGAGGAAACACTTCTTTCTCTCTCTCGCCTGCCCCTGTCCACTGGACGTTCCAGCAACTACTATCTTCGCCTGGAAATAACTGCTTACACTCTCGGCAGCCCTAAAAACTCCTTATTTTTCCTCTTCCTCATTCGGACACTGTCAAACTTTCTTTCTATTTATACCAAACGGTATAGGTAACTTTAAAGAATAAACTCCTTTTCGTTGTTGTTCTAAAAAGGTTTTGTTATTTCATTTCGTGTCTTAAACATAAAATAGGGACAACGTCTCTTCTTTACAAAATTACCACAGTCATATGTCCATGTGTATGTGTGTAATAGCCTTTCTCTTCGAAGCGTTTTGCTTTAATGTGGGAAAAAGAGGGCTTCTGGATTGTGACAAAAATTTTAATTGTCTCAATATAAAAGGATTTCTCATTTACTGACCGAGGACAAAAGATGAATTGTAGTATCAGAACAGATACTACACTTTGAAGTTTTAACGAAATTACTGGTCGATAATAGTTTATTGCTAACAAATTGTTAAAAGAAAATGGTGTCGACATGTGAACATAAAAGTTTAATTTTATATACGTTCAAAATTAAATTAGAATTTTTTTTTCAGGACAAACAAAATGTTTTTGTTATACAGACTTGTTATTGTGTAAAAACATATTTCAAACTTATGGGGAAACAAGCAAGTATTTGTTTTTATTCAATATTTTCCTATCAAGATAGGTTTGTCATCCATCTTGAATTTTTGTCTAAACGATTTTTCTTTTTATAGTTTTACCTTAAAATCACTATCAAAATTCCACCTTGAAAATGACATGAACAAAACAATGAACAAAAACATATTTCTTAAATGCCAAATAATTACTAGATCAAAGATGAAATAATTTAAGAGAGAAATTACCACCGTCATATTTCTACATGTAGTGTATAACCGTTCCCTTCGAAGTGTCTTGTTTATCTTCTTAGTACCGACCACTGTGACGTCAGCAGAAAAACGAGACTCAGCGAAATGGCTTTCTTTTTACGACGGCCACGGCTCAATTGCGTATGCCATATAAATAAATTTATATACATTTTTGTTTATAGAAAAATCTTGTTTTCCTTTCTTAAGCGACCCTTGTTTACAGATTTGTATAGGAAATAGCCGACATGTAAAGATTAGTTCCTATAAATTCAATCCCTGAGCTTGGCTTAAAGGACAAACTGATACGGAAAGTTAAATAATAACAGTCTACTATTTATGGAAGGACGAAGAATCCAGTGCCCGAAACGTCGTGAATCTGACAACCAAGATGAGGAGAAAATTAAAAAATCTGTAAATAGTGAAAATTCGATTCAGATGAATAAGTTTTTTGACAAATCTTGGTTTGGTACGATCATAGGAAGAAAGATAACTCATATTTACTATGAGAGAGTTATCTCCCCTTGTTGGCTTTGTTGAAGATGAATTTTTTGGCGAGGTGGTTTTAATCATTTGACGCTCGACTCTTAATACCCTGTGCACAATGACAATTTAGAGGATCTAAATTCAAAAGGTTATCTTTATGAATATATGATTATTCGAAAATATATAAGTAATGCAGAAGACAAGTTTATAAAATTTGTGGATTCGTAAAGCATCCATCAGCCAAACTCTAATCCTTCAACCAAACTATAACCCTAACCAGATTTCGGTTAGAATAAGAAAAAAGAAAATAAATTTATGTAAAACATTTAAAACACAAACATTTTAATAAAAAGCTTTTGAAAAAGAAACTTTTATAATTGAACATTGAATTATTATTTTTGAAAATTTACTATTAATCGAATATTTATTCAAATAAAAATGCAAACGAAATTCTATTTCTTAAAATAATTAAATTTCGTAAAAATCCATCAGAAGGCATTTCAGTTTCTTTCTATTATCATTCACTTGCACAAAAGGCTCACACTACGTAGACAGTTTACCCCACCATGAATTCGGGACTTAATCAGAACATTCCCTCTGTCTATCTGCCTACTGACTGATTTTGTAAACATGCTAAGCTTGACCCGCCGTGTGAATGTCTGAAATTGTATTTTGAATATAACGGCTTTGAGGGAAAATACGAAAGGTGAATTAGAATTAAAATCGAAAACAAGAACGGAATTTTTTTTGTTCCGACTATGATGAGGAAGTCATCGAAAATATCTATTGTCAATCAAAAACTCAGGGAAAGACAGTAAGTGCCAATTCTTTATAAATAGCACTCTCTGGCTGGATGGAGAGGACTTCTACTCCAAAAGAGGAGGTAGACATATTGGAATTGTCCTAACTGTACACACGCGAAATTCACACCAGCACCAAAAATAACTCTATTTAATTCTTTGAATGAATTTGAGAATACAAACGTTTCTAGGAAGCAGCAGCAGCTAGCGAATGTTGTTTTTAAGTATCGACTCTCGATTGAACAAAAGCTCAAATTAGTAGTTTCTTGATTGGTTAAAAATCACAGGTGCAAGAATACTCACTTCCTAATTTTGTGCATCATATAAAAACGAGAACACACAGTTTTCTTTCTCTTTTTGCTATTTTTTCTTTATAGACTCGACACTCATGCGTGGGTCACAAATCTAGCCTAGGCCTTTGGGGCAGAAGGTGCTTGACAGAAGCAACGAGGCATTCACAAACTACTGCACTCACAACGGTAGCATACCCACACACTCTCACTCACAAAACAGAGGCAGGCTAATAGACACACAGATCTACAATGTCTACCCAATTTACACACACTGTCACATGCAAACTTACACGGTGCCAGCCGAAATAAACATGGCTTCTCAACTATTTTTTACAGACAAAACAACTCTTCTTTCACCTAGAATATTCTTGGACACTTTACACTCTCGTTTACTACTAACTCTTTACCTTTGGTTGCCCTAACAAGTTGTCAATAAAATGGATAGATTTTGTCATTCTTCTTTTGATATTGCCATTTCACTCTACTCTTTGTTCCAAATCGCTTTTCTCCACCCCCCCCCTACACACACGCATACACAAGAGATATAAAGTCTTACTGAACTTTTATAATTTTTTTATTCTATAACTTGATTTTTTTTTTACACGAGAGTACAAAAGATTCTGAAAGGTTCCAAAGATTCCATAAGATTCTGAATAATTCCGGAAGATGCTAACAATTATCAAAAGATTCCAAAGGAATTGGGTTGAACATGTCTTTAGCTTTTTTTAGAAATATATTAAAATCTTTAGACTAAGTAACAGACAGAACAACAACAAAAAAGGCAAATGTAATTTATCTTAGCCCCTCTCCGAAAATCGAATGGGAAAATTAGAATTATCGGTACGGAACCCTCCTAATGACACAATTACTGTTTTTGCTCTCCTCAATCGTGTATCTGAGCTCTTGAATGATTTCTTTATGAATGCACTACTTTATAAAAGATTCCAAAGATTCCAAAAGACTCATAGAGATTCCCATGGATTCCATTCAAAGTCACACAAGTTATTTACTCCACGCTTCTATTGGTATTTGATGTTAATAAACCCAGCATGTTTATTAACCACAGACAAGGCTTTCTTTTTCTTTTTGATGGACGAACAGCTTTATTATTTTTTTTTTTTTTGAGCCATAGTCGACAATGGTTTATCATGGCTTACTGGCTAAAGAGGAAACAGCCACCATTCCTTGTCAGTAAGAAGCACAATAGTTTACCATCAAATACAAGACGAGTTCAACTGGCACTAACCTTTCAACCAGTTTGAAGTGTGACAGAGATGAAGATATCTACGAGAGATGGGGTCCAAAGTCTCTGACTGCACATCGAAGAGTTCAGGGGTTGCGTTTCTTTTATAATAAAACATATTACATACAATTCATCGAACACTAGTTGCTATTTTACGAATAATTGGCGTGTCTATACGTATTTACATATAGGATACGAGAAAATCCTGATCAAAGACCAAGCAATACTTTTGCTACTTCTTAAAAATGAATAAATATAACCCATATCTCATTTGCAATTTTTTTAGACCATCCTTGTAGCAGTCATAAACATTAACATTTCTTTCCTCTTGCGGAAAGCACTCCTAGTGAGGTTGTCTGATTACACGATGACCAATGGGCCTCCAGGGTATGTTAATTTTGACCGAACCTTTCAAGGACTACATCCAGACCGTTAGGGATTTGCAGATCAGGCAGAGAACTTCTAGGCACCCACGAAAAAATACGACCTTTCTCCTGCTCTTGTCGGCTAGACTCTGTCCAAAGCTATCCTCACTTGAAGATATACTGTGCCAAGAAGACTTTTGGCAGCAAAACTTTATTATTTTTCTATTCCTTTCTTCACTGTTTTAAATATCTGTCAACCTACACCCAATGGTGTAGGTCACTACTTAAATGAATATATCATTTGTTATTTATAGAAGGGCCTTGTTTTCTTTTCATAAGATGACCCTTTCGTTAGAGATTGTCTTACAGTTTATGTCAAGATTAGCTCCTTATGACCTCACATTTAAATTCCTGTCTTAGTGGCAGATAAGTTAAGCTGCATGATTGATATTAGGCTTTGAAAATCAATTTTTAAATTAATAAAGATGGGAACTAAACAAAGATAGGTGTCATAATACAATTGAACAACACAGAGCACAGACGGGTAATAGTGTTATGTAGGAGAAACACGGGAACAAAATGAAAGATAATACATTGGGTCAAGTAAAGTGAATGTATACAAGACGAAATAATCATTTCCTGGAGTTCTTAGATTCTCTGCTGGGCCGACAGCAGAGAATCGCAGGATCATATCTTGTCTGGTTGGGAAAGAGTCGTGAACTGGAGTGTTCATGTCGATCACGTGGTCTGGCTTTAGCGATCGCACATGAATCTTGTTACATGCAGGCGCGCACCTGGTCAAGAGGCAATGACTACAATGATTCGCCAAGCCGAACCACAACTCCAGCAGAACGACAGAAAATAGTTCATTCATGTAAGCTGCTACAGATACAATGGATACCAGCATGGCCGGTGAAATAGGCTTTGCTGAATTAAGATACTATCGGATTTATTGAATTTCATAAAAATATTAGTAAAGTTATGAACTAGTAATGGGGTGATTCCAATATTTTTCCCGATTCCGATAGAATTCCCGATTCTGTTCTAAATTCTCGATTTCGATACAATTACCGATTCTGATTCTGATTCTGATTCTAAAATCCTCTCATGAAATTCTACTTTTTTCATTGTTTTTTTTTTGGGGGGGGGGGGGATTTAGGGGAGAGTCCTCATCTACTTTTAAATGTAAATATATATTTTTTTATTTGACAAACTTTTTAATGTTTTCCGTTTATGTATTGTTTTCAAAATTTTGATAAACTCATTGTGAAGTTTTCTTCTATATTTTTCACTTGTGCCATTTTTTTATTTATACACTCGTGCCATTTTTATCTGTGCTATTTTTACCGAGACATTTTTTACGGTGCCATTTTTGCATAACTTCGTTATTAAGATTTACAAATTTTAGTTTTACTGGTAGTTTAAAATCAATAAATATTTATCATTTTATCATTAGTACCCGCAATAGGAAAATTAAGTTTTAAACAATACAAAGCAAAAAAATGTAAAAGAATAGTTGTGAGAATCGGAAATTAGGCTTAAATTTCTTCGATTCTGATATTGATTTCAATACACCAAAAAGGTTCTGATTTTTCTGATTAATCATTCCAACACTAGTATAAACCCACAATTTACCCTAACTATGGTAAAATAACAGCTTTCACACGTTCAGATATATCTTCCCTGATTGTGTTATCGTGGATAATCCATGCGTCAGAAGAAAGAGAAAAGGATAATGGTGAAGAAATAGTTGGATTTACCTACAATCAAATACACATTATAATACACAAAGGAAAGAGCAATAAACATTAGTACTAAATAAAGAATACATTACTGTCCCAATTACAGTGAGAAAAAGCATATGTGTTGCCGGAGTCAGAGATAGAGAACTATGCATGAGCAACGAAAGTAAATGTTACTTTATGTTGTGTGTTTCTAAGAGCCTGTGCTACCGACCCCAGAATGGATGACTCAGAGACAAGGCCTACTGAGGTTTGAAAAGGCATGGAAAGGCTTGGGATGTTACAAGGAAATGGACGACGTGTCTGTCCACTTTGAAGGATGAGCCAAAAAGAGGATATGATCTTGTTTTAAATTCTGCATGTGGATGGGACAAGACTTCAGACTCTCTCATAGGAGAGCACATTCTCTGATGTTGGGTAGAATAAATCCAAGGAAAATGACTCGGATATAAATTCAAGGAAGATAACTTAGGAAATTCTGCAGCCAACTCTGTAAAATCACCAAACAAAATTAAACAAATGTCTTTTTCTGTTCTTGAAGTGAGTATTTTTTTAATAGACTCGACACTTTGCATTTTTATTTATTTATTTGCAACATTCATTTGAGTTCGTGATATTCTGATTGTACATGAGATAAGGACAATTTTGAGAGTGAAAAATAATTTGGTTAAAAATTAACCACGGATCATCCCCACAAAAGAGTCTTGTCTTCTTTTCTTTTAGTTTTATCGTCTGCTTCCATTAAATACTCCATGCAGAAACCGCTAACTTATGAATACAGCTCAAAGTATATTTTTTAAACAAGAAATAATCCTTGATTTCGCCTATTAAGAAATTTAAAAAAACAGGAAAGTTTATAGAAATAGTTAAACACCTGTTTTACAGACAATAATAATATATATTTTAATAAAGTGAAGTCTATTTTCCCCTATTTCATTGATCATTGTAGCTTTCAAGTCAAAACCTTTATATGCTAATCTATTCTGCCAGCCACTTAGGCCAATGCCTGATGCATGTTTTCAGAAAATATGCATTCGTTTTGTTCTCTTTCAAATTGTTTTACATTTTTTCTTCTACTAAGCAGCCTCTCTGAACACAGACATTTGCAGAGGAAGATGGGGGTAATGTCACTTCTACACTAATATCTATTCCCAAAGTCCCCAAGTGTAAGTGTCACTGGGTGCTGTTCCTACTAGGATGACTTTTTCCCAAATCACTGCTATTATTTCATATTTTCTTCCTAACCATTGTCTATATACTACATTAGATTATACATCTAAATACAGGTCGCTCCCTTCAAGTACTCTTTGTCCTTTCCGGGCGTATTTTAGAATGTTTACCATTACAAAAACTACAAATCCATCTTACATATTTCATATTAAAAGTACTTATTGAATTTTCTTTCACATTTCTAATATCAGATGATTTATATCACAACAATTATTACATTCCAGTGCCACATTACATATTTACTTACAATCTTTTTTCATCTTTACTTCTCCATTTCACCATTTTGCATATATGCAGACATTCAAGAATAAAGAATCATCAGAATATAATTTACGAGCATATAATGTAATAAAGCACGTCTATGCAAGATAGCCGCTAATTTTGTTTTGATTTACTTCTGAAATTCTATTTTTAGTTTTTGTTTTCTTTTATCTTTTGAAAATCTATTTCATAGCTTCTGTTTGGAGATATACTTCACCTATAAAGAAATAAAATGGCAGATTTATCGAAAAAACACCATTTCATCAGCAAATACCAAGGATACGTCCTAGTATTCCTTCACACAAATATATGTTTTCCTGCTTCCCTTTTCAACTTTAGCAGTAATTTTAAAACTCGAAACGTTTTCCTTATCAAAACATAACAAGCAAATAAACATACGCTTCTAAATCGTATAAATGCCTATTGTTTTTGATGAGTTCAATTTTTTTTAATGTAACAGTCTTTTTATAGTATCACTCCCGTCTCCAAATCGGATATTTTACGCATTTCTTTTTTTATTATTAGTTTTTGCTTTTTTAGACATGTTCGCGTTATTTTGTATTTTTTCTTTGTTATTGTTTTTTTGTGACATTGCCTTCTAGCAGCGACCATTCTTGTTAAGCAAAACAAAACAAAAAAAAACAGGTTGGCAATTAAACTTCCATCATAAGTCCGGGTGCCCCACGCCCAAAAACCTTTTTTACGTTAACATTATGTAGTCTGTGTTCGTGCCGGATAATCAAAAAATAGAACAAACAAATAAAGTAATTTTCTTTTGGATTTATCTTTTCGTTTTTCATTTTTTAGTTTGGTGAGATTAATTTTAACGGTCTCACATCTTTTAAAGCAAAATATGCTCTTCCTTAAGCCGGGTTGGCAATTAAATGTTCTCTATAAGTCCGGGTGATAAGCTCCCCGCCCAATAAATTAACTTTGTGGGGTCTGTGTTCGCATCAGACAACAATAAGCAGCAAATAATTCAATAATTTAATGTTGAAATTGGAATTTTAGAGTTAATATATATTCCCGGGCAACGCCGGAACATGGATAAAAAAAAAACATATTCTTAAGGTGTATTGATCCAATCTGTGAGTTTTTAACTAAAGCATACAGATCGACCGAGCGACCTGTTAAATACCGTGTCTGGTGTACTGAACATAACACTCGTCTGAAAGAAATAAAACCCAGCTGATTGATACAGACACCCAACTGTCCGGAAAATAAATATCCGGTGATTTGATGCAGAGACACTTGAAAATGTCATCTGCAAAGGTTACCTGCAAACGGGAATACACCCATTGCTAAATAAGCAATAAAATGATGGAAACCATGTCCTGTACGGGATGTGGCTGCATTAACTGCATAGGCGAAATCCCGGAATGGGCGTTACAGTTGTGGATGCATGGGTGTCCAAAAATGTTATATTAACTTCCCCAAACTTAGACTGAACAGCAAATTTGTGAGATCAACTTTTGTCAATTTGCATGCTTTTTCCTCTCTCTCTCTCTCTCTCTCTTACCCTACCGGCAACAAAGTTATGTCATTATATTTTTACACATAACTGCTGGTCGTCATTCTTCTAAGCACAGCAGTAATATACAACACGACCGACAGACGTATCAAAAAATGATAGTCCAAACCTAAGTTCATCAGAGCGTGATTGACATACATCTAAAAAAAAAAAAAACATTTTAATGATTTAGTAATTTATATTATAATAGAGCTTATTTTGTCTGTTAGTAACGTATAGGTTCCAAAACTACTCGATAGAATTGCACCAAATTTTGCATGAAGAGCCGCTGGAATGATGTGTGTGTCATAAGAGGTAAAATGTTACAACTACTATTACTAAAAAGAATAAACACTTCAAAACTACTGGAGAGATTTACACCAAAATTCGACATGACATATGTGCATCATCAGAGACAACTATTGCTACTACTATTATTACAAATAAAAACTGATGGGTTAAAAAGTAGTGAGCAAAATTCCACCAGATTTGGCATGAAGAACCCTTGAGATAAAATTTGTGCCGTGGAAGACTCAACATTATTCTATTACTGGCACTACTACTCCTGAGAACAACAACAGCAACAATAATAATAATAACTAATGGGACCCTGTGGAAATTCCACAGTGCTTTCTACATCAATCTGTATAATTTACTGTCAATAATAATATTCCTTTTAAAATAATAAATGTATATCAGGGGTCAATGCTATTAAGAACAAAAATTAATTTTTCTTCTTCTGTAAAAATAATTGTCATTGTTAGCTAAATATTCTTTAAATAAATAAAAGAAATATGTCTCTTCTTTTTTTCTTTATTTAAAATTGTAGCAATTTCATTCTTTTTAATAGAATAAATATTCTCTGTCTTCTTACCGTAAAATACTCGTCAGCTAAATTTTCTTCAAATCAATAAAACGAATGTCACTTTTTGAAATGTATCCATTTAAAATTGTACTCTTTTAGTCAACAGGGCGACATAATTTGATTTTGGAACAATTTATTTTAAAATAGGTAAAGTCGGAATTTTTTTACTTTTGCGACATCAGATTGATCAGCAAGCACCATATTTGCTAATCAGACGATCTCATTTGTTAATGTGTATGAAAGGTGATAATGTACATACGAACATGAAATGCCTTAGCATATTATTATAAAAAAAAAAAAAATAAATAAATAAATAAATAAATAAATAAATAATAATAATAATAATAATAATAATAATAATAATAATAATAATAATAATACTACTACTACTACTACTACTACTACTACTACTACTACTACTACTACTACTACTACACTTTATAATCAAAAACCAATGTCTATTTATTTATATATAAATATAAATCCGTCCCACCACACAAAAGTTAGTAAGTAAAAAACGTACCTTTTTCTAGCTCCGGGCGAAACTATTTCAAGTGGTGAGAGGAAGCAAGAAAGCAAATAGCAAGTCAGACAACCCCCACCGCCTGAAATGAATTCGGAAAGAAATCCGCCACTCTAAATAAAAAGTTAACGGTGTGTGATTTTCTTGTTCTTGAGGTCATCAGAAATGATAATAATTTATGCATGGAAAATTAAATTACTGACGTAATTCTATAAATATTAGTGTGAACACTGGAAAAGCATAATTTTGTACGTCATTTTTTATAGAAGGTGGACAATAATAATAATAAGTCTACCTAACTATGAGGAGATGAGAGCACTTGGTGAACATGATACATACAAATATCTGGAAGTTCTGGTAGCCGACACCATCAAATAAAGAGAAATGAAAGAGAAGATTTGAAAAGAATACCTGAGGAGAGCAAGAAAACTCTTAGAAACTAAATTATTTAATAGAAACCTGATAGAAGGATTAAACACGTGGACAGTTTCTCTAGTAAAATTTCTGGACCATTCATAGGTTGGACAAAAGAAGCACCGAGACATCTGAACCAAAAAACTAAGAAACTAATAATCATGCACAATGGACTACACCCAAATGATGATATTGACCGATTACTTAAAAAGGAGCAAAGGTGGAAGAGGACTGGTAAGTATAAAAGACTGTGTGGATGACACAAATAAAAGAACCATAAAAATACATAATGCAGAACTTAGAAAGGCTGATCATTACAGCAAGAAAAACCGGAAAAATAAACAATACCAGCAGCGTTGAAACTAAAAACAAAAAGATGAGAAAAGAAAAATAGGAAGAAAAGAAGCTACGTGGAAGATTCATAAAACTGACTAGAGAAGAGACACACAAAAAAAACTCTGACATGGCTACGAAAAGTTCACCTGAACAGAAAAACGGAATCACTACTGACAGCCGTACAGAACAACGTGATCAGAATGGTATAGACCAAAAGCTAATATAGACAAAACCCAAGAAAACAATAAATGTAGACTCTGTAGCCAAAAAGATGAAACGGCAAATCACATAATAAGTGAATACAGAAAAAACTAGCCAAAAAAAGAATGCAAAAAAAAAAAACAGACATCACTGCGTGGGAAAGGCTTGGATCTATTCAAACATGTTCACTTTGAACATGCATACAAATGGTACATACACAAACCAAAGACAGTATTGGAAAATAAAAATCACAAAATCCTCTGGGACATGGAGATGCAAACAGACAAACTTATCCAAGCAAGGAGACCAAAAGTGATAATAGTCAACAAGAAGGAAAAACCCTGTCAAATCGTAAATTTTGCCGTCCCAGCAGACTACAGATTGAAGATAAAGCAAGCAGAAAAACGAATCAAATATTTGAAACTTACCAGAGAACTGAAAAAAAATATGGAACATGAAGAAAATCACCATAACACCAATAATTTTAGCAGCACTAGGAACAGTCCTGAAAACACTGGAAAAAACAACTAGGAGAAATTGGAATAAAAATAAAGATTAAGACCATACAACGAACGGCAATGATGAAAGCAGCCGAAATCTTAAGGAAAAGTGTGGAATGCGGGAACAAACCAAAAAACAAAAATCTACCACAGACAATTTTAAGTAGAAAAAGAACTAAACATATAAAAAGAACACATGAGCCTAAGGGGTGTGAACACTGCTAGAAATCTATTAAACTACCCCCCCCTCCCCCAAATAAAATAAAAATTCAGTCATACACACATGCATATGATGACATCAGTCTCGGCTGGTGCCACACCAAACTGTCATGAAGAGTCAAGGAGGAGAAACAGACCGAGAAGAGAAGGCACCGACCAGACCTCCACTGGAAGAGTGCGGGAGAGTACTGGAACCTTGGGGAGGCTTAGTGCCACTCAAATTACAAAGAAGACCAACGGCCGTTGCTAGCAAGAAATCAAGGGTAAACGGCTGTTACGATAATGCAACGTGGTTTGCATTAGCTATCGAAAAGGAGTAAAGTATTGGAAATCTGAGCAGACCTTTTGTCATTCAGACTCTAGGGAACACCACTGGTTATTGTCAGTGAGCAATCGCAATGTGAAAACTCTCACTGGGTCTAATAATAAAAAGAAGAAAAACTTGCTCCTCCTCCTCCTCCTCCTCCTCCTCCTCCTCCTACTACTACTACTACTACTACTACTACTACTATTAATAATAATAATAATAATAATAATAATAATAATAATAATAAAAAGAAGAAGAAGAAGAAGAAGAAGAAGATACTACAATTTGATTCCAGCCAGTCAAGGTCAAGTTATCTACGTATCTTCACACTTTAATCTATCTACCCCCCCTCTCTCTCTCTCTCTCTCTCTCTCTCGCCTCAGTCCCGTTAAATGTCTGTCTGCATTGAGTAAAGTACTTTTAACCAAAGGAAATTAATTCTGCATAATACTATATACACCTTGCCTCGGTGCAATGGAAAAATCGATATTCGTTGTCGCAATGGCTGAGTGGAACCGGTTCACGTGTACTTTTCTTGACCCTTTCATGGAACTTTCTTTTTTTTTCTAAACATTTATCAGATTGACATCCTCTATTTTATCAACAAACGGCGTGGACAGAAAAACAGAAACCAACTCGAATTCACGTCAACAACAAAAGCTAAAACTGGGGCCATAAAAACCAGCTTCCAGCGACCAGTCTAACAAAAAGGTGCAAAAAAGCCAAAAATAGCTGTCACGTGACCTGTCGCCAACTACGTCGGCCAAACCACCGGTGAAACAATATAAAAGCAGACTGTGCGACAAAATCTCTCTTTTCTTTTTCCTCTTTCTCTTCATTCCAGCGAGCAGGCTACAGCGTTTTCGCTCCAACTACCCCCCCCCCCCCGCCTTCAGGTAAGGGGAGGCTGCTGGACATTTCAACTCATGCACGCACAGCGGCTACTTTCAACTCACACACACACACACACACACACACACACACACACACACACACACACACACACACACAATGCTTAAACACACGGCTGACAAAGGCACGTACACACCTTATCGTTTTCAACTCCCGTACGCACGTACACACACATGCGTACAACCACACACTGTTGACAATTCACACATGGACACAGAGCGACACACACACTTTATCTATCGTATACAACACACACATACAAACATGGTTACACACATGGTGCACTACTATTCTCAGAATTGACTTTCAACGAACATTTCAAACTAACATTTTACCACCATGTAAGATTTTGTACGTATATAAATATGTTGTGTTACTTTTAAACTACGTTTTTATTCTTCCTTCAACTACATGCATGCCTTATCCTTAATTCAACTTTCCTACATGTTTTTCTGTATTTTATCTGTTTTCACTGTTTAAGCATTTCACAAATATGCAACACAATTTCATTCTCCCCACATGGTCCGTGCATCTCTACAAAATGGTGGCAACACAACTTAAATGTAAGTGTGGATCTGAGCATTTTCTCTAAGACACAATATCTTAACAAGCTAAGGTCCACGCTGCTACATAAAGGGGACCACATCCGAACACATTTACTTTTTATTTTTTGTATTGTACAGAACCCACAGAGTGATCTCCCTTTAATATTTTTTTAATTAAAAGCGAACATTCTTATGATTGTTCGTTCTTAATATATATATATATATATATATATATATATATATATATATATATATATATATATATATATATATATATATATATATATATATATATATACAGGGCTTTACGGAGCCCTCCAAAAAGGAGCACGCTCCTTTTTTGCTGGAGCGAAGGAGAGGAGGGCTCATTTTATATTCAGCGGGAGTTGAGCGGGAGCAACTCCATTTGGGACTAAAGAGCGGTGGTTTTATCGCTCCGCGCTCCTTGCTCCAAAATTATTTGATTTTCTTTTAAACATTAGTTTTTTATTCAGCAATATAAAGGAAAAGTAAAGAGAGTCTCAGAGTTTACTCTGAATTATTTTTTTAAATTATATCTCTGGTAGAGAGAGGGAGGGGAATCAGACGGAAGACGATTTAATTGCAATGTTTTTAACAATCTTTTTTTATATTGTTTTATTCGTTACCCCCCGCCCCCCCCCCCCCCCAACCCCGTCGACTTGCTATCAAGCGATGAGACAGATCAAAGGCGTTATTGACTTGAGCGTTCTATTTCTTTGGAAAGATTAAACATTTGAGTTAGGGGTACGAACGATTTTGACACCATCTGAGTGCGGGTCGGGAGGGGGCGAGAGAGAGAATTCAAAATGTTTATTAGCTGACCTGAGATAATTACTAAGGCCCTTTTAAAAAGTACACTGCTATCTTTCTGTTGAATAAAAACTCCGAAAATTAACACTCTAGATAGGGGAGGTAAGTTGCCCAATCAAGGTTTCAGAGTACAGTCTACCCTACTATTTAATTCATATAACTTGGGGGGGGGGGGATATATGTGGATTCATACCGTTCCTAAGTGTATTAGTGAAAGTTATGTTGTTTTTCTTCTCTTAGACTAGATAGTCTGCTTGACTGGATAGAAGTATGTATGTATAATACACAATTTAGGAAAACTCGGCAACGGAAAACTCGGCAACGGAAAACTCGGCAATTTTGGCCAAGTAGAAAAATTCGGCAATTATCGAATAAATATCGATTGAAAATAGATTTTAGAACCGTTTTTACAGGAGACATACTTGTAAATACGGGGCTACCTCCTCCCAGTGAAGAATATTTTTTACATTATTTTTTGGTACTTGTGCAGTTTACGAACCGGGCTATTTTTTAGATAAGATTTTCAAGTTAAATTACATTTTTACAATATCTTTTGTTTATTAAATTGTTAGGTGAAAGTACAGAATAGTTAACAAAGCCCCCCTCACTCCATGTTAAGAATAGCTTTCTAAATAATCCGGTTCGTAATTATGTTACGAAATTAAAGGTTTGGACCGGGTTATTTTTTACATAAAATTTTCAAGTTAAATTCAATTTTTACGATATCTTCTGTTTATTAAATTGTTACGTGAAAGTACAGAATAGTTAACAAAGCACCCCCTATTCTCCCCATGTACAAAATCGTTGTCTAAATAATGTTATTATTTCAAGCCGGTTCGTAATCAAGTTACGAGATTAAATCCATCATAATTCATTTGGATTTCTTCGTAAACAAGTCAGTCATTTTAATTGACAAAACATCAATTTCTTCGTGTGTGTGCAAAACTTGAAAGGAATTTATAAACTATCGAGTAGAAAGTCATTTAAACTGGCTTTAAATTCTTAGAAAATTTCCATGTATTTAAAAAAGCAAAATTGTTTTTTTGTTCTCAGGAAACGAAAATTTACGTATAATCCTATACTTCGTCCGACATGTTCTCTTATAACTCTAAAAATATTAGCGAGATTTTGTCAAATATTATCTTACGGTCTTACACTTAAAGTGACATCTCAACCCACATTGACGAGATCCTTTGACGCCCAGCCCTATCCTTCGACCACTCATTGGCAGAATAGAACGTTATGAAAGAAGGTATATTTTTATTATGGAGCGCTGAAAAAGAGCCGCTCCTTTTTTATAGGAGTTGGAGCAGGAGCTGCTCCTTTTTGAAAATGAGGAGCGTAAGAGGAGCCAGCTCCAATTTTGGGCGTTGGAGCAGGAGCGGGAGCAGCTCCAAAAGTAGTGGAGCGCGTAAAGCACTGTATATATATATATATATGTATATATATATGCATGTTTGATTAATTGATTAAACAACAGGAACAATTCCTGTTTGTTTCTTTTTTGTGTCTCCAAAAATAACACATATATTGGTATGACTAGGACTAGTATCTTTCATCGCCTTACATGTCACCTCTCCTCCCGCCATAGCTCTATTTACCAACACTTAGTAGAACACGACACCCAAAAAAAGAATTCAGGGACATATTAGTCAAAAACACTGCCATCCTTGCTGTCTCACATTGCAACCTGCGCCTTCCCATAATTGAAGCCTTACTCATTCGAGCAAAGAAATCCACCATCAATCAAGCTCGATATGAAGGGGGTGGGGGGTAGAAGGCATACTGAAATGCCTTTAATATATATATATAAAAAAAAAAGAAAAGTTTTAATCGAGTTTCTCAATAAATTCACCAGTTTTAGTTTGCATAACTCCTCACGTGCCTGCATAAAACTCATGGGAGTCGAAAACGTTAGCAGTTTTGGCGAATTCCTGTTCACACTCGAACAGAACATTAGATCATTAGTCCGTCAACATGAAAAGATGGATCAAACAAGAAACAAACAGGAATTGTCCCTCTTGTTTAATCAAACATGCATCAATGAAGAAATGCTGCCTAAGTATACAAATATATATAAATATATATATAATAATAATATTTTATAAATAAATATTAATTATTAAATACCTATAGACATCGATGTTTCATGCTTACGCAATCTTCAGTGCAGGAAGTTAATTCCCGACGGTCGGCAGGCGCGAACTCCGATCATAAATCGCCACTGATTCGCAGTCAAGAGCGTTACCCGTTGGCCACCACAAATTAGCTTGCATGTTAGGAGGAATTTAACTTCGTAAATGCCAAGTCGGCAGGTATTTACAACAAGCAGCGAAGAGTGGTCAACAACAACAAAGCGTGTTGGATCTTGCAACACTCTGTGGATCATATGTTCTTTGTTTGGTTTTGCCAGATTCTAGGATTCGAATTTGGCTGATTTGGTGGAGTCTCCAGCTTATGCTAGTGTTATTACTTGTCGTGGCAACACTACGAGCCATGCCGAAGGGGATCTTATTTTGGGCTATGTTATTTTTATTTGAATATTTCGTAAGGGTTTACTTCTGATGGGGACGGATCCTCATGTAATGATGTCCTGACAAACCCAAGTACAGAAAGATCGAAGGGACTCAGGGGACGGAGGTCTATAGGCATTTAAATGCTTTTTAGTATATCGCACATAATGTACATTTACTCTTGACCCGACCTTGGGTCACATCTTACTTGTGGGAGTAAGATAAAAACTGGCCTTGTGCCTAACTCCTGGAGAGGAGTAAATCAATACTCTTTCGTTCGTTCGATAAAAAAGGGCAACATATATCTTAATCGAAAGGTAATCTTACTATAAGATAAAATAATAGTTGCCACTTTATGTTGTTTTATTATTGTCATACGTTTGCTTTCTTCTCTGCAACCTCTCTTTCACAGATGTGATGTTGCTAGTCTCAGTCTTTTCTATAAATACTATTATGGCAGGTGTTCTTTAGAATTGTCTGCTCTATTCCCTGCTTCCTTTGTTCCAGCTCGTTTGTATAGTGGTCTCTATCAAGTCACTATTTTGATACATCATTGTAATACAGATTCCTATTCCAGTAGCTGCTTTCCAAGAACTGCAGGCTTGTGGAACTCTCTTCCTGCTGACTGTTTTCCTCCTACCTATAGCCTTGGTCTTTTCAAGACTACGGCAGATAGGTATCTCCTGTCTTTGCAATAATCATCTTTCATTCCCATTACATCAAGTGGCTTCATGCTTTGTCTGGAGCGATTTCCATTAAAAAAAAGAAGAAAAAAGTTGTATCCATCTTTATGAGTTCTATCTTTTATTATTCATATTTCGTGGGTCAGGGGTGAATATGTTCCCATGATTCTTTTCTCGGGAGATCGGTACATTTGTGAAAAAGGAGGTGATCACTATGTTAACGTTAAAATGTATTTGTATTCATCTTAAATTATGGAGATCAATTCCCTTCGTTAGAAGTTGCTTCTGGCTGGACCATCACTTCCTGCCCTGCCCTGGTGTCGAATGCATCCTGGATGGGTTCACCTACCTTCCTTCGAAGCAGAAAGTTTCTAAGGAATATCAAATTCATAAGTTGTCACCAGTTGCATGTGTACCTCACACAGGCAAGATAATTTTAGCAACGTAATTTTTTGCAGCTTTTTGCAAGAAGAGGTCACTTTCCTCCCACATAGAGTGCCTGGTATTGCCAAATGGTCACCCATCTGGTACTAACTGGGCTCAACATTGCTTAACTTTGATGATCTAATGAGATCTGATGTGTCAACGTAATTATTTTGTGTGTCAATGTGATTATTAGACTATCTGTTGTATACGGGTGGACTTCTTTTCTGAAATCAGGAACAAGCTGACAAGAGATCAAAAGTTCAAAAGTGATATGAATGAGTAACGTGTGCGGAAGAAAAAAACAAAGTGAAAGACCTTGTGATTGATTAGCATGTTGGGAGCGGAACAAATTCATTGGAGGGAACGAAAACCAATGTGTGATATGTAGTTTTAAAAACAGCCAGTAGTAATGTTGAATACTATCGAGGGGGACGAGTTGTCTGCCCTTTCACAACTGAGTCGGGGAAACGTGACGTCAGAGCTGCAAGAGGATAAGGTGACATGAAAACCAGTGAATCTGTGCCTATGGAAAGATATGTTATCCTAGTCGTCCACTGCTTCTGCCATAAAACAAAGAGTGTAATGATTACTATTACCAGCATAATTTATTTTAAAGGAAATACAGTTAGAAAATTAGTCACAAACAATTTATTCTTAATAGGAACTAAGTACATAACCGAAGCGGAACGAGTAAGGGCTAAATACTTGCCTTCTGTATTTTGAACCCTTACTCGCTTCCACTCCAGTTATGTACTTAGTTCCCGTTAAGAATTAAAATGGCTACCACATATAATTTTACTCAATTAATAGCTACAGTAAAATGAACTGGCTTAAAACTTCTTTTAAATATTGAAAATTTTTAACACAAATAGGTCACAAATGAGTAGGTGAGGCAAAAGAAAATGATTTTAGACTAATTTCTCAACTGTATTTCTTTCAAAATAATTTATGTCGTTAATAGTAATGATTACCACAAAGGGAAATCATTTAGACCGTAAAGGGAAGCAACTCATTCTTATAAATTACTAGTCTTTTTACTTTCATTTTTGTTCTTTTTTCTTTTATAACTATTTTGTATTCGGACAAGGAGATATGTGTTAAACAATAGCAGACAAACATCTGGAGACCCTGAAGCTTGAAGTGTTATACGGGCTCTTCACGTCTAACAATGGCTTCTAAGTATTCACTGTTCAGCGGTTTGTTCATGGCAGCCTTTGTTAAGGTATGATGCCATCAATCAACCCGAAAGAATTCTTTTTTTCGATGCACCCAAGCAGCTTTAAAAGAAGCTCTGTCTGTTTGTAGTTAGGTTTTTCAATTGGTTGTTCTGCTTCGATTTGAAATAGCATTTTCGTTTATCTGTCAGGTTTAAGTTCGAAATAACATTATCGTTGACCTGTTCTGCTTTGGTTTTAAATAGCATTTTCATTGGTCTGCCAAGTTTAAGTTTGAAATAGTATTTTCGTCAGTCTTTGGTTAGAAATAGCATTTTCGTTGGTCTGTTGCACTTTTGTTTTAAATATCATTTTTAGATGGGTTCATGTATGTCTGTAAGAGGCTCTATCAGTCTGTCACGCTTAAGTTTGAGAAAGCATTTCCATCGCCAAACATGCAGATTGACTGAATGCATCTTAAGAATATGTGTTCCTGTTTAGTTACGGAAGGTCCTAATAATCTATAATCTTGTATGTTTCTCCAGCTCTTCTGGACACTAGCCCAGTTTAATAATACTAAATCAACAGTGACAATTACATATTCTCAAAGCTCTTTCTTTTTACATACCCCCTCAAGGACTCACCTCATCCAACTTCCTCTGCCAATCTCTATATATTTAAGCTCATTTAAGCAAAATAAATATTTCATTTCATGAAGAAATATCTAATAGAAAGGAAATACACAATCAATATAAGCATGTTTTTGTGTTCATTTTTTCCTGTTCAAATTAGTTTTGTTCTTTGCTTATTGTCTTATTCCTATATGCAAAAATACATTCTGTCGGAAATTGTATCTTTATCTTTTTTCATGAAACATACTTACACACACACACATATATATTTATATATGTATTACAGAAGTTGTTATACAACATCGGTACCATCGGTTTCAAATCAAACAAAGGGGAATCGCACGGACCGCCCTTTATGAACTCTCCTCAGCCTCCGTTGTGGTTTGTTGCTTTTGAATTTTTCTTAATAATCGAGCTGCTGGGGTTTCTCCCACTAATCTTACAAAGATGTATATATATATATATATATATATATATATATATATATATATATATATATATATATTGTTGAATATAAGAGACGACTCGTGTCTAGATATCCTTTGGTAGATCCTTTCAATAGTCCGAATTAGGATCTTAGTTTCGGATGGGAATTGGCTGATGAATTTGCCATAATTTGCATCTGTCTTCCAAATACTTTCGGACCCATCTGGGTTCATCTTCAGGGGAATGAGGCTAATCAGGTCTAGACCATGTGTAGTATTTATAGGTGTTTGGCGGGAATTATGTACTAAGTACGAAACTATATTGGAGCTATAAACATTTTAGAATATTATTACTGATATTAAAGTTAATTCTATTGATTAGGTTTTTTTTGGTTTTCATATATATAGGGCTTCTAATATATGGAGTTTTTGTTTGTTAGTACTAAATTCTAAGATTTTTGCATTTTCTACTAAGAGTTTTCTGAATTACGATCGGGGGCAGGAGTGATTAGCCTCATTCCCCCTGAAGATGGACCCAGATGGGTCCGAAAGTACTTGGAAGACAGATGCAAATTATGGCAAATTCATCAGCTAATTCCCATCCGAAACTAAGATCCTAATTCGGACTATTGAAAGGATCTACCAAAGGATATCTAGACACGAGTTGTCTCTTATATTCAACAATACTTGCCTGAAAGAGAAGATGCTGCCCAGATATTCATAATTTCGGTAAGAAATCCGAGTAAGAGAGCTCATTGTAGAAAACAGAGTAAGAAAAAAATATAGAAAGAAAAAATTCATACACACATTGTAGCTGTCGGCACTATATATATATATATATATATATAGTAATCCAGGTAGGGTAAAAATCCACAGGGTAGAAATCCAAAGGGAATCAAACCGGGCTTATAAAAGAGTGCTCAATAAAAATATAGAGCTGTATTGTGAATGCTTTTATTCAAACATGTACAAGGTCTGCTACACTGGCATGTCGGTGTTATCGATCTACAGCTCTCAAGAGCTGAGGTTTCATAAGGCAGAGAATTTTTTTATGATCCAACCTGGTCGTTGAATTCCAGAAAGAATCTTCCTGGAATTCAACGACCAGGTTGGATCATAAAAAAATTCTCTGCCTTATGAAACCTCAGCTCTTGAGAGCTGTAGATCGATAACATCGACATGCCAGTGTAGCAGACCTTGTACATGTTTGAATAAAAGCATTCACTATATATATATATATATATATATATATATATTGTATTATGCTAAAGCTGAGTTAATCAACTTTTTGTTGTTGTTTCCTATGGCTTTCTTCTATATACTTTAATGACACAAAATACATGCTAAAATATTTTTTAGTCCTGGGATTGAGTAATGTTTGACGAAAATTCCATTTGAATTCTTCTAATTAGTGAATAGTTTTTAATGCTTCTGTCAGCATTTAAAGAAAGAATATCACTCTCTTCAGCTAATTTATATAGTGTGTTCGTCTACACCGTAAAAACGTATGTAAATTAGATAGCAAAACCTAGCGTTCACTACCATCTAACACATGCCCTTCTTTTTATCCACCTCTTCAAGGAATCACCTCTACCAATCCTTATATATTGAAACTGGTTTCGGCAAAATAAATATTTTATCCCATGAAGAAGTTTCATAACAGAAACGAAATATCTAATTAATATAAGCATGTTTTTGTGTTCATTTTTTTCCTGTTCTAACTAGTATATTCATTGCTTATTACGTTATTCTGTCGGAAACTGTATCTTTATTTTTTTCCTTTAAACAAGCATCGTTAGTCGAACGAGCTATGGTTACTTTGGAACCTTAAAATACAAAAGAGACCATTTTTCAGTGTTTCTTGACTTAACGAGGCACCCTGTAGATTTTGTTATCATTCTAGTCCCCTACAAAAAGTGCTCACAGACATATTCATATCATGTATTATTTGGATTATTCGAACTACTGTTCTCATCTTGGGTGTTATTCTCACAATGTTTCGGCTGATGTAATCTCCGACCTTCTTCAGGTGCATCCTGTCGAACTCAGGAATCTTTCTGTCGAACTCGGGAATCTGTACGTAATTTTGAACAGAACCCTTATTTAATCCACGGAGGTAACTTGCTCACGTTCCGTCAGCCTAGACCGGGTAGAAGTCTTAAGTCGTCCAAATGATACAAATTATAAATCCTCATCTCAAAAATTCCAAAACATGATACTTATATTAATTCGATATTTCGTTTCAATTATGAAACTTCTTCAAAATGCAAAATAGAAACACCTGATGTTTTTGTTTTTTTTAGTACGCTAGTCCCTTACAAAGAATACTAACAAAATAAGATCTTTTTACCAAACAGAATGGTAAAAAAAAAAAAGCAAACACACTAATTATCCTATTTCTTTCTGTTTTTTTTTTGATCGGCATTGTCAGGAAGATTTTTCTTTTTACTTTCAGTTTTGTTTTGTACATCCCCCCCCCCCCCCCTTAATTTTCTCTTAATTTCTTGTAACAAAATATTTACAGTTTTGGAAGATAACTCAATGAAGGAATATATGTATCAAAAATGGATTATCCAATAAAATCAATAGGACGGCTTACAAAATGTCCAAATTTAAATCCCATAAATACATTCGTTTTCTTCTTCTTCTTTTTTTAACGATGAAATAGACATGGTACCAAATAATATATATATAACATAAAAAATCAACCTCTCGAAGTCGGAACAAATCCGATCCAAGACAGTAGATCTTGGACACAAAAAAAAAGGCTAGATATCCTTTCAGATAGAGCTTTATAACAATAATAAATATTTAGAGCAGAGTTTATGTAGAGGGCCACCATCTGTATTTCTGGCACTGCTAGCATCAGGGGTACATGGTCAAGTCCTGCCTGAAGTGGGGCGCACCAGCAGGAACCTCTGTTGTTGCTCAGTTGATATCGTTGGTGCTCTATCACCAGCAGCTACCCAGTTTTAGAAAAGGGTGGAAAGGATAATGAGGGTTGGAGCACTGTAGTGCTAAAAATAACAAAACCCATCCCCTCCAATTGTGTTTCCTTAAACCTAGGAGTCTTTGAAAAGCAGCCTACAAGAACAACTGAAGAGTCAGTAGGAAAGAAGAAGCGGCAGTCAATAGCAGCACCGCAGCCGATAACAAAACAACAAACCAGTTCGACTGCATTAAAATGCAAACATGCGGTCCCCCAAAGCTGAGGGAGAGCAGCTGAAGAGGACGTGACGCCCATGATTGCAAAAGGCTTTGGTTCAGTGGCAAAGGTGGAGAGCAAGGCACTAAGGACCAAGAAAAAGTCCAAAAAGAGTAGAAAGATTAGGGTTGAGTCCCACTCTCTCACCTGAGACAGACGACCTAATTATGACAGACGACTCTGCTCCGCTAACAAAACTCCAGACCCCCACTCTGGCGATGCAGACAACTCCTCCCACTACTACACTCACTCTCGGCAAAGCAGAAATAGAGCTAGAGCAGGCAAGATGCCATTCAGCATCCCTAAGAAAGGAGAAAAAGAAATATCCTTTTAAAAAGTGGGACTCAGCACTAAATGCACAGAGAGGGTCCCTATTTACATTAACCCCTCGTTTTATGATGAACTTAAACTTCTTCCCCCTTAGATGTTGGAGGTGTTGCCTGGGGAGGAAGAACTATGTCCAAACTCTTAGAAAGCAGTCTCAGGCAGGTCTGCAGCGTCCTTACCCTAGAGGACTTTAGACCCGTTTGTGATACTGAGTAGATTCAGTGACTATAGCCTTGTGCAAGAGATGTTGACACGGACTAATAGGGTGCTTTCCTTCTAAAATACTTATTTGGATAGGATGCTACTTAAAAAGGCAATATAGATTTTATATCATGTCCTGCATGCCACTGCTTAGCGCAATCGGACCATAAATTGATTATAAGCAATAAGTCTAGACTAGCCGGGTACTAGAAGTTAAATATTTCCTTGCTAAGGATACGCAACTGCTGAAAAAAGCTAGGAACGCTTATTCAGTGGGCTCTAAGTTAGTTTAAAAACTAAGATTAGACGTCTCTCCATTAGGTATGGCCAGCATCTTACACTAGATAAGGCCAAAACGAAGAAACCCTTCGAAGATAAACTGTCCCGAATGGTGGTTGGGGAGGGGGGGGGGGATCTCTCACGATAGAACTAGCTGAGGGGGACCTACAATGCAGGGCTAGCAAACGTTGTCAGGGCCAAGTAATTTGGTCTAGGCTACAGAAAGTACCTAAACCATAAACTTTGATGCAGCTGAGTGTAATGAAGAACTCTGTTGAGGTTCGGATAGATACATTTGGAAATTCAAGAACCCAGATAAACACACCTTTGTATTGACTTGGGAGATTTGTGAGAGATTCTGAGAGCTCTTCTGGGAGCGCTTCACCCAATTGCCCAAACTCTGCATCTAGAAATTTGCCAACTATTTGATTAACTTTCCCAACTTCGACTGGAACAGTATGTTGCAAAGGCAGGGTTGCAGAGTGTTAAGTCTTGGCTGCATTGAAGCAGGTCAGCTACAACAAATTGCCAGGACAATGTTCTGCCCTAAAAATTGTTCTTGAGGCTGTTACACATGTTTGTACAAGTTCTGAATGATGTGTTCAATTATTGGTTTGATCAGAGATCTACCTCTAGTCAGGTGACCAGGAGTATGATAACATCTCTGAAGAAACGGGAAAGGCATGGTGGAGAAGGATGAGATGATTGCTAAACATAATTAAAGATTTTAGCTTGCATTTTATCGAACTGGTTGTAGATTGTCATTGGAAAATTGACTGAGCCTGAGCAGAACTATGTTGTGACAGGGAAATCGATTCAAAACAATTTGCATCTGATTCATACAAGAGGTGGTAGAAGACGACAGGGAGGCTACACTGATCAATTAGGATCAGTTCAAATCTTTCGACTATCGCTTCTTGTTATCTATTTTAAAGCCTGCTGGTTTTAAACTGCACCTTCACACATGGATCTCCATTCTGTATTGTTTACCGTCTCAGTGTTGTCCACTGTAATTCCTACTTAATCTTTGCATTGGAGCCTCTATTTTGCATTCTAAGGGATGGGGCAGCAAGATCGGTTCTATGTGGAATCACCTTACCTGGATGAGCATGGGCCAGAGTTTTTACATTCACCAATGGTTTTACTGTCTTTGTGTCGTGCTTTGGAGATATCGAGGCAGAAATGGAGGCGCTTGTACGTTATGAAACAATTACAAGGGCCAAAATTAACTGCAGCAAGTCGATCGGCCTGCAGTTGGGTGCCTAACGTGGTTACACTTTGTTGGTCCTTTCTGCTGGATGGATGATCTGGTTCAAAGCCTGGGTATGTGGTTCAAAAAAGATCACCAGCTTTCAAGGAATTGGTCGAAAATCGATCAAAGGTCAAAACGTCAGCTTAGACTCGGCTTTTAACGGATCTTTCCTTAAAGGGTAGAGCTGAGACCAGTGCCATGTACATCTTTCCTCTTATCCCTTACCAACTGTCTCTGTTTCTACTTCCTTTGCCTGTGAGCTACTTAATGGTCTTCCAGCGCCTTCTCTTCTAGCCTCTTTACATCAGTGAGTTCGCAGACAGGTTTGTATTCAATGTCTGTGTGAAGGAGGCTTGAGGATGCCTGACTCCACAAGTCATTAACATGCTGATACTGGCTTTTCTCAGTCAAAGCTTGACAGAGGACTCTGCGTGGGACCTCGCTGTCGAGTGCCTTTCCTGATCTCATCTTCAGCTTTTTAATCGAGAGCCGTCGTAAACTGAGGAGTAAATCACAGTTCTTTGTCAAGTGCACAAAGTTTCCTTGGTATAGTGACCATTCATAGTTTAAAAAGATACTATATAACAATCCACATACCTTATCTCTGAACAGACACTTTTGATCTATCTGTCCTTTTTCAGGGCCATCCTACAAACAATAATCTTGCGATTTTTTTGATCTTCCTGGGACAAACTCTGTGCTTTCGACCATCTACTGTAATGTTATCAGCTGGGTTAAATGAGTAGTAAGACGGAGAGACGTATAGGATAAATAACAAGGTTTATTGGTGGTCAAAATACATTCTAACTGAGTCATCGCCAGGGGCCGTAACTCGTCCCCTCACTGGTGAGTCGTCGGTGCAGTAACACTACATCCCCCTTTCGGTTGTAAAGTTCTTTACAAGGACAGTCTTTTAGGTGGTCGAACTTGTCGACCGCTTCTTGTATATTTCCCTTGGTCAGGACCTCTGGAACTCTCTAGTGGGATGTTTCTTTGGTTACTGGGAAGATCTGTTGAGTCATCATCACAGCTATACATATATCCATATCGAGGGGAACGTGGTAAGGTGTTTGCTTCCTGTGGGGTAGCCACCTGAGAGAAGCTGGTTTCTCCGTTCCTTAGGCGCAGATTACTTTTGTTGCGTCGGTGTAGTCCTGAATCTGTCTTAACTAGGACTGACCTTGGTGACAGAGTTTTACTTACTACAGCTATACTGGTCTTAGGTATCTTGACCCAGACTGGTTGTCCTTTTTCAAAGGCAGGACGATCTTTAGCCCGATGACATTTGTCATAGTTTTGCTTTTGTCTGGCTTTGAGCCGGGTTTCTGCCCTTCTATGTTCCTCGATGTTTTGCTGATCAAATGAATTTCTTTGAGGAATGGTAGGGATCCGTGTTCTTAGTTTTCTATTCATTAACAGCTCTGCAGGACTCTTGCCATGTTGCAGAGGAGTGCTGTGATAATTTAGCAGTGCTATGTATGGGTCACTTGCTTTCTTCAATAAGTTTTTTATTGTCTGGACTGCACGTTCAGCTTCTCCGTTTCCTTGCGGATGATGGGGGCTACTTGTGAGGTGCAGGAAGTCAAAAACATTTGAAAAGTTCCTGAATTCACTAGAACTGAATTGGGGACCGTTGTCAGATATGATTGTCTCTGGGATCCCATGCCTAGCGAATATTGATTTGCAATGCTCTATTACGCTGGCTGAGGTGGTTGTCCGTAAATGGGCTATTTCAATCCACCTGGAAAAATGATCGACAATCAGAAGATATCGGTGTCCCATGAATTCGAACAGATCCATTCCTATTTTCTGCCATGAATATGCAGGTAATTTGGTGAGTTGTAGTGGTTCTGGTGGATATTTTCGTTCTTTTTCACAGATACCACATTTCCCAACTTTGTCTGCAATTTGTTTAGAGAGGCAAGGCCACCACACACTTTCGCGAGCCAGTGCTCGGCATTTGACAATACCTTGGTGTCCCTCATGTAGACGCTCTAGTATGTCTTTTTGAAGTACATTAGAAATGACAAGTCGGCTCTGGTACATTAGAAGTCCCTGGTAAACTGTTAGGTCCTGGTTGATAAACCAGTACTGTTTTAGTTCAGGGTCCCGCCTTGCTCTTTCGGGCCAGTGGTCCATCTCATAATATTTGATTACCTGACTGCAGACCTGGTCAGTATTTTGTTTTAGTCGGATATCCTCCAATCGTTTATCGCTCGCCGAGATATTTCCTATGACTGAGCGGATAAATGAGTCGGTCTCTGTCTCTTGCTGGATATCCTGTATAACGGGACTACTCCCAGGTGCTCTGGACAAAGCATCTGCTGTTGTGAGGTCTTTTCCCACTGTGTATATGATCTCATAGGAGAATCTCATTAACCTCATGCGGAAACGTTGAATTCTTGGAGTCAATTCGTCGAGTCGCTTCGACTTCAACAGTGGTTTATGGTCTGTTTCGACTGTGAATTTTGGCATTCCGACCAAGTAGTCCGCAAATTTTTTACAACACCAAGTGACTGCTAGTGCCTCCTTCTCAACCTGTGCATATCTCTGCTCTGTTTCTGTCAGAGATCGTGAAGCATAAAATACCGGTCTCCAGTCATTTTCTTGCTTCTGCAGTAGTACACCGCCTAGGCCATAGTTAGATGAATCTGCTGATACCCTTGTCGGCTTGTTGGAATTGTAATGAGTCAGTACTAATGCAGAACTCAGTTGCTTCTTCAGGGTCTGGAATGCTGCTTTCTGAGGCTCATCCCAGATCCATTCTGACTCTTTCCTAAGAAGCTCTTGGAGTGGTTTGGTGGTTTTGGCTAGATTCCTAGCAAATTTTCCGACCTGGTTTGCCATGCCCAGTAAGCGTCGTAATTCGGACACATTCTCAGGTCTGGGCAAGTCCATAATTGCTGCTACTTTTTCGGGATCTATTTGTATTCCCTCTTTTGATATAATGTGACCCAGAAACTTTATGTTTCTGACAGAAAATACACATTTATCGTTGAGTGTAGCTCCTGCAGTCTTCATTTTCTGCAGTACTGCTTTTAGTCGCTGGTCGTGCTCCTGCTGGTTTCTTCCACTTATTAGGACGTCATCTATATCACAAATGACTCCCGGTATTCCGGACAAAATGTGTGTCATCTCCCTATGAAAGATTTCTGGCCCAGAACTTATCCCGAATAGAAGTCGTTTGAAACAGTACCTCCTATAAGGTGTTATAAATGTGGTAAGGACCTGCGATTTTTCGTGTAGGACGATTTGGTAGAAACCGTTGTTGCAGTCGAGCTTGCTAAACACTGTGGCTCCATCGAGCTCGGCCAGTAATTGGTCTGTGGTGGGTAAAGGAAATTTTTACCATTTCACACTCTCGTTTAGCTTGGTAAAGTCGACGCATAACCTAACTTTACTGTTAGCTTTTTGGACGGCGACTATTGGGGCACACCAATCAGTTGGTGATTTGACTGGACGGATTATGTCCTCGTTCTCCAGACGTTTCAGTTCTTCCTGAACCTTCTGTTTCATAGGCAACGGCAATCTTCTAGGGGTAGCAATGGAAAAGGGCTGAGCTCCTGCCTCCAAACGTATCTGGTACACATGTTCCAGTTTTCCTAGGCCTGTGAACAGTTCTGGGAACTCTTTCTTATACTGGTGCCCTTCGCTTGTCACTCTATTAATTGCTTTCAGCAGGTTGAGGGCTTTGATTGCTAGTCCTCCCAGTAGAGGTTCTTGCAGACTCTCTATAACATAAAGGTCTTGTTACGAGCTTACTTTTTCCGTGGCCAGTTTGGCCTTCACACATCCTATGAGGTTTATCTCATGATGACCCGGTTCGTACAGTCTTTTGTTTGTGGGTTGGATGAGTGGGGAATTTTTCCTGAAGAACCGGTCCAGGATTATGGTCACATCTGCACCTGTATCCAGCCTAAAATTTATAATTTTGGTACAGGTCTTAGTGGTGACCTTAATTTTAGCCTGCCAATTTGTATTATCCTCAGTGGTAATTGTACCTACATTTTCGAGAGTGACAGAACCTAAAAAATGATTTTCTTCTTCCTCTCTTATTTCTCTAACCTTCGCCTTATCGGTTCTGCAAAATTTTGCATAATGCCCTTTCTGCGAACAAATTCTGCAGCGTGCAACTTTTGCTGGGCAGTCATTTCTATTGTGGAATGGAAATTTTCCGCAGCGTGTGCATTTGCTAGGCATTTTCGATTTCGGACGTGGTTGTTTGTTGAAGTTTGTCTTGTAGGTTCGCTTCGTAACACGGTTGATTTGAGGATCCGCTGCATCGGCACCGGAGGAAATGGTCTGCGTCTGTTGTTTCGAAGTTTTGTAGGCTCTACCTATTTGTAGGCACTTGTCTAGAGTAAGCTGTTTATCAGACAGTAACTTTTCTCTGACGTTATCGCTTCGAACTCCGACAACGACTTGGTCTCGAATAAGCCTATCCTGTAGCTGTCCGAAATTACAGTTCTTTGCAAGTTGTCGAAGAGCAGCTATATAGGTCTCGATACCTTCCGATACTTCTTGCTTGCGAAGATGGAATGTATAGGATTCGTAAGCTTCGTGTGTTTCGCCCACGAAAAAATCCTCAAACTTCTTAATCACCTTCTCTAGGTCCGTCTTTTCTTCCTCAGAGTTAAACTTCAACCCTTCATATATATCGTAACTATCCTCCCCGATAGTTGCTAAAAATACCGATGTCTGATATGAAGTATCTGCTTCTTTAGACAATCTACTAGCAATCGAATAATTGAGAAAATTTCGTTTAAAGTTTCGCCAGTTATTAGCAACATTTCCAACGAGAGTCATTCGTTCCGGGGGTGGTATATTAGCAGAATATTGCTTTATGTCTGTGTGAGGCATTTTTCAAAAGTATACGATATATATGAGAAAAAAAAATTTCTGTACTCACTGTTCTCTCTTTTCTTACTTTTTTTTTTTGTTTGTGGGACCGTTTTCCGTAAGTCGTTTGTTTATCGATAGTAGAATTTTCTTTCTCTTAGAAATCCTTTGTTTTTCTTACTACGATATCCGATCTTTTACTTTGTTTTTTTTTTTCTCCACAAACTGCATCCTTTATCTGACACCATGTAATATTATCGGCTGGGTTAAATGAGTAGTAAGACAGAGAGACGTATAGGTTAAATAACAAGGTTTATTGGCGGTCAAAATACATTCTAACTGAGTTATCGCCAGGGGCCGTAACTCGTCCCCTCACCGGTGAGTCGTCGGTGCAGTAACACTACATCTACAAAATCTTGCTTTCTACCTGTCCTTTCCAGGACAAAACTTGCCCCTTTCAGGACAATTTCTCTTTAAACCATTATGTGTCCACACTCGACATATACGGCATAATCATGTTGATATACCGGTTCTCGTTTAATCACCGAAGTTAAGCAACGTTGAGCCTGGTCAGTACCATTTGTGAATACGAGGCGCCGTATGTAGGAGGACGTCGACACCTCCTTGCAAGAACTGCAAAAACCTAACATCGTTATCTCCCCTAACTTGGATATACATGCACCTGGAGACCACTTGTGAATTTGATATTTCCATAAAACTTCCTCCTTTGGGGGAAACCGGTTCAACCCGCCCAGGATGAATGCCGTACCAGGTATAGGTATACTCAACCACTGTTGTTGGAGAATCAGCAAGACCTGCCGAGCTGTTCTTTAGTCCCAGTGTGACATTCACCTTTCAACTGTCAACATTCCTGTGACACAGTCAGCTGAACCTAACTATGTTATAATTTTTACCTTTCTGGTCAAATAAAACTGGCTATTTTATATATAACTTTAATTCCTGTGTTCGTCATCTTTCTTTGACATATTGCTTTTATGTTTCTCAAGAGTTACCGAGGTGAGTTCCCTGGGACACCCTGCAACAGCGTTTAAGGTTGAAGATGGCAGGTTTTAAATAATAATGCCATATATGCCACCCTCTCAATTTTGATCATGTCTTCTTTAATTTCTAGGATGGCATAGACCTCATCGATACAGCAATGAACTTGATGTCATCGCAACCATTCAACCGACCCAACCTCACTCATGTATGTTAATTTGTCCCTTGTTTTCCACATACCCGGATATCTGTAAACTAAAAAGGTACTTGTAAGGAATGGGTATCCAGAGGATTTCAGTACTTACAGAGTCAGTCCTGAGTATCGACAGTGAATCCAGAGTCAGTCTCAGAAATAGCCGAAACAGTTTACGCTTTGAAACCCACCTTCTTTCTTTTTTTTTTAAAGAAGTTTTTCAACATTATTTTTTTTTTGTGAGGTTAAATTTTTTTATACCCTAACTCTTTGCATGCTTAGTGTCATCTGCTTTTTTGCATTTTTTGTTTCCGATTTCAAATCGTAAACTGCTTCAGCCATTTCCAGGACTGACTTCGGGATTCTCCGTCAATACTCTGGACTGACTCGGTAAGTACTGAAATCCTCTGGATACCTATTCCTTCCAAGTACCACTAAAAATCACCTTAAATAAAGTAAATACAATTAAATCTGTATGATATTCTTAAACTATGTTGTTGTTTTTTTTTAAATTTATTAAAAATGTGTGTAATTGTTCCTATAAATTACAGGTGAACAATGGATACGCATCGTTTGTGCGGGTGGTTCTATTGAAGGAACATTTCTGGCTTCACACCGTAAAAATGGCGGCTTGAAAATTGATGCAATAGAAATTATGGGAGCAGGAAACACGAAAACAAACGATTCGCTTTGTGCGAAATATTTCGACCAGGATGAAATCGAAAAAATCAAACAACTCTTTTTTAAAATCACCAAAGGCAATGAGACATTTACGAAGGAGCAATACAAGGTAAGTAACGATTACATATATATCTACATACATTTTTTTCGTTTTTTTATATTTTGAAGTCTGCGAAGATTTGAGTTTTAAAGTGATCTCATTTGGAAAATAAATAATAAATAAAAATACACTTTTCGTGGTTTAATAACTATTTATTTTTTCTGTTTCGTTTATGTTATCTATTTAACATTTTTGTTTAACAATCCATACTGCACCCCACCTTTCCGCGAAAACTAAATCTAAAAACAGTTGGACAGGTGCCCGTTCGTAAATAAATGTCGTCGGGTTTAGTGCTTACATAGATTAGCCCCCATGGCTGCCCATATTGACTCGGAAAAAATCACGACCCTCCCCCACCCTGGCGTGTATCCTTTTCTTGTCATTGCTTTCTAGTGTTTTCTTTTTTTCCTTTTTTTTTCAGTCACGCGGACATTTTTATTTTTTTGTTGTAAATGTTTGCCTTTCACACGGACATTATATCCCAACTATCTGCATTATACCCCCCCCACACACACACCAACAAAAATAAAGCTGTTACTAGCTGTTCATTCGTTGAAAACAAAATAATAAACCTAAAAAAAAAAAAAATTTTTTTACAAAAATACGATGAAACAATATGAATTATTATATTGAGCATCTGAAAGTAAATTTGAAGCCTTTAAACTGACGTGTGCTTCTATAGATCAGCGCTCATCTCTACCAATATTGGCTCTGAAGAATCCGGTAACGAGTTACGACAACAAAAATGAAACTAGCGTCCCTAAAGCGTGTGGTCGCCTCTCCGGCGTTGTGACTCGTTACCGTATTTTACTAAGACAATATTGGCAGCCATAGGGGCTAATCTGTATAAGTACCAATTGACGAATGGAAATTAATGTCTGGCTTGAATTTAGTTAGGTAAGACTGGAACCTCTGCCCCCTACGCGAATCCAGCCCGTTTTAGGGCAAGAAATCAAATATTTTCACCGCTAGCCCTAATGACAAAGTCGTATAAACACGTAATCGGAGCATTTATAATGACAGCTAACAGAACGAAAAAAGGGGTAAAAAAAACAAATAGGCAACAAATAAATGTTCCGCAAGGCAAGATAAGGTACTCTTCTACTAACCTGGATAAGTTTATTGGCGAACCTTGACTTTAGGGTTAAAAACTCAGCACTTTCAAAATTTAATATTGTTGGAAATATTTTTCAGCCGAGGAATTTTAGAACCATAGTGAATCATATATATATATATATATATATATATATATATATTTGTTTTTCCAAAATGTTACATTTGTTTTTGTTTATTTCCTAAATTTAATTTTTCGACATAAAAAAAACATTTTGGACAACGCTTCGGCCGATGTAACCCCCCGACCTTCTTCAGGAACTTAGGAATCTTCTAGTCGAACTTGCTAACACAAACAGAATTTCCAGAATCCATAGAGGTAGATTGTTCTCATTCCGCCAGTCATGATCGAGTAGAAGTGCTAGTGCTAATTTGTTATTCTTGGTTATTATCGCCTGTAGTAAGGATTGCACCTTCAACTTCCCCAAAAGATGGTTACTTAGACCTACTGATTAACCGACGCTATTAACCGTTATGCCATGGAGTCATGCTGACGGAATGAGAACAATCCACTCCCGTTGATTAAATAAAGGGTTCACTGTTCAGTAAGAGATTCCGTACAGATCCCCAAGTTCTAAAAGATGTACCTGAAGAAAGTTACATGTACCTGAAGAAAGTTACATATGTCGAAACGTTGTGAATATAACAATCAAGATGAGAATAGTAGTCCGAATAAAAACAAATGTAATCATTTTTTTCCAAAAATATAAATTTTAGACAGTGTTATGCGCTTTTTTACCCTGAACTTGGCCAGAAGTGGGTGGTCAATTTACGTTAGATTTATATAGGAAAGTGATCCCCCCCCTTTAAAATCTAAATTTTTTTTTTTTTTTTTTTTTTTTTTTTATGGAATATGATTCACTATGGTTTCAAAAGTCCTCGGCTGAAATATTTTTCCAAAAACATTAAAATTTGAAAGTGCTATGAGTTTTTAATCCTAAAGTAAAGGTTCGCCAGTTTATTTGTGTTTTAACTTATTTTAAAGCGTTTTTTTTTTGTTGTTCAAAACAAACCTGGTGTCCACCTGTTCGGTTAGAACGGGGGGGGGGGGGATGGCTGTTCATGATCCCAGCACGGGGATCCTTGATAATTGGTGAAAAATAAACAATAGTGTTCGAAACACATCAAATAAATGTCACCAATTGTGGGGAAAATATAATGTTCTACCAGTATTTTGCTTAATTTTCGTTTTTTTTTTTCTTTCGTTCTAACTGAATAGGTAGATATCAGGTTTGTTTTGAACACATAAACTTTTCTAAATAAGTTAAACTTATACAGGTTAGTAGAGGAGTAACTTATCTTGCCTTTCGTGACATTTATTTGTTGCCTTTTTGTCGTTATAAATGCCCCGTAAGTGCCTTCCACTAAAAAAAACAAAACAGGGGGGGGGGGGGGGGTTAATAAAAAACAAAACAAATATGTGACACTTTTGCCCCGGGCAACGCTGGGTAGCCCTGCTAGTTTAATATAAAATGTAATGTAACATTCTCGATTAACAGATTTTCTTTTATTGAACACTATCCGGTTCTGGTCATTCTAAATTGATTTGATCTTCCCAAAATGCGAATGTGGTGGTGGACACGATTGCCTTACAGTTTACACATACTTTTCATTTCATGCTTCCTAACGGCATTGAGTAGCTATCATATTTGCTTTAACGTCCGTTTTACATGCTGACATGTGTTGGACGGTTTTAAGAAATTGACTTTCAAAGTAAAAGATCTTTATTTATCCCTCTTTCCTTCAGGACCATTTTTTTTTATCACTTCCTCATGTTTTCGTTGGTCTTCCCTTGTGAACTGAACTTGCTACCTCAACTGTTCTACATCTAACCCAAAAACTCTCAATTCTTTCAACATGGCCATACCATCGAAGTCTAATCTTCTAAACATATCTCCCTATACTGTCCAGGTTTAATCTTCCTCTGAGGTCATCAGAACTAAACCTGTCTTTAAGACTCAAATTACACATCCATCATATCATTCGCATATCATTTCTCTTCTTTAAAACGTAACGTTACCTTCTCTACGATTCAATGAGTTATCTTGAATCGTTATTCCACACCCTGACCAGTTTGTTTTTTTATATACTATACTTATCAAGGTCGAAGACCACTCGAGAATAAGGGTTGATGAGATTGAGTTGGCGGCGAAAAACACCTTTTTAAAGGATTGTAAACGATGGGTTAAATGGTGAGAATTTGATTATTTAAGTTGGCGGCTCGACAAGAATTTGTTAGAATTGGACTTAAAAACGACAATGTTGTACTCGGCCCTGCGGTATCGTATTCCAAACGACAACAGAAAAATAAAAATGAGATTCTATTTTTACCAAAAACTGTTGCATATTTGGAAATCGAATTACGAAGATTTCGATTAAGTCACCCCCCCCCTCTCTCTCTAATAAAGTAGTTAAACCTAGGGATTCCAGCCTATTTTTATAATTGATGTCCTTTATTAGTGTAACCCCCCCCCTTTTTGTAAACATTCCAATGTTAATGCCTAAAAAAAATAGTAAATTAAAAAAACTTAAAAAATGACTTACCCTACCACTGAGTTGTACCCCTCTTCTAACGTAGGGTTAGGGCAAGTATTTTTTTTTGGGGGGGGGGGCTTTTTAGGCATGAAGCCTCCCCCACCCACCCAACAGTTAAGCGACTAGCACCATATTTTTTTCTGTGTCGTAGAAATATAAAGGAATTAATCCTCATATTAACTTTAAGACCAACTCTTATATTTTCTAATAAGTATCGTCAAATGAAAGGAAAACAAAGCCCGTTTATAAATAACGATATGTATTTAAGTGACCTACACCGTCGAAAGTTAAAACTGTCACGGTAAATGAAAGTAATAAGGAAGGTCGGCCATCAAAAGTCTGAGCAGTATATCTTCCAGTTGTTGGCATTAAATATCCCTGGAAGAAAGTTCAATTCTCACACCTGAGAATGCAATAACAATTATGTAGATGAGCGCAAAATAGAAACAGGGCAACAGCTTTTGTGAGAAAGAAACACAACAACAATTGTATATAAGTTTAAAACAGTTTACTTGTGAGAAAACATGAGGGCAAATATATACAATAAATGGTTGAGTTCAAAGTTCAGAAAGAAGGAAGTTAATTTAGGTTTGCAAAAACGTGCTTCGGGAACTTGTGGGAGTTCTGGTAACAGCTTGCACGTGCGTCCGCCTCCAATTCTGGCTCTTGTCGAGATGTAGTCACTTCAGTCCACGATGGTTGGTAACAGGAAGGCTTAGGTGCTCTCTGCGACTGCCGTCGAGGGCTTTGTCTCAGAAGGATCCAGCCGCGGTCCTACCAGGTTCAAAAGGTGGGTTGAAAAGAGACCGGGACACAGCGTGCAAGCTTTTTATGGACTGACTCACATGACCCCTAAGAGAGTAGGGGTTGGGATGCCTGACAGCCAATCCGTGAGACTCTTAAGGGACAAGGCTGCAGCCAGTCAGTGAGGGGGACGTTAATAAATTCCAATACAGTGAAGTATAGCCTTGCTCGAATATCAAATTGACCGTATCGGGAGATAAGACGTTTTTCTTTGTTAGTACCTGGGAGCTCTCTGTGACTGCTGTTTCCCTAAGGGTCTGGAAATAGTTCTTCAAAAGTACAGTCGAAATTAACATCTCTTTTCTTTTATGTGGAGCAGCCTTTGCGAGGTGATTTGGCCACACGATGACCAACCAACCTTCAGGGCGTAACCAAATCAGCTCGTAAAAAAAGATGTTAATGTTTATGACTGCTACACAAACAATTAAATTTTTTTAATTTAAAACAAACTTTAAGCATGTTAAAAGTATACAGGTCGGTAGATAATTAAATTCTACTATTCGTTTAGTAAGTACAGTTACTCTGTATTGCCCGGTAGTCTTTGCTTTTTTTTTTTTTTTACCCTATTTTTTCAAAGGGGATTTTGAAAGTTTAATTTAATTATTACGGTATTGTTTAGCCATTAAAAAGTTGAATTAAACCAACTAAAACCAATTAAGTTAATATTGTTTTTAATCTCTATATTCCCAATTTTTCTATTTAAAAAATTATTTTCTGTTCAACAATCTTTTGGTTTTTAAATTTCGAAAGACCACAAAGTAATTCATTCCTTTTGTTTTCCAACTATTAAACAGATTAAATTCGCTGACTTTACGAAGAGAGCGAACTGCATTCTGGTCGATTTAATTTCATTATTTGTATTAATTAGGATTTTAAAGTTTGTTTTAGTACTATACGCTATTACTAGGTATGTGCAAAAATGTCCGTCTCTTGTACGGACTATGCTTATTAAAAAACGCTTATCATTATTTAATTAGTTTCCGTGTAAACTTTGATTGTGTTTGAAAGATAAAAGCCTAAACTTAATCTCTAAACGGAAAAAGCAGCATATTTACGTGTGAAAAATAAATTATAATGAAATATGTAATCACGGCGACTAAAAAAACCAAAAATTCAGTGAATTTTGAACTTTGAAAAAATTACTTGTAAAAATACCTTGAAAGATAAATATAAGTTTTTGGGAACTATTTCAAAGATAATTATTAAATTAAAGTCATAAGATACTGAATTAAAAAAAAATTCCCACGTTTTACTAAAAATTAGAAAAATTATCCCCTCCAAAAGTCATAAATTAGTAAAATCCGGCATCAGTTAATCGGTAAACGACTTTGTTTACCAATTGACTATTGCTATGCAAAATATATGGAAGACAAAAATGTAATAATTTATCATTTTTAACTTTATATATAAAAATGGTTTTGTAATAGTTTATAGAACTTGAAAAATTATTATCCATTAATTTCTTTATTCTTTTTAAAGTTATAAACAAATTTAAGTACCCTTATTTTGTTGTAATAAAAAAGGAAATGCTTATTTAATTAAAATATTTGTTAATGTATGCAATTAAGATTTTATTTATTTTTATTTTAACTAAAAAGGTTCATATTTAACTTGGTATTAGTTTTTAATTTAGTAATACTCTGAAATAATTGATGACGTCTGTTTACCAATGTTTTTCCTTAGAATTTGAAATAAAACTTTTTAAATGTTAAAACTTATTTTTACGTTACGAACTGAGTCAATTTTTTAAATTTTTTTACATGATTTAAAACTTAGTTACTCGATTTATTCTTAACGTGTCGTAACGATAAATTACATCGATTCTTTATAAAATAAAATGTATTTTATTTTAAGTGTGAAAAAGTAAATTAAAGTCAATGACTACACTGACAATTTATTCATTGAAAAAAAAGTTAAAACAGTTATTTATTTTATCAATAAATGTTTTAACTTTAGAATTCAATTTTGAAAGAAAATGTCATGTTTGAATTATCTTTATTAATAAATAATTGTTTTTAACTTAAATATTTATTAATGAAAAAAAGACAAAACAAATACAAATCTTTCCAAATAATTGACGATGAATTGTGAAATTAACGAAATTGTTGAATCTCTAAAAATAAAATTTTGAGGGCGGTGTAAAAGTGAGTGATTGTTGGAAGGCTAATCCCACCTGGTTATTACAGAACGGGGCTACCATACCAATCCAAGTTCATCGTTAGTAGAAATTATCCAATTTTAAAAATTCTTTTTTTCGTTAAGTTCCTGGGTCTCAAATTTGTCAATTTTTGGTTTATTTTCAAGATTATAAAAAAAATTTCTTGCGCTGATGATGCCACATTCATGTATGAAAGGGAAATATAATTATGTCGCATTTTTTATTTTCCCCAAAACTCTAATCATTAAAATCACATGAAATATTTTTTGCAATTATATTATTTTTTTTGGTGAAAATATTGATTAAACAATGCTTTATTCAATAATAATATCGCTAATTCAAAAAATTAATTTTTCTTCGAGTTATAGTGGCTTTGTTAACACGATATTTAGGGGCCTTTTTCGTAATATATAAGAAATATTTAAAAAAATGTTTTTTAATTAACATGTACAATGCTTTATTTTCATAAAAAACAAAAAATATTAATGCATTTTTTTTATTAATATATAAAAATATAACTTTAGTAAAGGTGTATTTTGTTTTAAAAAAAATAATACATTTTCACTAAGATTTAAAAAATAATAATGGTTTCATTATATTCCGTGATTGTTGATTAATAAATATTGAAAATTTCATTAAAATTGGTTGATTTCCTGAATTTTAGTGAATTTTTAAGTGAAGGGGGAGGTCAAAATGTTTTACATTTTGGGAATCGGCCATTGATTTTGCACGTACCTAGCTATTACATACTTTTCCCCCCCCATAAATCTATTAATAGTAAAAAAAAAATGTAAATCGCGTAGAGGCCGTCACGCAATTTTATTAGAAACCTAGATTTAAAACCCCAACGAACAGCTGTGGGATGTTCACTTCCTAATTTGATTCAACTAATAAAACATTTCAGCTTATTCGAACCTCAGGAAGTTAATCGGATTATTTTTCTCATTGTAAAACGAAACACCTGTTTTGTTTTCCAGTTTGCACGAAGTCAAAGACAACGCTTTCTTTTAATGTTGTCGGCTCAACTGAAATTAATCATTTACAATGTCATTTAAAAAAAAAAAATCGAAATTGAGGGAATTAAGTTAAATCCTATTTTAGTCACGTAAATTATTTAGGATAAAATGAGTTTCCGAATTATTTTCAATAATTCTTTTACTTTTTTTTTTTTTTTTTTTTTTTTTTTTTACTAAAATGATTTTAACATTAAAAAAAAGATCAACTTATCGCGAGTTTCACGTTACACATAAAGCATGGAAATGGAAATGGAAACTAAGCCGGGGAATATATAAAGTCCACAAAAGATGCTCAGGAAGAATGATAACTAAAGTTTATAATTTTCTTGTTAAAGGACGTGGAACGTTTTTTTCTTTGTTTTTCTTTTTTAAATATCCATGGAACAACGATTGCTTTTTAATGTGTGCGTTATTAGGGGAGGGTATAACTTGCCACTGAACTCTGAATTCAAACCTAGTTTTGTCTGACTTGAGGATTTTAAAAGAATGAAGTCTGTTGATAAGCTACATAGCCTTTAACCAATTGACTGAAAAATGTTTTAAATTAAAAAAGGTTGTGGCATATTACGAATATTTCCTTTCAGCCTTGCACCATTTATTTACATCGGTTGTATAAAAAAAAAAAATCCCTGGCGAGATGTTTTCACAACTTCGCGTGTCCAATTATGATATTGTAGATTAATACTCTCCACTAAATCACCCCACCCACAGGATAAAGATTTTTTTTTTTTTTTTTTGCAGGCGATTATGTGTGAACACCCTACAAACAATTATTTTAGAATTTAGAGTGGGATATCGGTTTCACATACAAATTCAACGTACCCCCCCCCCCCCTTTCTGTGTCGTTTTAGAGCAGTCAACTAATTTATTTTTCTTTTACTATCGGAGATAAATCCTGTGCTTTTTTTTTTTTTTTTTCTATTTCTTTTTTCTACTTTTTAGAGGAATGTGTGGTTTGGAGAGAGGGGCTTATCACTCGGACATAGGGTTAGTGGTTGGGTGTGTTATATTATGTTTTTTTTCTAACTTTTCAGTATGACCCCCCACCTCCCCCCCAAAAAAAACAAACGCACAGAATTAATCTCATAGCAAAAAAAAAAAAAAAGAAAAGAATGGTTAATTGCTCCAAAAAGTCAGAATACCCCAGAAATGGAATTTTTTAGGTTAGTTTTATAATCTACAAATTTACCCAAATTAGAACTTTTTTTTCACATTAAATGGTTTTATAGATCATTTTGAAATAGTGCCGCTACGAATGCCATAGTAAAAGTTTGATTTATTATTACTTTTTATTTTTTTAGGCCGAGGTATTTATTTTTTGAAACCCTTTTAAAACTTTCAGTTCTCTGGTGAAACCGCGGTACCAAATTGCTGCCACAGAAAATAATTTCAAGTATGGATATAATCACTATGAGATTCAAGATTGAAAAATACAGAAATAGCACTACACTGTATAAATATGAAAACAAAAGATAAACATTAGCTCTAATATCAATTGAGAAATGTTAAAATAAGCGCCATCTTGTAATATAAATAATAGAAACTCTAAATTACACTTAAATGAGAAAATATAAAAAAAAAATTAATTTATTAGCTATAAATTGTTTTTATTTAAAGGCAGACGCATAAATGTTCTGTTTTGTCAATAGAAAGAACTATTGACAAGACAGAACATTTATGCGTCTGCCTTTAAATAAAAACAATTTATAGCTAATAAATTAATTTGTTGCAAAAATGATATTCATGCCGCTGGTCTGTCTGTGTGGGTGGGTGTGTAGTAAGACTCTTGCCGGCATTACTTCTCTGCTTTATAAGAAAGTGTTGTCTTGAGTCTGTAAGCTGAAAGGAATGACTGAACATAAAGTGAACAGGACTTTTTTTGTCTTAAAAAAGATAATTTAAAACATTTCATTTTATCAGCCAATCATCTGTCTGCGCCAGCTGCAAAACTCTTAGTTTGTTGTACTCGGCTGCAAACTGAAACTTCTTTCAAAGAAAAAGAACTGACATTCAAAAACATCATCCCTCCTAGTCTATTCCACCCACCTATCCTGCAGTCTTTCCAGTTTCCGGTCAATTTACTTCTGAAGGTTGTGATTTTTAACTTACTCAGTTTTGGCAGGCAACGCCGGGAAACAGGTCCTGCTAGTGTATATGTGTAATCTCTCTCTATATATAAAACTCAATGGCTGATGTTTGTGTGTTCCCTATAGAAAGAAAGGTTACAGAATCTACATAAAATCTAAGTGTATTATGTATAATTTACAGAAGACAATAGAAGTGTTCCTGAATCTCTAAGTGCACCATTAAGGGGCCTATGAGAACATGCCCCTCTTAAAACTTCAAATATATCCTATTTTTATGAAAATTATATCATGCATAACATCCTCCCAGGGAAGACGGAACCCTCGTAAAACTTCAAATATGTGTATCCGATTTTAATGAAATTTAAGACCTCAATCAGCTTCTTCCAACTATATTAGGAGCAGTAAAAACAAAGTAATATAATGTTATGAGCATAGTGAAAAAATACATAGTGATCCTCATTCAATCCTGAGCAACGCCGTGTCTTGCTTATATATATATTTAATACAACTGATGCCTTAGCCCCTTGTTTTGAGAAAAAAAACTGAATTATGTTCAAAGTATAGTTTATTTCCAATACACATATGCAGCTGTGAAAACTGCAGTTCAAGCAAAAGGATTCATGTAAATACTAGTGTTAGAACGATTAATCAAAACTTTTTGGGATATCGAAATCCGTATCGGATTCGGAAAATTTTTTTGCCTAATTTCAGATTCCAAAAACGATTCTTTGAATTTTTATTACTTTTGTTTTGTTTAAAACTACGTTTTCCATTGCTGGTACTAATGATAAATAATAAATATTTATTGATTTTAAACTATCAGTAAAACTTAAATCTAATATAACGAATTTAGGTAAAAATGGCACGGGTAAAAATGGCATGAGTGGATAAATAGGACAGAATGGCAGAAGTGAAAAATATAGATGAAAATCTCAATCAATTCATCAAAATCTTGGATACAATACGTAAAAAGGAAACATTAAGAAGTTCTTTTAAATTAAAAATAAAATTATATCTACATTTAAAAGTAGATGAAGACCCTTTACTAAATGAAATTCTACTTTTTATAGGTGATTACATGTGAACATTCAGAAAAACCTGGGGAAGAAAACCCAATTATTTTGGAATTTAGAATGGAGGATCAGTTTCGCATATAAATTTAACGTAAGATGATCACCGATTTCCGGCATAATCTCTAACCAAATAGCATATTAAAAACATAATCAGAATTTTATTTTGGTTAAGGGAGATAAATATTGTTGTTTTTTTTTTTGGGGGGGGGGGATACCTCTCCTTAACCCAACCACTAACCCTAGATCTGTATGGCAACAGCCCCCAGTCACCCAAAAAAGAACAACCCTACTTTAACCCTACCACTAACCTTAAGTCTGGGTGGCAACAGAATCCCCCTCAAAAGAAAGAACAAAAACATGGTTACATCTAAAATTTAACACAGCAACAAAATTTTTTGAATGTTTTGGGTTCAATATTGGGTGTGGGGTTCTTATCTCCTATTTAAATCTAAGATAGGAAATCTAGCCCCCCCCCCCTCTTAATTTATATAAATCTATGTTATTTGTTTGAAAACAGTAAATACGTATTTAGAAACCTTTTATTTTAAAATGTATTTACTTTTCCTGTTATGCAGATTTGTTATTGTATAAAAAGAATATTTGAAATTTTAGGGAAAACAAGCAAGCATTTATTTTTTTGTTTTTTAAAGATTTTCTAAGACGGGGTTATAAATCGAAATCTTGAATTTTTAGTCTAAACAAGGTTTTGTATAGTTTTACCTTCAAATTACTAGCAGACTTCCACCTTGAAAACAACATAAACAAAACTATCAGTCTCCTTTTTAAATACCAAACAATTATTAGATCAAAGATGAAATAATTTCAGACAGAAATGGCTACATAGATAAGGTTTTCATTTTTGTTGTATTTAGCATAATTTCACTTAGTTTTTGTTATCAACCCAGCAAATATAACAGTTACATTTTATTTTGTGAGACCTACATTTCAATACTTTATTAGAAGGTATGACACTGGATTTGGAGTTTAGATGTGTACTTAATGTGGACACCATATCACCTTCAAGTTGTTTGTTAGAAATGAACATCAAAGCAGTATATTTTGTAATTTTTGAAGAAAAAAGAAAGAAAAAAGGGACAGTTTTCTGTCATTTTCTTTTTCTCTTTGCAGTATTTTCATTTTCGAAGTTACTTGTCTATTTTTTTTTTTTTTTTTTTTTTTTTTACTAAAAAAAGGTCCTAGTCTATGTTCAACTATTATCGAAAGCACTCAAGATGGACCATACGACAAACTTGGGTCCCAATACTTGGGAAGATTGCTCAGTCTCGAAAAAAAAAAAAAAAAAAAAAAAAAAAAAAAAAAAAAAAAAATTTTTTAAATGAAACATTTAAAAATAATTTTTTTTTATCAAACTTGCGTAGATATTACTTGCTGCTAAAATATGAGAATGTGTCTGAATTGTTGATGCTTATCTTTTTTTATTTAAACATATTGTTAAAATGATTCTTAAGACCAACTTGTGTTTTGTATTTATTTTTTAATTGTTCTTCTCAGGAATACATCAAGAATAAAGTCCACGATGATATTGCCCAGAACTTCTATGAACATGTTCTCTGCTCTTCAACAATATGTCCAAGCAAGGACAAGATTCCTCCTCAATGCTCAGTGACCGTTTCCCAATCCAAATTTGGGGATAGTCTTGCCACTCTCTTGAAGGGGAGCGTCGAAGAGAAAGGGAAAGCTATAATTGCTCTCTGTAAGATGAAAGTTCCAGCGAAGACGCCGGTCACAATGGCAAATACTCAGTCTGTAGAATTCTCAACTCTCCAACAGGTACGTTGATTTGCAAACCCGGTTTTGAAAAATGTTTACTACTTGTTACTGCCCAGATCCAGCACGGTTTAGGGGGAGGGGGTTCTTAGTTTCCTTTATTTGTTGAGAGAATAAGTGGAAATAAGTGAATAACCGTTTAAAAAAAACAAAAACTCAAACTTGTGTGTAGCTAATGTTTCGTCCTTTATCTGCCGGTCTTTTGGGCTAGGATCAAATTGTAGCATCTGTTCTGCCCTTGGTTAGAGGAGAAATCTTTGACTGAGGAATTTTTATTTTTGTCCCAAATCCAGAGTGTATCATTTTGGGAAGCTGGATTCCCCACATTAAACACCCAAGCTTGTGTCTAACTTTATCTTTGTGGGGAGGCAAGTAAAAAGGGGACTACAGAGTAAAGTAGATTATTTTTATTTTTTTATATGTATAAATTAGCAATACACATCGACCAGAAAACTGTTTGGATAATCACAGATTTCAGGGTAGTTCTGTTAAAATAGTTATCTTAAAAACTAAAGCACTTTAAGTGCTCAAAATACCATCATTTTGTTAGGAAATGAATATCCTTTCACGTGCATTTATGAATAATAATATACATAATATATTTGTAAGAGTTTTGAGCAAATAAAGGCCAAAAAATGTTAACGCTATTTTCAGCAATTTACGTCACTTTATTTTTTACCCCCCCCCCTTCGTTTAAACCTCTCATACCATACCTCTGTGCAAAATTTCGTCCTGAAATTTGGAAACCAATCAGGAGAAACATCACTTTTTATGTTTGTTAGTGTACAAAGTAAATCGGCTCATTCATTTTTTTGAAATTTTAAAAATAATCCTTCAATATGACGTGAGTTGAACATTTTTGAAAAATACATTTTTGTCGCCCAATTAGTAAGTAAATCAATCTTTTTACTTTTTTATGCATTAAAATTATAATTGTATATATAATTGAAAATATAAATATAGAAAATGTTCTTACATTTTTCGTACCCAACTAGTAAATAAATTAATCTTTTATCTTTTTTTTATGCATTGAAATTATAATTGTATGTTTTTGTCTTTCCGTAGTAGTAATTTTAAATTACCTTATCCGAAAAAAATATTGTCCTTTTTTTGAGCGAAAGTCAACAATGGCTGCTAGTATTGCTGATATAACAATCAATCAGCAGCAACCTAGTCTTGTAAAGCTTTGTAAAATTCGTTTACAAACTTTTGAAAATAAGACAAAAATACTTTTTGTGCTTAAAAAAGTTAATCCTATTTGGTTCTTATAAAAATACTTATAGAAATACTGGTTTTCACTCAACTTTCGAACTTCTAGTAGTAATGACTTTCTAGTCGGCAATTTAAAAAAAAATTAAGATTCTACTTTTTTAGGCGATTACGTGTGAACACCCTTAAAGTCTTGGCGAAAAAAACAAAACAAAACAACAAAAAAATAATTTAGAATTTAGAGTGGGGGATCAGTTTCACATATAAATTTAATGTAAAATGATCTCCGATTTCCCGGCCATTCTTGCCTTTTAGTGAAATTTATAAAATAAATAATTACTCTACCATTAACTCTAGGTACGACTAACAAGCCCACCTCCTAAAAATGCCTTCTTGAACGTATCGTACCATTAACCTCAAATATGTGTGGCAAGCCACTCCCTAAAAAAACTCCCTTAACCCTAACACTAAGTCCGAATGGCAACCTCCATTCAAAACAAAACCCCTTCCTTAACCTTATCACTAACCCTAAGTCCGCGTGACAAGCCCTAATCCTACAAAAAAGCCCATTAAAACCACACATAATGGTCCAACAAAAAATAAAAAAAATTAAAAAAATAAAAAAGCAGACGCCAATAAAAAAAAAAATGCACAGGATTTATTTCCCATAGAAAAAAATTGATTAATGCCCTAAAACGCTAGAATGGCCCGGAAATGGTGAATTATTCTACATTAAATATATGTGAAACTAATCCCCCACTCGAAATTTTAAATTAATTTTTTTTTTCTGCTAAGTTTTCAGGGTGTTCACACGTAATTGCCCCTAGCCCTGCCACTAACCTGAAGTTCAAGTGGTAAGCCCCCCTCCTCCCACAAAAACCATCACAATCGTCTAAAAAACAAAAGAAAAAAAACAAACAAAACAAGAAAAACGCACAGGATTTATCTCCCATAGAAAAAATAATTAACTGTCCTAAAACGCTAGAATGGCCTTGAAATGGGGGATTATTTTATATTTAATTTATGTAAAACTGATCCCCACTCTAAATTCTAAAATAATTGTTTTTGTTTCTTTCTTTCCGCCAAGTTTTTCAGGGTGTTAACATGTAATTGCCTAAATAAAATAAGTAGAATCTCATATTTTGGGGAGGTAAGGGGGTGAGTTAGCGGAAGGTGTTAATCTACAAGAATGCCAAAGAAATCTTGAAATATATTCATTTTTAAATAGTCCTAGTATTAGATTTTAGTTTCTTGTACATAAAATGTATTACAATTCAACTTTGAGTTTTCTAACTTCTTTCTTTTAATGGATTCATGGTATTTTTAAGGTATTGCAGCATATTTATGTGCACTGAGTGCAGATTACTTGGAAACCATTACTTTCTGGAGATTTTCAGTGGCACATTCTGATTCCTTGTACAAAAATACATTTATATGGTAAATTTCATTGCTTAATCTTGTATTTTAACAAAGATATAACATTTTTACTGAAAAATTAGTGTAAAAAATGTGACGAAACGCATATGGTCTTCAAGAGGGGAAAATATCCAATTGTGCGAGGCACAAAAATAGTCATAACTTCCTTATTTTTAGTCAGATTTAAAAAATTTAAAAAGATTCTTTCTTAGATCATCAAGCTCTTTCTATATATGTCATTATTGAGATATTTTAAGCAATTTAAATTTTTTCATGTGTATTGTTATATAAATTATAATACAAGCAATAGACATTAGAAGGTAAGGGGGGGAGGAATAGAAAATGGAAAGCACACCAGACAGGATCAGTAGGTATAAAACTAGAAAGATAGGATTGAACAATGTGGGGTGGGGGCGTTTTATGTAAAAAAAAAAACAAAAAAAACAAAAAAAACGGCATTGTTCATTTTATGTACAAAAAAATAATCAGATGAATATTAAAATCAAATTTCGTCAGATAGACCCCAAAATGTCCTTTTTTCCATCTATTTCTGAATTCATCCAGTTTATTCCTAACTAGCAGGTTTCACCTGCTCGCTATTGCTTCACAATTTTATTCTATTTCATCACTCAATAAAACTAAATTAACCAATTAAAAAAAGGACAAAGCACTTTCTCTCTCGCTTCGTTCTATTTTAATGAGGGAATGTTTTTTGTGTCTATATTAAAATTGTAAGAAATTGTTTTCGTTTCTTTATCAGATATTATTGAGATTAACATGGACTTGTAGCGTAATTGTTAAAGACAATAAATTATAAGTGACAGTCTTCTGGGGGTTGGATATGCAATTCTTACTACAAGTGATAATAATTAAGAATAACATTAAAAAAAATTAGCTCTTCTCTCCAGTCATACATGTGACGAAACGTGTGTCTGTGTGTTCACTGAAAAGGCCTTGATCGTCCGCTCATGCTGGTCAAAAGTTGCTCCTCGATTCTAACACTAGCCGCAGTATCAATTGTAGGGTTTCAGTCAGAGCTGCAATGGAAAAATCCTCTCAAGTTAAAACAAAGATTTTTTTTTTTATTTTATTTTTTTTTTATTTATTTAAAAAATTGTTTTAATTCTTTTTTATTTATAACATTTTTTTTATTTATAACTTTTTTATTTATAACATTATTTTTATTTATAACTTTTTTTTTTTTATTGAAAACATTTTTTTTTTTTTTTTATTGAAAACATTTTTTTTTTTTTTTATTGAAAACATTTTTTTTTTTTTTTATTGAAAACATTTTTTTTTTTTTTATTGAAAACTTTTTTTTTTATAAATTTGGGAAAGTTCATTTAAAAAATTTTTTTAAGCATCTTTAAAATTTTAAACAAAGAGACAAAATGCCTTCAAAAAACAATGTGTCAGATGCAGATATTTTTATTAAAATCAAAATAAAAACAATTTTTTTTTTTTTTCATCTTGACTTTTTTATCTAATAATTTCGCTTGATACAACAGGCCTCGTCAGAGCTTTAGACAAATAAAAGGTATTAACCTTATTTTTTTTTCTTTGTTTAAAATTTTAAAGATGCTTAAAAAAAAAATGAACTTTCCCAAATTTATGCCTACTAGCGACCATGCGCGATTAAGTTCAAATTTAAGAGACATTTACACCGTTAAGTCCACACAACATCGGACGTCACTTCTACAAGACCAGGAAGGATTGTTACGGAAAAAAAATATGGTTAATACCTTTTTATTTGTCTAAAGCTCTGACGAGGCTTGTTGTATCAAGCGAAATTATCATATATAAAAAAAAATATCCATTGCGTCACGGATCCAGTCTGATATGGTCACAATTGGTGAAGAGCTAATAATCAGTTCTAAGTGACAGTCTACTGGAGGTTAAAGGTTCAATCCTCAGTACAGGTAATACTAGTAATATAACAAAAAAATTACTCAAGACTTCTATCTGGTCATGGCTGATTTTATAAGAACGATGTACCCCCCTCACCCGCTCCATGTATTAAATAAAGGGTTCAGTTCGAAATTCAGTACAGATTTCAGAAAGAAAATTGTGTTACATTGGCTGAAACGTTGTGAGAATAACATCCAAGATGAGAACAGTAGTCCGAATAATTAAAATACAAATTATCAATCCTCATCTAAAAAATTCTGAAACATAATTTATTTCATTTCATTTTATTTTTGAACAATTTAAATAGGTATCCCAAACCTGGCTGATTTCCTGGCGAAATATGTTTTTTAAAATAAAAAGTGAAATTCCCTACAATTTCAACTTGCGATATCTTGTTTATTTTGGGGGTTATTTGGATGTAAACAAAATTTAATCTTTTCTCTTTATAAATGTACAATTCTTTCTCTTGTCTCATTAATAGTTTGTTTTCCAAACCACTTAAAGTTAGGTCACCATTTTCAGTGATGGACGTTTCATTTTTTATGCGAAAAAAATGTTTTTCAAATTTGTTGCGGACGAAATTGTGTCACTACGCATATAAAAACAGTCCCATCTGAAAGAAAAAAAGACACGCGTTAATCTGGTGGGCTTAACATAGGGTTTTAAGTTGTATTTCATTAAAAAAATCCAAGTTGAAAACTTTAGTAAATAAAATCCGAAAGAAATTCAATGTAAAAAAAAAAAATTCAGAAATACACCATTTTTGTAGAGAAATATCTGTTGGCGTCATATTACTATGCCTATAACTCTAAATGCGCCACATATAAAACTGGAGGTACGTCTGCACAAATGAAAAATCTTCAATTATCTATGAGCTCCCCACATCAAGACTGCTATTAAAAATCAAAAACATCAACAAAACGACTGCTGCTGATGGATATATCAAAGAGTGATCCATTATTTTTTTGTAATCTTAAAAATAAAACTTCAACATAATGTGTATCAAACATTTTAAAAAATTTTTTGTACCCCAACAAGTAAATAAATAAATCTTAAAATTTTTTTTATTCATTAAAATTATAATTGTATGTTGTTTTGTCTTTCGGTAGTAGTAATTTTGAATTACCCTATCCGAAAAAATATTGTCTTTTTTTTTTTTTTTTTTTTTTTTTTTTTTTTTTTTTTTTTTAGCGAAAGTCAACAATTTAACTAGTGTTGCTGATATAGCAATCAATCAACAGCAGCTAGTTTAAACAGTGAGCTTCGTAAAATTCGTTTACGGAGTTTTGTAAAAAAATAGAAAGGCAAAAATACTTTGTGGTTCTTTTATAAAAAAATACTTCAAGAAATACTGGTTGTCAAATATACTCAACTTTCAAACTTTAATTCTAGTAATAATAAGTAATAATAATTTGCCAATTAAAAAATAAGATTCTATTTTTTTAGGCGATTACGTGTGAACACCCTAAAAGTTTTGGTGGAAAAAAAACAAAATAATAATTTAGCATTTAGAGGGAGGATCAGTTTCGCACATAAATCCAACGCAAAACGACCCCCCCCCCACTACCTTCCCGGACATTCTTGCCCTTTAGTGCAATTTTTTTTTTTTTTTTTAAATATTTTTTCAAGCTGAAAACATGAGATAAAATAAAATAAATAATTACTCTACCACTAACCATAGTTTCGAGTGACAAGCCCACCTCCTAAAATGCCTTCTCTTGAACATGTCATGCCATTAACCTTAAATCTGAGTGACAAGCCACCTCCTAAAAAAAAAAAAACTCCCTTAACCATGACCTACGTAATATAGTAAACTAGTTTATGGCCACGCCTTAACCCTAAGTCCGAATGGCAAGCCTCAATCCTACAAAAAGCCCATTAAAACCAGACATAATTGTCTAAAAAAAGAAAAGGAAAGAAAAAAAAGCAGGCCCTCATAAAGAAAAACGCACAGGATTTATTTAACATAGAAAAAAGAATTATTAACTGCCCTTAAACGCTAGAATGGCCCAGAAATAGTGAACCATTTCACATTAAATTCATGTGAAACCAATGCCCCCACTCCAAATTCTAAAATTGTTTTTTTTTTCCTTACGTCGAGGTTTCAGGGCGTTACACGTAATTGCCCCTAGCCCTATCACTAACCCGAAGTCCGAGTGGCAAGCCCCCCCCCCACATCGCCTCCCACAAAGACTCTTAAAACTACACATAATCGTCTAAAAAAAAAAGAGACCTCCCCCCCTCACAAAAAACGCATAGGAATTTGTTTTTTATAAGTCTAAAGCTTTACAATAAAGATTTGCTTAAATAAATAAAAACTTTTCTAAAATTTCTAAATTTTGCTGAGTCTTTTTTTTTTTTTTTTTTTTTTTTTAGCGAGTTGAAAACTGCATGAATTCACTCAAGTTAAAATATATCTATGACAAAAAGTATTGATATTGTAGAGAAGACAAGTATTTTTTTTAATTCCTCATCCAAAAATGAGTAAACTTGCAAAGTTTCAAGCTGATATTTATATATCCCCCCACCCCCACTAGCAAGTTCAGCAGCGTATACTTTTTACTCTTTTTGTTACCCTTTTTTGCCCCATTATCAAATTGTGTTTCCGTCTGTTTTTACAAGATCCAAATATGAGTTTTTTTTTTTATTGATTTATTATTAAAAGAATAATTTAGCTTGGTCTCTAATGTACTATGAATCAAGATGACATTACATTTGTAAGGATTTTTCATCTGTTTGAAGCATGCATTTCTAGTTATACACTGTTAAAATTGGCTTCACAACCAATAGCACACAAGACGGCAAATTTTCTAATTTCAGACGAACTTTGAATGGTCATAACTTGGTGGCTAATTGGGCTACCAAAACAAATTTGGTACCATTGTTTATGTTTTGCAAAAATCTGTGTCTACATTAAAAGTTTTTAGATATAATGAAAATAAAATATTGGTTTGGGATACCTAATTTAAATAGTTAAATTTTTATTAGATGATATTTACATATTTTCCCCCCAGTTTTATGTTTTTTTAATTTTTTCTTTTTTTTAAATTCTTTTTGTTTGTGTTTTCTCCAGTTAGTTGACCAATTAGTGGAGTCGTTATGGATGCAAATGTCTCGGCTAGTGTCTACACAATACCATTGGAACCTGACAGCTAACCATGATTCCATCCGTCGACTTACCACCACATTGTTAGAAGATCTCCCAGTTGATGGTAAGCTGTTTTCAATTGTACAACTTGAAAAAAAACGGAAAATTGTTTAAAGATGTTTAACATTGCAACCAGGGTTGCGGAGTTGGAAGGTATAAGATTTGACTTCAACTCTTAGAATTCCAAAGTATCCAACTCTGACTCTTTATGTTTAATGTCTTCCAATATTCAGACTGTTAATTTTTCAGAGATTAAAAAATCTGACTTCAACTGCTAGCATTTTTCCGACTTTGACTCCGTCCAATACCTCCGACTTTGACTCCGTCCAATACCTGCGACTTTGACTCCGTCCAATACCTCCGACTTTGACTCCGTCCAATACCTCCGACTCTGCAACCTTGGTTCCAACACTAATTTAATTTATTTATTTTATATTTTTTTAATAGCATCTTTTTAAGTATGAATTTGCAACGTTTTTATCCCTCCCCCACCATCACTGGCCTTTATGGCATAACAGTATCGTGACTTTGTCCATTTCTTATTTTTGGGATTTTACTGATCGCGTCGCATGGCTGAGATTATTGCTCTGAAACTTTTGTATACACAGTTGATTAGGGTTGATCTCTTATTCGACTTTTAAAGCTCACCGATTAAAGAGGACATCCCCTCGTTTTAACATGACATCTGTCATATTCTGAAAGTCTTGAAACCTAGTGGGAGAGAAATGAGATTGGTAGTAGGTAGTGATTAAAGATGATCTACCTATTACCAATCTTGCTTCCCTCCCACCCGAACACATTTTACTTTACCCAGTCCACCTTTTGGGCTTGTCTTTAACTACTGCAAACTTTTTGTATATCTGATCTGACTCTGTCAAAAATAGCATTTATTGAACAAAGTTTCATAGCTGAAATGTAATATTGCATCTAAAGAAACGTGATTCTGTGTTAAATTATTTTTGTTCTATATATTCTTTGCTTATTAGCTTTTTCCCTATCTATACCTACACATTGCTTACTTTGTAATTCTAATGAAAATCGCCTACCTCGAGAGAAAAGGTTCACGTGTTGTGCGTGAAAAATAATGAAAATAATTAACCAAAACCTGCTTCTTTAAGTATCAGGCGAACTATGCTAATTTTCTTTCCACCCTGATTAGCTTGACTACTCAGAATATTTATTTTATGAATAAAGCCATTGCGTTGTGTAATGAGGGGGAGGTAATTTTTGTAGCTTGATAAGTGAAAGTACATTTCTTTTGTTGTTAGTGGGGTGGATACCCCCCCCCCCTTCCATTTTGGGATCAATTTGCTTGCTGAGCTGTTTACGACTGCTCTGATTTTTAAAAAAATGTATTTTTGAACACTGACTTTTCAACATTTCATAAGATGCAGTCAATCGATTTTTATAATACTACTATCACCTACTAATATTGTTAAATTATATTAACAGAACTCCGGCTCATTAGCATCTTAGTTATACATTTACGAATTTAATCCTTTTGAATTTCTTGTATTTATGTGATTTTCTTTTTCTATGTTTCAAACTTTCGATTAATTTAAAAATAATATTTATATAATTCATTTAAGCTGTATCAACAAAATACCGGCTCATAACCTTTTATTATTCATAGAATTGTGACTTGAGCAAAACAAATTCAAAAGTATTTATGAAGCTTAATGTTTTTGTAATATATCCGATCGATTTAAAAATTATAATTTGGTAAAGATTTCCGGGCAATGCCAGGTAGAGACAGCTAGAATGTCTGAACCCATGCTTTCACTCTAAGTTAAAAAAAAAAAAAAAAAGCTTCAAGAGCAATCGTTGTTTCAATCAAATCATATTTTGTTGAATATTATAGGCATTCAGCATCTATTAGAGCTTATCATTCTTTATTATAAAATTTTAAATCGTCACAATATATTTTTATCACCTGAGAATAATTTCATTAAGGTTGAAAATCATTCCTAGCAAATTTCATAGCTTAAATTTAATCAAGTTTTGTCTATTTAGTATTTTTTTTATTTCTATGATTCAACATCGCAAGTTGGTAATGAAGCCTAATCTTGAGCAACACTAGTCCTAAACATGTTATACTTGTGAATTGGTGCCGGTGTGAAAACCTTTTTTAGTCAGACGGTGGTGGTATGCATTCTCCAAATGCTTGTTTTTCTCGTAGAATTTGGTATATTCGGACTACTGTTCTCATCTTGGGTGTTTTTATAACATGGTTTCGGCTGATGTAACCTCCGACTTTTTTTCAGGTGTACTTTGTCGAACTCGGGAATCTGGACGGAATTTCGAACGGAACCCTTTATTTAATCCACGTGGGTAGCATGCACTTGTTCCATCTGCCATGACTGGGAAGAAGTTTTCAGCAATTCGCAATTCTTCGTATTGCCCGCACTGAGGATTGAACCTTCAACCTTCAGATGACTGTCACTTAGAACTGAATTATATTTAGTACTATATCCAAGGACCCGTGGCGCAGTGGATATAATACTAAGTATAATTCAGTTCTAAGTGACAGTCATCCGAAGGTTGAAGGTTCAATCCTTAGTGCGGGCGATACGAAGAATTGCGAATTACTGAAGACTTCTTCCCAGTCATGACAGATGGAACGAGAGCATGCTACCCCCGTGGATTAAATAAAGGGTTCCGTTCAATAGAAAGATTCCCGAGTTCGACAAAGTACACCTGAAGAAGGTCAGAGGTTACATTGGCCGAAACGTTGTGATCAAAACACCCAAGATGAGAACAGTAGTCCAAATATACCAAATTCTACATGTCCTTTTTAATGTAATTATTTGAATTGATTCTTTTCAGAATCTCAACTTGATGATAGTTTATCAGGAAAGCGAAAAGTCACTCAAATGGAGGTGGAGATTTGGCTTTTGAAGGCTTCCCTCTTCACGCGATTATTTGATGCTGTTTTCTATAAGTGCTTCAACTTAACTTTTGAGGTTGGTATCTTTTTTACTCCTTATATTTGCTAATATATATATATATATATATATATATATCACACTGTTATTTTATAACTTCAGAAACTTATTTATTATATAATAACATTAGTTTTATTTGGCATATCTGTTTTATGGTATGTAATCCTTTAGGCGTTTATTTAATGCTGAAACAATAATGAATTGCAAAGTATTCATTGTATACGATTAGATAAACACAAGTTGCTGTTTTACCCATAACTGAGTAGAAAATGTTGGTTCATACCTTTTAACCCTTTTCTAAGGCTGTTAATGTGTAAACATTATAGATCGAGTCTGATTTTGAACTCAGATGAATTACCAAAGACTTCTTTGAATTTAACAAAATGTGTTGAATTGGTCTTAGAGGAAGATGGCAGAACTTTCAAATATTTATTATGAGTTCATTGTTTGTTGTTATGTATTGAATAAAGTTCATTGTTTGTTATGTATTGAATAAAGTTTTGCTTAGGTATATGTAGTTAAGTAATTATCATTGACACTAAGAACCAGTATAGATCCGATCGAATTTGAACTGAGCATAAAATTACATGACAGATGAATTAGCCGAGACTTAGCAGAATCTAACTAAACATGCTGATTTAGTTTTAGAGGAAGATGGAACTTTCAAACATTTATGACTTTAACAAACCTTCATTGAAACATGGACAGAGAATACTGCCTTTCTTCTATTGAGCTGAAAGAAACAGTTGTACATCTTTTGTGGGTGTCTGCGAAGATCACGACTTGACGCTGGGGTGAAAGACTCCTTGAAAGTTAGATTTACATTCCTGTTGATGATATTCTATGTCAGAATCAAGTCTCCTCGTATCCTCTGCTTCATCTTTGGAATTGCTCTTTGTAGATAAACGTGAATGTCTTGTTATCATCCTATTGATACATGCTCCATGTGTACGATATCTTTTTGTAGATAAAGATTTGTTGCTTGTATGGGCCGTACTAGTTCTGTATAAAGGACGAAAAGTGTTTGCCGTTAGGTTGAGAAAGGATCTCGGGATCAGGTAGAGAACCCGCCTGGCTCCGTTCGTCATCTCTATACAATGGCGCATTGGTTTGAAGGAGTTGTCCACAACTGTACCAAGGTTCTTCACATTAGTGACAATATTGAGTGGTTGAGGTGGATAAGTGACATGTTGACGTAACAGACTATTGTTTTGAATTTAAAAATATTCTCGGCATCTGATGAATAAAAATTTTACTCGGAATGGTTTAACATGTTCAGTTAATTTTTAAAAAAAGTTTTTAAAATTTAAATAAGACTTTCATTTATCTAATTAGCTAGAGTAATGTTGTGCATTTTTTATTGATTTTAAAAATGAAATATGTAATACTATTTTTCTTTTTACTGATAATTTGATTATTATTTAAATAAGATTTACCCCCCCCCCCCCTCCCCTCCTTAATTTTGAACATCTTCCGTTACTTTTTGTATTAAGGCAATTTTATTCTTAGGATATTGTTTTTTGTTTTTTAAAATTAATTTTGTATTTGAGATACTGTTTAGATTTATGAAACATAATTTAAACCATTTTCTAATTTCTTCTGTTAGGATTCTAGTCGAGCCGGTGCCTGCCTTTCTCCTGATCGGCCGTTGATCTCATTTCCCCTTGCCACTGGGGTCAACTGGGACAAAATGAACACCCTGCTTGATTACCCGGCCCTTCTCTACCTGACCCACCACTTACCAAGGGAATTTCTACAGACATGGATGCTACTTTTCAGTAGCCGTGTCCATGGCAACAGTTTCACCCAATTGATGACCCATATTATTAAAAAGGGACCAAGTGTGATAATTGTCCAGGACAAGGACAAGTATTGTTTTGGTGGAATCGCCGCTTGCAGTTGGCAACAAAAACCAAAATTCTATGGTATGTTTTTTTTTTTCTTTTTTTTTTTTTTCATAATTGCGTCAACTTATCAAGGCTAAAAGCCATTTGAGAATAATGGTTAATGAAATGGATAAAGTGACAGTTGAATGATGGTGAATATTATGAATGGAATGAATAAAATCTGACTTATGAGGACGGTTTATGACAAGTGTTTATTGACATTAGATTTAAAAAGGACCATGTTGTAGTCTTTGGGGAAGCAATCTTGTGGCAACATGTTCCACGGATAGGAAGTTCTTGGTAAGAAACTCTGTTCTTAGAAATTCAGTTTGATGTTAGGCACACAGAGGAAAAGAAAGTTCTTTGCAGTGATGGTAGAAGATGAGTTCTTGTTACAAAAGTTTTAGAAGGAAGAGAAAAGATTGAAGCTGAGTGGAAATAACACTAGAGTAGAGACTAACAACGTCTCTTCTGTGAGAAAGGGGCTGTAGAAATCAGAAGAGATCATCCCCACTAGATTGTGAATCTGTTTTTTTTTTTTTTTTTTTTTTTTTTTTTTTTTTTTTTGTCCCAAGACCAGAAAATGTGCTCCCAGTGTGGCAACAGTACTCCATCTGAAGACATATCTGACTCTTATATAGGTAGAGGATTGTATCAGGAGTCAGCTTCTTTCTGAAGCGGTAGAATGATCTAATCATTTTTTCCAACAACTTTAGCAACAATTTGATACAAGTCTTCCATTTTAGCTCTTTCCTAGGAGCTTATCAAAACAGGGGTCTTCCTCAAGGGAAGAACCAATTCATTTCAACTAGAGTAAAACAAGGACCTGGGCGTTAATGATGAAAGGAGAGAAGCTTGGTTTTAGAGGTGTTAAAAGTAACAAGCTACTTTTCCCTCATTGCACCACATGCTCCAGATCAGAACAGAATCGGCAAGATCTTGATACCAATCCTCTTCAAAGTGTATCATCTACATGCGTGTCAACAAATGATCCCAGAATATAATTTGAAAGATCGTTAATGAAAATCGGAAAGAGTTGGGCCCAGAATAGATCGTTGAGGCACGCCGGTATTGATTCTATGTGTTTCGGACTTTTGCCTACTACATTTATAGACCTATCGTAGAGAAAATATTTGATGGTTGTGAAGACGTTGCCAGATATTCCATAGCTAGCAGGTTTGTGAAGCAACCCTTTTGTGCCAGATTCTATCAAAGTCCTTCGATATGTCTGAGCTATTGCCCTTGAAACAAAGCCCATTGATTCACTGATCCTATGCGATATTACAGCCAGCACATCAGCAGTTGATCTTGCAGTACGGATTGCTTGTCACTAAGTTTTTCTTTTTTTTTTTTGCTTCAGACTTCTATTTATTGGTAGTTATTAAACTTCAAAAAAGAAGTCGTTCTTCAGATGTGTTAATTCAATCTGTGATGAAAATACTATTTCAAATTTAAGTGTCACCAAACACAACACTAAACTGTTTCTGACAGTTTGAGATATTTCTGATCACTCTTTAGCTTTAATTATTAAAATCAATTAAACTCTGCCATAATTTTATTTTATAAAAAATTCAGGCACACCTGGCATTGCCCAATAATGAATGTGGACCCCAGGTATATTCTTATAAAATGTTTTTTTGGTATCCAGTGGTGAGGAAGACCCTACAATATTATTGTAAAAAAAGAAAGAAAAAAAACTAGTTATCCTGGATAAAGAATCACCATACACCATGTATAAATATTTGAAGATTTTAAATCAAGCTTCTTTTTTTTTTTTTTTGTGACAGGTACGACTGGTTGTCGTCTGTTTACACTGCGACCAAATCTTTCGATCTACACCCCATCAGGTTACAATGATCACTTCATGTATATGAACCATGGTCAACAAACGTTACCCAATGGAATTGTAAGTTAAATACATTTCTTCTTTTGTCTTTACCTCCTGCTAAGGATGCATTTTCATTGGTGTTTGTTTCTTGGCTGGATTATACAAAAATTACTCTACAAATATTTGAAGAAACAAGTCAAGTGGTATGTGATGTGGTATGGCTCGTCACCACTGCACATATGAAGCCTGTGATCATCTTTGTGTATGCATCTTGGCCAGAATTTATATGTTTTTGATTCCAGTGCACAACCATGCATCTAGCGAGTTGGGGTGGGGGGAAGAGCTCTCATCTAAATAAAAGGACAACACTTCTATTAACAATTAACACTTATTATTTGAGTTAACATTTCTTTGCACAATCCATAGTTTGTATTTTGTAACATTGAAAGATACTAGTTTCTTTTCTCTCTTTGTTTCCTTCCTCTCTTTGTTTCCTTCCTCTCTCTGTTTCCTTCCTCTCTCTGTTTCCTTCCTCTCTCTGTTTCCTTCCTCTCTCTGTTTCCTTCCTCTCTCTGTTTCCTTCCTCTCTCTGTTTCCTTCCTCTCTCTGTTTCCTTCCTCTCTCTGTTTCCTTCCTCTCTCTGTTTCCTTCCTCTCTCTGTTTCCTTCCTCTCTCTGTTTCCTTCCTCTCTCTGTTTCCTTCCTCTCTCTGTTTCCTTCCTCTCTCTGTTTCCTTCCTCTCTGTTTCCTTTCTCTCTGTTTCCTTTCTCTCTCTGTTTCCTTTCTCTCTCTGTTTCCTTTCTCTCTCTGTTTCCTTTCTCTCTCTGTTTCCTTTCTCTCTCTGTTTCCTTTCTCTCTCTGTTTCCTTTCTCTCTCTGTTTCCTTTCTCTCTCTGTTTCCTTTCTCTCTCTGTTTCCTTTGATTTTTGTCAGTTTCCACTTGTATTTAACAAAATTCAATTAAACACTTTTCCAGAAATAATTAACTGGGACAGTCGTTATGCTGGTGGTAACTATATTGGTCTTTGGTAGATGTATGCTTTCTTTTAATGCAACTGCTATAGTCAATATCGGATGTTAAACAATACACTTGTTTTGATTTTCTTTTTTTTTCTCCCCCCGTTTGATTTTTGTGATCCAATTTTCATTATTTTCTAAAATAAATGATCTTCTGTTCAGGGTATGGGTGGCCAGTTCAATTATTTTGGCTTCTGGATAGACGACAGCTTTAACACTGGTCACAGCAAAGCAGCACCTACATCAACTACCTATAACAGTCCACAACTCTCTGCCATGCCAGACTTTGAAGTTGATACAATTGAAGTGTGGGGCCTTCAACCACAGCAGTCTGAAACTCAACAGGTAAGTGTGGCACAAGGCAAACTTTAAAACTCTCCATTAAACTTCTGGCAGATGTGTTACGAAATATGAGACTATCATTCCTGTAGATATCAATAATTTTCCTGGTTGATTATAGATAAAAGCTTATTAGTTGTATAGATTCTTGTTACTTCTCATACCTTTGCACCATCATCACACCCCATAGCAACATCGAAGTTTGTAGTTTGGTCTTTTTTTATCCATGTTATTGCCATAGAAAAGTATGAATTTTCTATGTTTCATGTGTATGTCATGAACAGGACTACTTGCATTGTTTAGCGAATTCTAATGCGTTGCTGAGCATTTACTCGGCCCTCTCTCGCCTGACTGCAGCACAATGACAGATCCATGATTAGATGGATCTGCAATGTTAAATCTGACCAAACCAGCACATCAGGTCAGAGGATTTGCTTAAAATGCTACATTTGCCCAGCTTAGAGGTTATCATAAGGATGAATCAATAACGCTGGTATGGTTATATGGAACGTTCATCCTCTTGGATAAACTATTGCAGAAAAATGGATGTCTTAAATAGTAGGAAAGTTGGCCGTCCAAGGAAAACTATACAAGATCGCACAAAGTATAATTTGGAGACAGTTCATCCGCTGAACCGTGATAACTAGAGAGTGAGCTTGCATAATATCAAAAAACATCCTTTCACTGAATAAGGGAAAAGTGACGTTAAATAGTGTCCTTTGATCAAAATGTATTATTAATGACTTTGTCCACATGAATCTTAATGTTTGTAATAACACAAAACTTGTTGAATGTGTTGGACCTCTGTCCGAGCAACAACAATCTAGAGAAGCATTGTCTAAATCATTCGATATTTACTTGACTTAAATGCTTGGTATTGATTTGATCGGAATGCACAATCGCGATTGTTGCCTATATCTTACTTTAGCCAATCAGAAGCAATCTCTCTGGGAGCCACAAACCTGATCCTAAAACCTATATGAGCAACTGTATATGCACTTTCCACACAGCCAGTGAGATGGTCAACTTGCCGAACAAATCCTTGTCCCTCAGAACACTACCACATTTCTTGGCGCGCAAATGAAACCCACTTTAGTCCGTGGCGTCATCAGCATGTAGACTTAACTCCTAAATATGGCGACACATTGTCAGTCATGGATTTACTTCCAAATAATACAAAGCTTATGAACTCACGAAAACCTGCATACATACAGTCATAATAGCCTTTTCCTAGTCTTGACTTTTGAACTTTTAACATAACAATTTCTGCGTCAAGACACCTGAACATTTAATAACTTTCTTAAACCCCTTTCTTTTGCTTGTTGAATAAGACGTGAAATAAGATTGATAATTATGTTGGAAAAGACTTTCTCATTTGATTAAATCTCTTTCTACAAATGCACTAAATTTTTACCTTTTTAAAATTGACTGAGCTATAGCAGTCTTTTATTTCTAAACTCTTTCTTTCTTTTGCAGGGTCCTCGGACTGTCCTTGACCAGAATGTTGAAGCGAAGGCCATGTTGGAAATGATTGGGAAAGAGCGACGTAGCGAAGGCTTCCGAGAATTGGATCCTGATATTTTGTGACCTAGGAGGCAGTCACACAGGAGATAAGAAAGAAACAAAAATTTTTTTTACTACAACCTTTCTTTCTTTCTTTGTTTCTATCTCTATCAAGGGAGGGGGGGGGGCTGATGAAGTCTTGTTATAAATGTCTTTAACACAAAAAAAACACCAGAAAATAATTCTCCAGTTTACTGGATCATGAACAAGGCAAAGTAATCGTTTTGTTCACAATGGATGGGGGATAAACTTCGGGGTCATTTCAGGAAAACTCCTTGAAAAATTAATTTTACTATTAGGGATACTAAAGTACATAAAATCTTTAGTTGTATGGTTTGGTAACTTTTCTAATTAAATCTAGTATATTTAAAAAAATATATACATATATTTTAAAAACAGATTTATTTAAAATAAATTTTTATATCTTTTTAATTAAAAATATTGTTTTTAAAAACACATATTTTTAATTAAAAGATGCAAAAATTATAATTAAAATAAATTTATTGTTAAAGTATTAAAAATATATCAATACTTCAATAGTCATAAAGCTTTAGAATCTTGATGCATTTACATGATGGTATTTTTTTTTTTTTTTTGTTAAATTTTTTTAATACTTATACAATTATAGTTTTAAATATATAACAATATGCTCACAATTTTGATGCGTGTGTTCTTAGACTTTACTTGTGATGTTTTGTGCATCTCAAATATAGTGCAAATTTTATGATGTCGCCAGGGTTTAATACACAAGCGTGACACCTGTAACCATATCCTGTAAAACTTAAAATTGCTATTCGGCTTATCAAAATGCACCAAGGTTTTCTAAGTAATGACTTGATTGACCGATTAAAAAAAAAAAAATCATGACAGTGTTATAGCAAATAAACACTTAGAGTTGTTTTAATTTGAATATTGATTTATTTTTAAAAAAATTTGTTTCTATCAAGATTTTAGTAAAAGAAAAATTTTATGGTATATAATTCTATAATTTTATTCCAAAGCTTTCTGAAAAAGAAATGAGTAGTTGAAGCCCAATGTATAAAAGTTTTAAACATTAATTAAATATCAATTTTGACAAGAATCAAAAAATATCTTGACTAACTCTGTAAAAAATTCAGTAATTCACCCCCCCTCCTCCCAAAAAACCTAAATTTTCTTTATTAAAATTTAGACAAGGGAAGTAATCAGTACAAACCTTGATCACAATTCTGTCCCCTTGAAATTTTAAGCTTTGAAGCATGAGAACTATATTATCAGGATGATATAAGTATTTTGATGTGGTTATGATTCTAATAATTGATAACTAGAATTGTTGTTTCCAGATTAAATGGTATCTGTCACTCATTGTAAAATTCCTGCCATTTATTTTTTTTACTTATAACGATGGCATGCGTTATGCTTGTCTACAAGTAACTTGTGATCTCGTCGCATATTTGAGTAGGTTTACTCAATTTTACAGAGATGCTTGACTATGTAAAAACGATGCAATGATCAATTTTCAGATATGCGTAAATATATTCTCTTGTACTTATGACCAATATAGCAGTTAATTTTTTTTAATTTTCTCCCAAATATTGACGTATGTAGTCATTATTTTATGTGAAATATGGATTTTTAAATATTTTGACTGTTAACATTAATACAAGGACTTTATAAAAACTATGCACACACTTGATTTGAAAATCAGATATAAATATCTAACAAACGAAGTAACCAAAAAAACCCTGACATGTTGTACTTTATTAGTAAATTGGCAATTTATTTTTAATTTCTTTTAAGTGAGCATTACATTTGTAAGGAGTTTGAACTCCTTTATCATTTTCTGATGAAGTTTGCATAGAATGAAAAAAGGAATTAGCAGATATGCACAGCTAATCTTCAGCGTTGCAGGCCAAAATTTCCAGCCTGCGACATCAAAGATTAGCTGTGTATATCTGTACCGGGTAATCATTACTCTTTCTGGCATATTTTCTTTTAAAGTAAATACAGTTGGGAAATTAGTTTCAAACAATTTGTTTTGAGTTACCTACCTGCATTTGTGACCTACCTGCATTAAACAAATATTTAATAGGAGATATAAGCATTTTAAGTTGTCATAAATATGGGTTCCGAACAAAGTAGCCATTTTCTTCAGCCACAAGAAGTAAGGTCGGTAACGTAAACAAGTGGCTGAAGAAAATGGCTACTTTGTTAAGAAACCATATTTATGACAACTTAAAATGCTTATATCTCCTATTGAATATTTGTTTAATGCAAATGAGTAGGTAAACCAAAATAAATTGTTCGAAACTAATTTCCCAACTGGATTTAATTTAAAATAAGTTTTTGGTAATAGTACTGATTACCCTGCTCCAGATAGCTATGAAATCTCAGATTTTGTTTCTAACCCTTTCTACCTATATAATATATTATATATTCCACTTAAAGCGTTAAGAACTACTCCAAAAATCCAGTTTTTGAAAGCCTCCATACATACCAAAAATCATTACAGTATTATGTAACAAATAGTATTATTTATTGACATCAATATATATATATATATATATATATATATATAAAATATTTGTTGTTGTTTATTATCTATGTACGTATACGTTTCGTCCCTTTTCAATCATGACTCATCAGCATAGAGATATGACTATTCACTACCGGTCGTACGATTCGAAACCCTGGATAACAAGTATTTTTCAACTTGCATCCAACGTCTTTAACCGCGCGCCCACCATTTGAATAGCCGATAAACAATGATAATTTAACACATTTAAAGCGGCACGATATCCAGGAATTCTACTTCTATTAAAGAAGGAATGATGCATTATAAAGCAAGTGACGTCATGCTGTGTTTGTACTACCATTAAGAGTGCTCTACTTATTTTACGAGGAGCGACAAATATAAAATATTTGTTGTTGTTTATTATCTATGTACGTATACGTTTCGTCCCTTTTCAATCAGGACTCATCAGCATAGAGATATGACTATTCACTACCGGTCGTACGATTCGAAACCCTATAATTTCATATATAAATTTACTATACACTTATGTCTGAATTCATTACCATTGGTTTCAGAACGGATGAAATGTCTGTCTACTCATTTTCACGATGAACATATAGATTGTGTATGCGATGTATATCTATCTATATACTTATATTATCTTGCTTGTTTTTTTTGTATTTTTGCACAGTGAATGACATCACGAAAGGCGAATGACACACTTAAAGGGAGATTGATAAGAGAAATAGTGGGAAGAGAGGTAAAGGAAAAATGGGGGTGAAGAGCGCATAAAAATATGAATGATTATCAAGAAATATATATAATTACTTTAAAATAAATGCTCTCCATAAAGGATGATTGATAGTTTTCTGCTACTTTATAGATATAACAAATACTGACCCAACAGGTTGTGGGTGGTTTAGTGTGTGTATAAAACAAACTCTAATTAAATTGAAAGTTATGGTATTTAACTTGCCAGTTATATGGTATTTGTCGGTCCTGCTGAAGTCGATCTCGGTAAACCGTTAGTTTTAATCATTTTTTTAATTTTTTTTTTTTAATACCTACAAAAATGTATGTGCTTTATCCAAAAAGATATTCTATCCAATTTACAAGACTGGATACACAACTAAACTCGAAATGTTGTTTTATACCATCATTCTAGAAGAATCCATTTGATTTATCAGGTGCACGAGAGTTGTTGCAATATTTAGCTAATCCACATAGAAAAAAAATGTACGGGTGTTTTTATTTAAATTCAAAAAAATTCTTTATTAATTTTTAAAATTTTATTTTTCATAAAATCTCTCTAGTCAAAATAAAAGTTAAAGTATTTAACTTTCCCTTCATACAAGTTATTTGTTGCCTGTGCTGAAGTCCATCTCTCTATATTGTCACTTTTTAAACACTGCCTTTTATAAAACTAATAATACATTTCCCTTCTTACTAAGAGGAACCTGAAAAGGTCCTTCCATTGTGAATTCACTTTGCCTTGTTCAAAAACAAAAATGTTCATTCCAGAATGTCACATATTAAAAAATGAAAAAAAAAAATGCTCATTCCAGAATGTCACATATGAAAAAAAAAATGCTCATTCCAGAATGTCGCAAATAAAATAAAAAAATTTTTTTTTAAATAAATAAATAAATAAAATAAAAAAAAAAGTAGCTAATAATGGTGTAGTGCTGTATGTAAATTTGTGCAGGGACAAGATCAATGAATCAAACTTCTGTGAGAACTGTCTCCTCGTTGAAAGCAATCGGTGGACATCTACATGAAAATACCAGGTCTGTGGAATGTTTTGAAGAGGAAACTGTCAATTCACTATGGAATTTTGAACATTAAGAGGGGATACTTTTTTTTTCCCTTAATGTTCCTTCCCCCCTCAACTTTTCTCCCAATTAAAAATAATGATTTATTAGTATTTCTGATATCTGTCAAGACCAATCGTTGCATGGAACACATGTCCAGAGGTTATATCTGATGTTCAGTTAACAGTCTTGGTTGAAATTGAAGGAGCTTTTTGGTATAAACATCTGTACTCTCTGTCTCTCCCCCCCCCCCTAATTTTCTGAAAGTTATCCCCAGGATTTAAGACTCCGTATTTGCTTAACTTACGTACTTGCTGATAAAACGGCAACTGCGTTTCAGTGCGCGATAGTTTTTAGTCCTTAATCTTCCCTTCCTCTGTTCTGCACATTACTACAGCACTACCCCACTTTTGGCTACAACACAAAAATAAAAAAAAACAAATGAATCTTACAAAATTATTTGTATGTTTATTTGCCTACAGTCTTTCAACTTAGCTTATTTTTAATTTTTTTAATTTTTTTTTTTTTTTTTTTTCTTACTTGCTCCATCAAATAACCTAATGTTGACAATTGTTGCTCTGTCTACAAACTATAAAGTGTTGAAATGTTAACTGTTAAATCTAAGACTGTACATAAATAATTTCATGAAATAGAAAATAATATATTAAAAAAAAAAAAATATATTATAAAAAAAAAGAAAAGAAAAGTTGTCCACCCTGAAACTAATAACTTCTCTCCGCCAGAAAACTATTGGTGATAAAATGGTTGTGTATGATCTTCGTAACAGCCAGCTCCGATTCTTTGATACAAAAAGGGTGCATATGACGGTTAATGATTTCCTTGTGTTTATTAGCACAAAAGCACCATAATATTCGACTTTTGCCTAATAAACTTTAATTAAAGCAAGAAATTACTTTCTATTAGGTGAGTTAAAGGCTTCAAAATTACTATTTAATGTTAAAATGCAATGATAAATGAATACAAGTCAGCCATTTTAGATAATGGAAAAAATGTCTGACATTCGTTTTAAAATAAAATGGCTGACTTGTATTCTCTTATTGTACTTTGACATTATGTAGTAATTTTGAAGTCTTTAAATTGCCTAATAGAAAGTAATTTCTGGGTTCAATTAAAGTTTATTATGCAAAGTCAAGTATTATGGTTCAAAACACAGGAAAATAAATGTTCACCCGCACTCATATCAAAGAATTTGAGTCTGGACTCTAAACTATCAGATAATTGGCTAAACCTTTTTTTTTTTCCCCTTTTTCACCTTGGCCTGCTTGCCGATTCTCTCGCCTTTTTTGGCTTGTGGTCATTCCTCCTCCTTATCAGTTGTCCAAATTGACCACTAAATTTTTCTTTCCTCCATTCATGTCAAAGATGATCCACTTGTAAAAACGGTAATACTTCCGCGTGAAGTTGCCCAAAGGTTTCCTGTCTTGTTTTTATTATATTGATAATTGTAGACTATTGTGTCAAATTTAAGGATCTTAATATATATTTTTTCAAAAATTAATTTGACCCCCCCCCCCATCCATATATGCTTTCAAAAAAAATTTCTTAAGAATAGGGCATCATTCGTTTATATATGCACACACACACACACCTACCCTCCCTTATGTGGACATCACTCTGAAGGGAATAATGATTTCTACATATCATTAAAGGTAATGTTTTTTAATGAACAGTATCTAAAATAAAATGATTAACGAATGGCAATTTTCCCCACTATTGGAAGAGGGTTCATGGCTCTGTAGAGTGCCGGACGTCAGTCACTGGAGTTTCGGTTTTGAATCACACTAGGTCTAGCCACACTAGCCAGATGACAAAACATGTCTGTGGATAACTATTTTATTATATATATATATATATATATATATATATATGTTATATATTTGATAAAGTGGGAGAAACTGCTTCACTTCAAGCAAGTTTATGGTGATTGTATTTGGACTAGTGGATATCTCATGGTCTCCTGCCAGATGACATATACTTTCATCATTCTCTGTACCGCCGTTGTCGCACTCATAGAAATCGTTTTTTTTTTTACTTTATCAATGGAATAGATGCCCTGGAAGCAAAACTGCCATTAAAACTGCTTGAAACCATTGCAAATGGGTTATGTAAAATATGAAAGAGTTCTACGCCCAATCTGTTAAAGCCAGAATTGTTGAGCAAAGGCATGGCTCTCAGGAGTTTTGGAAAATAACAAACAGGGTAATGAACAGGTGCTGATTGATGCTAGCATTTACTTGACTATGTATTGAATTACCTCCCTTGGTGTTACAAGGGTACTGCTTTTTATATAGATACTAACAGGACTCGTGTCCCGACGTTGCGCGGGAGAGATATATAAGTATTAGAGTATTAATTCATTAAAGAGCTCTTTTCAACTTATATATATCCATGTTTTGAATCGAACAAAATAGATGTCTGTTTTGTGTGACTGTCCCCCACTACGATTGTAAGTAAACCCTCCCAAAGTAAATGCGATCCGAAAATATGCATGAAGCTTACCAAGGTCAGTGAAGGGAAAATCCTTCTAGACTGAGGCAATTTTTAGCCTAATCCGGAGTGCCCATTTTGGTTGGAGATTGAATTTAATAACATTAAAAAAAGCAATGGTGGTTTTTAATGTATTTAAAATCTATCTCCTGTAAAAAAAAAAAAAAAAAATCCGCAGTCTAGGACTTCTTGTTCACTGACAGAAGAGAGAAAAGAATAAGTATAGTATAACAACATTTAGTAAAAAAACAAAAATAAAAAGTAGAAATGAATTGTAAAATCGACAAATAGTTAAATAGACGAAAAGTAATCAAAAAAAATAAAAATTGCTGCAGTCTAGAAAGATTTCTCCTTCATTCACTGAGAAAAGAGATTAAGTAACAGATACTACACTTAAGTATATTTTTAAAAGTAAAAATGAATAAATAAAAATAAACCAAATTAAATTTACGTTTTTAAAAATTTTTTAATTTTAATTTTTATTTTATTGTAATAAGTAAATAGAGAGAGGGGGGAGGAGTCCCAGACGTAAAGAGCGGCTGGTTAGAATAAGTAAAAGCTTAAATAAAATGAAAAGAAAAAATAAATTATATGTTAAGTGGAAGACTATCAGGTGTTTTCGATAATTGTACAGGAAAAAAAACATAGGAAAGAAAAATAATAATAGTAATATATTCTGAGGTTTTGCAATTGTTCTAATGTTTGATAAGTATAGATGATAAAAATTGAAAAAATTTACCCGTGTTGTGTGAATTATTATTATTGGCAGTGTTGTATAAAAAAAGATAGTACGGGCCTCCATAATATTTCTATGAGCAATTGGATGTTTTTTAACCAAATACCTCTGTTTGTTTACCCTGTGATTTGTTTTAAATTGAGTTATAAGCCTTTAAAATGTTATGTGTGAAATTGCCTAAGTGTTTATGGCATAAATGTATAAGTCGAAAGGAATTATACATGTAACAATGGAAAATTCGTAACTTAAATGGATTTACTCAATGAGATTGATAGGTACGTGATGCTATTTTGAATCAATGTACAATAGAAATGATTCCATTCGTTAATTTAATCCTTAAATTCCGGAATTAGTTGAAGTGTATGTTTAATAGTTGTAAATAATGACAGACAATAAATAAGTATATGTAATCCGATATTCTGGAATTAACAAGGAATATGAGGGAGCGTTTATTATTTGATTTATGAATCTGGTATATTATGTATGAAATTATTAGAAGAATGAAATAAAACAATTACAGTGATCATTGTATAAATTATCCAATGTAATTTATTTACCGGTACTAAGTGGGATAGTGTGAGTACAAAATGTTAGATGGAAAAGTTTTTGCTATCACATTTTTGTGAGAGTCTGTGATGGCAGTCTAAAAGTAATATTTATTGTTAGATGGTGAAAATAATCATAAATTTCTTGAAACACGCTCAAGTGAATGAGCTGAATAGAGTGGTGAGTTTAATAGTCTATAAATAATTTGAGAAAAAAAATCCAAATAAGAAAAATGAATAAGTCAAAATTATTTTGCTTAATTCTATTTCTATGGAAGAGTTGATTCACAGGTCTCATAAGGGTAATTTCCTAATTTACATATTAAGTTCGGATATGACTCTGGATGTTGGAGGTTACAACTATCAAGTTATAGAACACGGTAAAAATAATCTAATGTGAATAAATTTGTTTCATTTCCATCCTTCAAAAACTCCCAGAACTTCCAGATAATCCAATACAATTTTTTTTTTTTTACCTGGCCAGTGAGGGTTCAGGTAATGCGTTGCATGGAGAGAAATGATATAAGAATGATACGATGGATGTGTAATGTGAGTCTTAAAGACTGGCTTAGATCTGATGAGCTCAGAGGAAGATTAAATTTGGACAGTATAGGGAGATGTGTGCAGAACAGGAGACTTTTATGGTATGGCCATGTTGAAAGAATGGATAAGAGTTCTTGATTTAGTAGATATATAACAGTTGAGGTAGCAGGTTCAGTTGGTAGAAGGCCAAGGAAATGATGAAAATGAACTTGAGGGATAAAAACCTGGCTGAAGATAGTTTCGTTTGGAAGTCAATTTCTAAAAGCTGTCCAATACATGATAACATGTAAAACTGACATTAAACAGAATCTGATTTTTTTTTTAATCCACATAATCAATGGACTCTAAATGGGTTTATATTTTTATGTATATAAAGTGTCTTATATTAATTTTATTTTTGATCTTAGTTCAGACATTCCCATCTCGTATGCGTTTATACATACTCATAAGTTTGTTGGCGGGACTTTTTTTCTCTATTTTTAAAATTTTATTTTACGGGTAGGACAAATGTCTCAACAGTATTAATAAATCTTATTTTTATTTATTTTTAAATTTTTCCCATGAGTGTCACGTCAAAACCAATCAAAAATGTTATATCTTCATATCTTTCATGATGATGGCTGGTCGCTCTCTAATGCTCAGAACTCTAGGTTGAAATCGTAATTCATTGAAAGCTTTTTCTGGCTCAATGAAACTCTACTTTTAGAAATGATTGCTGTTATTAGGTTTTGTATATATCAAAACAGTGAATGGGTGAGGCTTTTAATTTATTTATTTATTTTTTATTTTTTCAAGAGCCTATCTTCTCGACTTGCTTGCTAGTCATTATATCACCTAAAATCCCTCCTAGCCTCTTTTGTGATGCCACATGCGATACATTGTCCTCACTTCCTGTTTATCATGTTTAATACTAATCTAACCTTGCCAGACAGCCCTCTGTCCCAACGTGTTCTTGAACACTCAAAGGTCATTGGAACGGAAACTATTCATATTATTATACAGGCTAAAATATCTAACCTTTAATAATACGACACATGAAAATATATACAGGGTGTCAAAGTGCAAACACGAGTAAGAATATGAGTTTTTATTCAAATAAGATCTTCAATACGATTTCAATATTGATGCATTTTGCAAAAAAACTTAAATGCAGTGCAATAAATTCAGATTGCCTTCAATTTTAATGTGTTCACTCCTTATTTGTTGAATCAAATGTATAGGATCTAGGTTTTGTTTTTGTTTTTTATTAGTATACTTTAGCCTACTCCAAAAAAAAAAAAAAATCAAGATGACTAAAGTTTGGTGACTGAGGAGACCACTCCATGACATCTTCCAATCCAGTTAGGGGAAACTGCCATTCAACCAATCTCTTGCATTCATAATTGGTTAAAAATATTGAATTTTGTGTTTCATTTGATTAAATGAAAAATATCCTATTATCCAATGCGTGTCCAGACTTTGTGGACACCCTGTATAACTCCAATCCCACTATGATTAGAAACACAGCCATGGCTCTTTAAGTTCCCTTTCTAAAAGAGCTAATCCTCTTTGAATTCTTTTGATTTCTGTTTTAGTATTCCCTTGTCATAAATTTGTGTCAGTGTTTTTTTGTTTTTTTCCTTTTTGTTACTTTCCTTGCATATTTTGCATCTAGTGCTACTGTATTGTTTTTTCATAATTTCTAGATTTTTTTTTTTTTTTTTTTTTTTTTAAACTACACTTTACAGAAGCATGTGAAGGTGCAAAAATAAAAGTTCAGTCCCGCATGAATGAACTCTGTTGCTTACTTTTAGATCAACCCATAGTATTTGGGCAAACATGACAACTGGCAGGCAGCATGCATATTTATAAAATAAAAATTGAAATACATCAAATTTTCATTCCGCTACTCTTTTTTTTTAATTTTATTTATTTTATTCTTTTTAATCAGTTTTATAAACATATTTATAATTCTGATTTATTTGTAACAAATTGAATGTAACACTTTATGAATATTCTTTTTTATTCTTGTGTATTTTTTAGTTTTCATTGTATTTATTTTGTTCTTACCTTTTTAATTTACTTGTCACAAAAAAATCTTGTAAGTAAAATGCATTTCGTAGACCAAGAAAAATATTTGTATATGAACAAAAATGCACCTACAATTGTATTTGTCATGTTGCGATATTAGATAAGTTACCTCCCCTTTGCCGTCCAGACTCTGATCACTTCATATCAGTTTGGCAACTCCTATTACAAAGAGGCACTGGATGCTTGAAGAGTTGGCCATTGTCTGCATTCCCCGGTAAGGGGTACCTCAAGCAATCGGACATAAATCAGCGCCTCTTATAGGAGAAAAACAATTATAAATTAGACACAAGGCTATCTAAGGGTTGTGTGTGTGTGTGTGTAGGGGGGAGGTCTACTCTTAACTGGAGGTATTATTCCTTTCAGTCTTTCACCAAAATACCACATTTACTCTATGGACTGTCTTACTTAAAATATCTCCAATGGTTTCAAATTAATTTTATTTATAAAAATATTTACAATTTCATAAATTGATTGGGACAACAAAAAAAAACCCAAAAAGAAACCAAATTAAGTCCGGGATAGGTTAGTGAAACCCCCACAACCCATTTTAAGAATAGATCACCTGTTTGTTTTGCTTTTTTTTTACAAGCAGGTCGGTTTCTAAATGGGAGTGAGACTTAAGTGGGAGGAAATGAAATAGAGGTGGGGTTTGGGAGTGAACAGTGTCCTTCCAGCATAAATACAGATACTACACTTTGATTCTGGTCAGAAGGCCAGGATTGTGTCCATTTTAATTTTTGTCTCAAACCTTCCTTGACGTTTTGGAGGGTGGGTTATTTTTTTTTTTTAAATATTTTTTTATTTAATTGACTACATATCGCAATTTTTCAGAAGGATATTTTTGTTTTACTTATTTCTACTTGACTTTTAAGAGATTTTTTTTTAACATATTCTATTTAATATTATTTAACTTCCTTAATTTAACAGGAGGTATCAGCTAAAAAAAAAAGAATGGAAAACATGGCAAGAGGAAAGAAAAATAATTTGTGTATTGATGAAATGTATATTTTGGTTTTGCTACCGTTCCATATATTCCCTGTTATTCTCGCATTGTATTAATGTTCAACAAAAACTTGTATTTTTTTTTCTCCAATGCTCATTGTCTGATGAGAAAGTCTGTATATTAACCAGCCTTTTTGTGATAATAAATCTGCGAAATCAATTTAACTTTTTAATTTATTTTTTTTGCTTTGTTTGAGATGAGGATTGATAATTTGTATTTGGATTATTTGAACTTCTGTTCTCATCTTGGATATTATTCTCACGTTTTGGCTGATTTAACTTCCGATATTCTTCAGGTGTGTCTTGTTAAACTTAAGAATCTGTAAGGAATTTCGAACGGAACCCATTACTTAATCCACGGAATTAGCTTGCTTTCATTCCATCAGCCATGACCAGGTAGAAGTCTTGAGTAATTTGTAATTGTATCCTTAGTATCGCTCGTACTGAGGATTGAATCTTCAACCTCTAGTAGACTGTCACTTAGAACTTATTATCACTTAGAACTTTTATCCGTTGTGCCATAGGTCTTTGACGGAATGAGAGCAAGCTACTGTGGATTAAATAATGGATTCTGTACAGATTCCCAAGTTCAACAAGACTCGCCTAAAGAAGGTCAGAGGTTACATCGAATGAAACGTGAGAATAACATCCAAGACGAGAACAGTCGTCTGAATAATAAAATATATTTTTTATTTTTTATTTTTTTTTCATGTACATATTTCTTACTAAACAGTAACTTACATGCTAACGTCAATTTAGTTAATAAACCCTGGCAAACATAGAGCTATTCAAAATTAAATTGATGCATATTGTTGCTAAAACTTTAGTTCATCACAATCTCTATACTTACGTGTATTATAAAAACTATTGAGACAATAGTCACCTCCCTTTGAGCAATCCCCATTTGTAACAATGGTTCTTTCTGATGCACCAGACAATCATAGGCTGCCTAGCAAAAGCAACTTGGCCATTGCGCCATGTGCATTTGAGGCAATCCTCTTTTTGTCCTGGCTTTTTGAAGAGCAAGTCGGCTCCAGCAAGCTCCTGACTTCTACTACAAACATTCAGCATGTGTGGGAAAGTCATGGACAGATGTAGCAAAGAACAATGGCCACCTCCAAGACATTTTCTCCTCACAGGAAAGAATTTTTAAAATAGCTATTTGGGCGATAATATCGACCACAGATAAGTCCCCAAAAAGCCAGTATTTGCAAATTTTATTTTATATTGTATTGATATTATATGAGAATGCTACGATTTTAAATGTTTGTTTTTTTTTTTTCTCCTGCCATTGTCCATCTCTCATCCCATATATTTCTAAAACTATATACCTAATTGAGCATTCACAAATAACTGTTTTTAGAATTTTACTCCATGAGAAGGTCTCATCTACTTTTAAATGTAGATATAATTTTCTTTTTAATTTGACAAACTTCTTAATGTTTTCCCTTTCTGTATTGTATGTATCCAAGATTTTGATAAACTGATTGTGAGATTTTCAGCTATATTTTTCACGAATGATGCCATTTTTTTTCTATTTATCCACTCGTGTCATTTTCTGGTGCCATTTTTATCTAAATTCGTTATGATCTATAAATTTTAGTTTTACTTGTAGTTAAAAATCAATTAATAGTTATCATTTTATTAGTACCAGCAATAGGAAATTAAGTTTAAAAAAATAAAAATAAAAGAATCTTTTTTTAGAATGTGAAATTAGGCTAAAAATTTTCGATTCCGATATCCCAAAAAGTTTTTCCGATTAATCGTCCCAACACTACTCTGAATATTATCAAAAAGAAATGGTTTTAAATAAGTAATTTTTTAATGGTGTTAAATAAACCATCTATATAATACGCTATGTTATCACCCTCCAACCTTTTTAAAAGATGGGATTACCCGATCACTGAAGATGCGATGCAAAAAAAATATATTTTTTTACTAAATTTCATCTGATGTTACTGTGCACTTTCTTGACCTTGTAGTACCTGTTCTATCCAAAGATGGTATAATAATATTGTGTGGTCTGCGTCCGCGCTGGAAATCCATAGAATGGAAATGTCAAAACGCCTACAATGGCCTTGGATACAGATCCCCATAAAGATATAGTTTGAAATTACATGAACCAAAGTACTTAGATACATATGCTTCAGTTTGAACAAAGGTGGTACAATAATATCCTGGAGTTTGTTTGCACTGGACGTCCATAGAATGCGCGATAGCAATATAAAAGATGAAGGAATTTTCACGGTTCTGCTAGTTATATTTTAATGGCATTAAATAGGTCATTTTTTATCTACCAGTGATGACTTATTTAACACCATTCTTTTGTAAATAACATCCAAATTTGGCGATCTGGATTATGACCTTAAACTACATCTAATTTGGGGAGCGTGAAGTCATCCATTAGTTGCCATTACTCTGACTCGAGTTAATTATTAATGCAACATCTTTTCTAGTATGTTTTAATTGAAAAAAAAAATATAATATATATATATATATATATGAGGGTGAGAATTCCGAGGCAGGAGCAATGCAATGTTGAAAACCGGAAGGTGGAATAAGAATGAACAAAAATAAAGGACAAGAGACGGTAAATCTCAGATCAATTCAGTTATATTTCAAAATTTAAATATAAAGACAATAAATTGTAAAATTGGTGGGCTTACTGTTGAAGACTGATACCACAGAGGCAATTTTCCATCAGCGAAACAAGCTTCAGTAAGGCATTTGTTGTATAGTTTTGAGAGAACAGGGGCCAGCTCAGCAGAGCATTTCTTTATTACTATTACTGGTATAAGATCAGGCTTTGGAGGTGTCAATGTTTTTTATGATGTCTCTCACTTGAGACGGGGTGAGATGACCAGGTTCTCAAGTGTGGCTTCAGTCCGCAATGGGAATTTAGGGAGGGGGTTGTTTGCCGAAATGCTGGGCAAGTAGTTCAGCCATATCAGTTGCCGTGCAGACAACATTGTTGTGATTTGATAGCGGGGGAATTGTCCATTGTTAATCACACTATTGTATATTTTCCAGAAATCGCGAGTACCTAGTTTCTGTGACTGAATGCGTTTTTTGGTTCTCTGTATACCTCCTCTTAGCTTCATCTATCACTACTTTGCAATCATTTCTTGCCTCTACAAATTTTTGTCTGTTTGCAGTTAACTTATGGTGGCCGAATTTTCGGAATGCTTTCTGCCTCTCAGCAATAGCACCTGCACATTCTGAGGTGAACCATTGAGGAGTGGGGTTTGCTGAAGAATTTTCGTGTGGGGACATAAGCATCAATGCCTGCTTTGACCCATTCGGTTAGTTCATTTGCACACTGATCAGCAGGGAGTGAGAAGGTTACACCCCATGGGGCGTCGCTGATGTGATCCCTGAGAGATTCAAAATTAGCCTGCTCATAGTTTCTCGTTGTTTTAAGCAACGGCTCTTCAGCTTTTGGACGAGTTTAAGGTGATAAGTATCATTACCACAACGTGATCAGTTTCCAAGCAGGCTATGAGCATTCGCCACACAAGCCTCAAGTTGTGAGGTCAAGAACAGAGGCTTACTGGTCCGCGCGATCCGGAAGGCGGGTCGGAAAAGTGACAGCCTGTGAGAGGTCATGAGCTGAGGAGAAATTAAAGGTAGAGTTCCCAGCTGCATCAGTAACGCTGGAGAATTCCAACCAGTCACGGTGGTGTGCATTAAAATCCCCAAATACATGTATTTGGGCATTCGAGTCGAGTGAGAATGCTCTATCTAAGCTTTCAGAGACAGTCAAGTAGTGAAAAGTCCTTGGTCGAAGGAGATCGATATAAGAAATATAAGTAACTAACTCTGTGATGTAAGGTCAATCTAAAGCACATGTAGGCTTGGTCATCTGATTCTAACCTATGTTCACTAGTCAAGGGGAGGGTGTTCCGAACATAAACTCCTAACCCATGCATATGTTTGTCAGTCCTTACGGTAGAGTGGAAGGTAATCAGTCATGTCAAAGTGGTGAGAGGGAATTGAGGATTGAAGATTCGTTTCACTTAGAGCTAGGATATCCGGGGAGTTTGTCAAGAGAAAAGTTTCTACGTCGTTAATGTTGGTTCTAAGTCCCCGGATATTTGTGAATGCAAGCCTCAAGGGCGGAGGCGAAGATGTTTTTTGTTGGGTGTCTGGTTTAGATACATTTAAAATATGGGATCGTCCGATCAGCAAAGATGGTGATTGGAGATTAATCTGAACAATTCCGAATTTACTCATTTTAAAATGAATTGTTCTAAAATCAAATTGTTAACCCATTGACTAAATCAGTACAATTTAAAATAAATACATTTCAAAGATGACATTTGTTTCATTGATTTGAAGAATATTTAATTGACAATAATTTTATGGGAAGAAGACAATAAAAAAAAAAAATTGTCATGTTACGATATTAGATAAGTTTCCTCCCCTTTGCCGTCCAAACTCTGATCACATCCTATCAGTTTGGCAACTTCTATTACAAAGAGGAAAAAAAAATTTTTATAGTTCATTTCATTTGATCAGACATGAATGTAGCCTTCATTGTGTCAGTCGTGGTTAATGAGTCTCAATGTTCATCAGCGACATCATGATCCCAGTCAATGTCATATTCGCTGCTATTTATGCCTCTTTCATCAAAAACTATTTTGTGAACACGTTTACTTTTATATATTGGAATTCCTAAAGTTGGCGATACTGCCCCCTTCTCCTGGTGACAATGGGATGTTAGAAAGATCCAGAAAAGACAATAAAAAAGAGAGGGGCGGTAGGAGGAGCAAAGTTATAATTTTTAATCATTTATAAACTCTAATGGTTGATAAATGTAAGCCACTTACAATTAAAGAAGCTATGTGTTACATGGAAAAAGGTTATATGGAAAGTTATTTTATTTGTGAGATCAAAGTCTGCATTAAATGTTGAATCCACTTATTGTTTGTATATTAAGATAATCTAAGCAAGAAACCCCCACATGCCAAACAGCAATCTCCTGAATTTGCTATCTTCGGTCTTGGCCTTAATAGCTTTAACAAAAAGGTACATACTTAAAACTGTTCAGTCACTTTAGGCAAATATTTGTCTGTGTCCTTTAAAACAAAAACATAAAAATCATTTTCAATCGATTTCATTGAGTATCATATTTAATCCAATCAACAGTACTAATATCATAAAGAGAATCAGAGGAGCTAATTTTCCCATAGTCTCGAGTTTTCTTTCGGCCACCAATGACACTGAAGAAACCAGGAAGAAATATAATTAGAGTCCTTATTTAGTTGCCTCCTCACAAGGGCAAAGTTAGACACAGGATCGGTTTTTATGTGGGACATATCTAGCTCCCCCACCTGGATAAGACAAAAATTTAAATTGGTTCAGTCAAGAAGGATTTCTCCTTCTCTGACTGAGGACAGAATAGATACTGCACTTTGATCCTAACCCAAAGAGGACTAAAAAGTGGACCTTGGGTTTACTATCAGCAGCCTTGTTAGCCTCACTTCTCTTATTTTGTCCTTTAGTCCTCACATTCCATGAGCGATGTTTCTAACAAAGGGTGAAGTATTGCTGTTTTCTGGGTCGAAATCTATCCATCTAACACTTATCGTTGGCTAGTTTTAGACCTTGAAGTAGTATTTTTTAGTTCCTTACATCAAGTGGCTTCATGCCTTGTCTGGAGCGATTTCCATTAAAAAAAAAGCTAGGAAAGCATTTCAAATTTCACTGGTAAACCTTTCCCCTTCCTCTCTTTTTGATAAGCGATTTCTTTCAAACTGAATGTCATTTAAACTACTTACACAATAACGTTTGATAGCATGCTTTATAATTTGCATAATATTAATAACACTGGCACGGTAGCCAAATTGATAAGACGCCAGCCTTTAAGATGCGATTTTGAGTTCAAATCCCGTGTGAAGACACAGAATGTTGTTGGGTTTTTGGGGTTTTTTTTTTAATATATTTATTCTTATTTTTAAATAACGATCGACTTTTTACTTTCTCAGAGTGGGAGGGAAAAGATAAATGGTCGACTTTTTACTTTTTTATTTTAAAGAGGAGGCAAAATCTTTTTTATATTTATTCATAATGCAAATAATCTTTTTTGCAGGCAAAGAAATCCTATTTCAGTTTATGTAAATTATTAATGAAAGTGAAGAGTTGGAGGGAGTTGAATGTCGAGAGGGGAGATGCTTGTTGAAAATTGGAGATAGCCATTTTGTTTAGTGTGTCATGTCTGTATTCATCTGACTGTGTTGGCTTGAAATGAAGGAGATAATGTCATCAGTTCCGAATAAAATGCCAACATTTTCTCTACAACAGATCAACTTTATTTAACAGGAACATAGGAATACAGAAATGTAAGTTGGCTTAGAAGGCACATATAGTAGTAATAGTAGAAATGTAACTGAGTCAAGGTCTTAGGTTTATTCCCACCTTCGGGACTCGTAGAAGCAAGAGACGAGCCAGGGATTCGATGTCTTGTCGTGTCTACATCTTGACAAGAACTGAATTGTAATTACCCGCGAAAGAGCTGGGCACGTGAAGGAGTATTTGAATTGACCAGTGTATAGCTACGCGACTTTGGATATGTCTGTTTCAGCCAACCGAATCACAACTTAAGAGATTGTGTGTAAATGCAAGAGAAATATGTCTGTCATGTAACTGCTAAAAAAGAATCCAGGGCAACGCTGGGTAAGGACAGCTAGTGTGTACTAAATCGTGCATCGATTTATAGTACTCCTAAAGTCAAGACGTTTGTCTGGAGATGGGTAGAGTGATAGGAGGGTGATATAAGAACCAAGCTAGATGTTGTTGAGTGTTCATGTGTTCTTCGTATGTGATTTTATTTTACTTCATAATCAGAGAAGTGAGAGCATAACTGTCCTCAAAATAATGAAACTGGCCGTGGTGGGCTAAGGGGGGGGCGGGTAATAAGAGTCGTTATTTAAAAGAAAAGAGTTGGCGGAAAAGTGTCGATGATGATTTCTTTAAAAATCGATAGATGAGTAATGGGTCGGATGGTGGCAGGAGTTAGATTAACTTAGTGTGTCTGAGAAAGTGTGAGAGTTAAGGCGGGGGGGGGGGGGTTTAGATTTCTTCTCTTTTTTTCCCCTCTGTGTTTACCTAAAGCCGAAGTCATTCCATTCTTGAGAGAAGAATTAATTCTGATAAAAAAAGAAAACAAGGGGAGAGAGAGAGAGAGAGAAAGGAGAAGGGGCTACATACTTCCATACATCATCACATACCTGATAGACTCTTCCCACTGTCGACCAACGGAAGAATTTACCAAGCATGATTTTTATTTTTTATTTTTTTTTTTTTTACTTTTGTTCACTTCTAAACAAGGCATATTGCCACTGAAGGGGCTACTGTGATGGGGGACAGATTTATAGAGTGGAATCTGGGTGGAGAGCTGGGCAGCAAAATGTTTGTTCACATTACATTTAAATGTCTGCATGTTGGTACAGTCGGAAAAACAGTGAGCAGAGAAGGGAATTCCAAACGCGAACAGTCCAAAGAAGCTATAAAAGTAGAAAATCTTCCGGCATTTGGGGACCTCTACTGTGAAGGGGTGGGATTTAGCTGCAAATCGGGTGGGTCGGGTGGATTTTCGTTTAGGAGGTACAAGTGCAGTAAGTTCATCGGAGCACGTTCTATGGAAGTACTTGTAAAATAAGCACAAAGATGGAAAACTGTGGTGATGCGACAGGGGCTGGAGTATGGCAGATGGTGCAGTGTAATGATGTATGGAAGTGAAACATGGCTAGTGAGGGCTGAGGACATGCGTTGCATGGAAAGAAATGATATGAGAATGATACGATGAATGTGTAATGTGAGTTTTAAATTCAGGCTTAGATCTGATGAGCTTAGAGGAAGATTAAATCTGGACAGCATAGGGAGATGCATGCAGAACAGGAGACTTTGTTGGTATGGTCACATTGAAAGAATGGATTGCTTGGGTTAGTAGATATAGATGTAGAACAGTTGAGGTAGAAGAGTCAGTTGGCAGGGGTAGGCCAAGGAAAACATGGGAGGAAATAATGATCGATTTGAAAAAAGAGGGTTAAATAAAGACTTGGATAGAGATAGGTTAATTTGGAAATCAATTTCTAAAAGCCGTCCAACACATGCCAGCGTGTAAAACAGATGTTAAACCAATGATGATGATGATGAGAAACGGATAGAAAGAGTAAATGAAGAATAGGGAGAGGGGAATACGTATCGAAAGATAAAGAGGATGATAGACAGCGAGAGTGGGGAGAAACGAAGAAGGAAAACGATTAAAAGGGAGTGAGACAGAGAGCAACGAAGATAGAACAAAGTAGAAAAGGCAGAAAATCGATTTAGAGAGTAGGAGGAGGAAGGGGAATGAGAGTAGGAGGAAACACAGATCAAGTGTATTTTTAGCAACCTCAATGGTGCTAACAATTGAAACGGATGGGTTTAGCATAATACTGTATCTGTCAACACTCAAATGCTATGCGTTTCCAAACGTAGAGCAAAACACAAATTTTAAAACTGATTTGATCTAAGAATAACATTTTTCCACTAAAAATATAAAACCAATTATGTATATTTACTACCTGGTTTTGCCGGCTCGCTACTGCTTCCCAAAGTTCGCTACGTAAAATGCTTAAAACAAACATTTCAAATAATAAACATTTTATTCATAACTTTGTTGTAAACACGAAACAGAAAGTGTTGCATTTATTCTTATAGATAGATAAACATTAACATTTTATTTGTTTTAAGAATGACGGTAAATAAAATGATTTGGGGAGCTATATCTTGGAAATCCGCTGGTCCTATAGTTTCCCTGCATGAAAGAATCAATATCCAAGATTATTTGAAAATTTTGGGTGACCAAATTCATCGTATGGTCAGAGAACTGTTTCCAGACGGAAATGCCATCTTTCAGGGTGATAATGCTCCCATTCACACGAAAGAATATACAAGTGAAGTAGAACATCTAATCTGCCCACCACAATCCCCAGATTTAAATATTATTGAACATTTGTGGTGCATTTTAGAAAAACAAGTGGGAAGCCGATAACCTTCTCCCTCGTCATTGGAAGAACTGGAGATGGTTTTAGCTTAAGAATGGTACAAAATTCCTCTAGAAACTATTCAAGAATTGTATGAATCAATTCCATGTCGCATTCAATCAGTTATTGTTGCAAAAGGGGCTCCTATACCGTATTAAAATAAATTTATTTAAAATTTCAAGGTGTTTCCATTATTTTGTCGAACCCTGTATGTATGTATGTATGTATGTATGTATGTATGTATGTATGTATATATATATATATATATATATTAAATTGAGAATAAAAACTGTAATGAACATGTAGGGAAACGCGGGACTTACCTAACTAGCATGTGTGCATAGTTCAATGGGTCGGTCGTGAAAGTAAATGAATGAAGAAGAAAGAAACAAAAATGGCTGCCTTGTCTCTTTATATGCCTGCAATGTGACCACCTGATATGTAAATGAGATGCTCCTGGTTGGAGATAAAAGAGGGTTGATTTGTTGTTTGGGCGACGTTCACTTTGAAGTTGGATTTCAAAGAGATAAGTAAGATATACAGAGGTTGGAAGTTATAAGCTATTCCGGCACTTAGTGTGTGGTGACTCGAAAGGCAGAAAATGGACAAATTCGATTTTCGCTTGATACCTGAGTTTGATGGATCTACCGCTGGACCGTCTGTTGTTGAATGGGTTGAAAAGGCTGAGAAGATCTGTACACTGTGCAGAATTAAAGAACCAGCCACAGTCATTCCTCTGAGGTTAATCGGAGGGGCCTATGCAGTCTACCAGCAACTCGGGGATGAACCAGACTGGGATACAATCAAACATGGCCTGTATACAGCATTTGGTACAGATCTGTTTGTTGCATGGCAACAGTTTACGAGCCGGCGACTTCAGGCCAAGGAAACGGTTGACGTGTACCTAGCTGACCTACGAAAGTTGTCGGTACCATTTGGTGGAGTCAGCGATAAGATATTAAGATGTGCATTTTTAGTAGGCTTACCTGAGGAGGTCAGCAGACTGTTGCGGACATCGTCACGAATTGATGAATTGACAACGGACGAGTTATTAGCCCGAGCTCGAAACATCTGCAAGGAACATGAGCCAATTGCAGCAGCAACTAGTATTCAACATGCAGCAGTCGAACCACATGGAGGCAAGGTAGATTCTCTCCCAGATAGTAATAAGCGTGTAGGCCCAGTGTGCTATAAATGTGGGGAAATCAATCATTTTGCTAAGGAGTGCCGAAGTGATAAGAGGTGTGTATATCCACGAGCACAGAGAACGGTACAGTGCTATCGCTGCAATAAGTTTGGGCACATATCTCGCAACTGTTCGGGAAACGAGGTTGGGGGCAAGGTACTATCGCCACCCTTGCCCCTTGCCAACCAATAAACACAGGATTACCGGTCATTGGCGTTAAAATCGACGATGTGAAGTGTTCAGCACTCATAGACACGAGGTGTTCCCGGTCTATAGTTAGTGCACATTACTGTTGGATGTGGCGGGAGAAACCAGTCGGTATTATGACAATCAATGGTTTATCCCGAGCATGTTGTGGTGAAGGGACAGTCACGATTTGTACTGAGAAGGGTGACACAGCCAAAGTTGATGTTCTGGTGATGCAAGAAAAACCCCTTGGCTATGACATGTTGCTTGGAATTGATGCGATACAAGCACTAGGAGGCGTCATAATCACAGCGACTGGAGGTGTAATGCTTGGAGAAGGGAAAGAAGTCTGTGCAGCCGTGTCTATTGAAGAAAAGGACTTCTGTGCTACGTTTGACGACAACGAAAAGGCGTGGACTGCAAAGTGGAAATGGACTATGAGCCAGGCACCAGATCGACTGTGCAACACCATTCCAGAGTATGAAGTTTCCACAAAGAATAGGGCCGCATATGAAGAAGAACTTCAGATATGGATTGAAAACGGATGGTTAATACCATACCCACAGGAACGTCTGGGACCACCCAAAGGATTAATTCCGCTCATGGCTGTTGAACAACCTACTAAAGACAAAATTCGACCCGTAATGGATTACCGAGAATTGAATCACCACGTTGATGCTTTCACTGGAAATGCAGATGTGTGCGCTGCTAGACTACGAGAGTGGCGTCAGAAAGGGAGTAATATAGCACTGTTGGATTTGAAGAGAGCCTACCTGCAGATACGTGTCCATGAGTCATTATGGCCATTTCAGACGGTGATAATCAAGGGAAAACGATATTGTTTGACACGTTTAGGTTTTGGCCTGAATGTAGCACCCTTAATAATGACAGCTATTATTAAAACTGTTTTGATGCAGGATGAGACCACAGCAAAAGCTGCTTCAGCTTATATTGATGACATTTACATTGATGAGGATATAATGTCTGCAGATGTGGTTCGAACAAAACTGGAATCGTTTGGGTTAATAAGCAAAGACCCTAAGCGCCTAAAGGATGGGGCGCCCGTGTTAGGGCTAGAGGTCTATGAGAAGGGCAATACTTTGCGATGGAAGCGACGGAGCGCAATTCCAGAGTTACCCAGTGTATTGACAAGACGCATTGTGTTTTCTATTTGCGGTAAATTAGTAGGACATCTACCTGTTTGTGGATGGCTCCGATCGGCAACAGGAGTGTTAAAACGACGAGTAACTGCAGTAACCACAGGATGGGATGACATGGTGGATGATAATGCTCTCCGGCAAATGATGGCTGAAACGTTGTCCAGAGTACATAGGAACGATCCTGCCCAGGGTGAGTGGCAAGTATCTGGAAACGAAGTGAATGCATGGGTTGACGCAAGTTCACTGGCTACAGGTGTCGTGTTGGAACAATTAGGAGCTGTCGTGGAAGATGCGTGCTGGCTTTGTCCGAAAAATGATGCCCAGCATATAAATTTGGCATAACTCGATGCCACGTTAAAAGGGCTTAATCTTGCATTGCAATGGCAGGCCAAGGTTGTGCATCTTCACACTGACTCATTGTGTGTTTACCACTGGTTGACCGACACCTTAACTGGGAAGGCCCGGGTTAAGACTAGAGCGGCAAGTGAGATGTTAGTACGTAGGAGACTGGAAATAATAAAGCGTCTAGTTGACGAATACAGCTTGCAGGTGGACATCACTTTAGTTTTGTCAATGCAGAATTTGGCTGATAGCCTGACGAGAGTACCAAAGAGGTGGATTGATGTAATGAGGCAGGGATCTGATCCTCCACAACAGACATGCGCGACCGTAACAGATCAATTGACACCTGACCAGATCCGTACGATACATCAGCAGAGTGGACATCCCGGAATTCGGAGGACAACATATTTTGTCCGAAGAGTGTGTCCTTCAACTACAAGAGCATCAATCAAGGCAGCTATACGCTCGTGTGAAGAGTGTCAGCGAATTGATCCGGCACCATCCCAATGGCAAAAAGGAAAGCTTGAGGTGGAGGACAACTGGTATCGAGTAGGAATGGACATAACGCATTATGAGGGCAAGCACTTTTTGACCATGACAGATTGTGGACCAACACGTTTCACAATATGGCGCCTGTTGACACGACAGGATGCATTTAGCATTATACGACAGTTGAGAGCTGTCTTTTTTGAACGTGGTGCCCCGCTTGAAATTCTGACTGATAACGCCACTACATTTCGATGTCAAGAATTTCAGAAATTCACGCAGGAATGGGGGATTAGAATGCGTTACCGATGCGCATATTTTCCCGAAGGTAACGGTATAGCGGAGCGGTGTCACCGCACCATTAAAAGAATTGCAGCCAGGACACAGTGTTCTATTCCAGAAGCGGTGTACTGGTATAATATGACACCAAAGGACGATGCAACACCAGAAACTGCCCCAGCTAATGGGATTTACCGCTATGAACAGCGTATAAAAGGTATTGATGTCACGCCATCAGAGGTTGGCGTTGTCAATACACCATATCAAGTGGGAGACAGTGTTTGGGTGAAACCCCCGAATGCTAGGTGCACTGAAAAATTTTGCAGAGGAAAAATAGATAAAATCATAAGTCCTCAGACCATGTTGATTGATGGTGTACCACGGCATGTAAAAGATATCCGCCCCTGTTATACCTCTCCTGATTCTGAGGATAACGAGGAAGATCACATACAGTTCAGGGATGATCCTGACTGCCTACTACCCCTACCGGTGAGCGTAGAAACACTACCTACAGAACCAGATGAGGGAATGATGGAACATACTGAGGAAGATGGGACCGAGGAAGTGATGCCTCCGGTTCTTCGAAGGAGTACCCGACAAAGACGGATACTGCTCCCATGCCCTGATTGTGAAACACCGCATAGGGAACCACGAGAGGAGATAATGGAACAGATTGGTGGCAATAACGGTGGTAATGAGGAAGATGGCAATGAGGAAGTGCTGCCCCCGATTCTTCGAAGAAGTACTCGACAACGACGGCCACCCCCCTGCCCTGTGTGTGATCATGAGATCAGGGGGGAGTGTAGGGAAACGCGGGACTTACCTAACTAGCATGTGTGCATAGTTCAATGGGTCGGTCGTGGAAGTAAATGAATGAAGAAGAAAGAAACAAAAATGGCTGCCTTGTCTCTTTATATGCCTGCAATGTGACCACCTGATATGTAAATGAGATGCTCCTGGTTGGAGATAAAAGAGGGTTGATTTGTTGTTTGGGCGACGTTCACTTTGAAGTTGGATTTCAAAGAGATAAGTAAGATATACAGAGGTTGGAAGTTATAGAAAAACAAAACTTTATTCTTCATAAAACCGAAAAGTAATTTTGTTTTCAGAGCTTTTGCAATATGAGTTTAAGCCCCCAAAACTGTTAGTCAATCTTTAGCTTGGTGATAAAAGAAAACGGTATTATTTGGAAAACTAAACCATAATGAGTTATGAAAGAAAAACACTGACTTTACTATATGAGCGTAAGCAAAGAACAAATAATGTACCAGTAGCAGTAGCAGCTACAAACGGCAGCAACAACAACAACAGCGGCCACGGCGACAAGCCGCCACTAACGATGTTTTGAAAATCAGCTTGACTTCTATGCTGGACGCTGATTAGCGCAAACATTTAACTTCGTTTCTGATTTGCTCAATCAGAAACAATATGAGAGATTGTTTATATGACTGAGTTTGTAAAAGACAGTGCTTACCACTGTCCTTCCTCTTTGGCCGCAAGCAGCCCACTGCTATCCGCTCGTCCACGTTGCTCGGATCGACCAAAACATCGTCTTTCTTGGGATGTAAACCAGAATCCAATCGAGCTACTGGCTCTGGCATCACCAAGATGACTCCCATGTTCAACTGCACACACATGGACTTGTACCAATGTAACATACACGCAATGATGCAGGATTAAACAGAGCTGAAAGGGAAAAGATTACGAAATACCAAGATCTAATCTACGACATGAAAAGAAACTGGAATCTTAGGAAAATCTCCATCATCCCAGTAATTATAGGAGCAACAGGACTAATGAAAAAGAATTTCAAAAGCTATCTGGTGAGTATACCCGGTGAACCGAGTGCAAGAGAAATACAAACAATTGCACGGTTAGAATCTTAAAAAGATCTTTCGGCTGGAGTGTCTGAAATAGCCGGTGCATGTCTGGCATCCGGTAGGATGCCCCATCCCCAGCAAAAACAGAAAGATAAAAAAAAGATTTTTAAATAGAGAAACAAACACACATGAACTCGGTCTGCCTTTAACAAAACAAACATACATGCAAACATTTTCCCAATATCAATTCTCCACTGTTCAATACAAACAGAACATTTATCCTACATATGGACCCTCCTGTATATTAACATTTTCTTCGTCCAGACTTCTAGACCATTTCCCCTTCTACGAACACTCTTCTTTTATTCTTTATTAATTACATGTTAACGAAGATGACCGAATAAAGTTGTTCTAAATGGTAGAACATGAACGGCGGCACTCACTTTTTGACTTGCCCCCCCCCCCCCACTTTACGGTCATCAATAATTAAGTTGATATGCATGTGTTTAACCGCCCCCCCCCACTTTTTAGGAAAAGCCACCCCCCCACACACACTTTCATAACTGTCCTGCCGGCCCTGTAAAATGAGACTTTGTCTTTCTATTCTATTCTACATGTGTAAACGCCCTGAAAAGTACATTTTAGTTTGTTGCCCTACTGGGACTACAGCTAATAGCGAAAATTTATTCATTTTTAAGAAAATGATCCAAAAAACGTTATCGTTGGTAAAACTGAAACTCGGCTGCAGAAATCAACACGGAACATCTTCCTCTTTATCTTTATAAAGTTTAGTATGTTTTATGTTGCTATATTTGTGTGTACAGCATTTCTATCTTTATAAAGTTAGGTATATTTTATGTTGCTATATTTTTAATGCACAGAATCTTTATATTTATAAAGTTAGGTATCTTTTAAGTTGCTATATTTGTGTGTACAGCATTTCTATCTTTATAAAGTAAGGTATGTTTAAAGTTGCTATATTTGTGTGTACAGCATTTCTATCTTTATAAAGTTAGGTATGTTTTAAGTGTCTATATTTGTATGTACAGCATCTGTATTTTTATAACGTTAGGTATGTTTTATGTTGCTATATTTGTATGTACAGAATCTCTATCTTTATAAAGTTAGGTATGTTTAATGTTGCTATATTTTTATGTACAGCATCTCTATCTTTTTAAAGTTAGGTATGTTTAATGTTGCTATATTTGTATGTACAGCATCTCTATCTTTATAAAGTTAGGTATGTTTTATGTTACTATATTTGTAGGTACAGCATCTTTATCTTTATAAAGTTAGGTATGTTTTATGTTGCTATATTTGTTTTTACATCATCTCTATCTTTATAAGTAAGGTATCTTTTAAGTTGCTATATTTGCATCTTTATCTTTATAAAGTCAGGTATGTTTAAAGTTGCTATATTTGTGTGTACAGCATTTCTATCTTTATAAAGTTAGGTATGTTTCATGTTGCTATATTTGTGTGTACAGCATTTCTATCTTTATAAAGTTAGGTATGTTTCATGTTGCTATAATTGTGTGTACAGCATTTCTATCTTTATAAAGTTGGGTATGTTTTATGTTGCTATATTTGTGTGTACAGCATTTCTATCTTTATAAAGTTAGGTATGTTTCATGTTGCTATATTTGTGTGTACAGCATTTCTATCTTTATAAAGTTAGGTATGTTTTATGTTGCTATATTTGTGTGTACAGCATTTCTATCTTTATAAAGTTGGGTATGTTTTATGTTGCTATATTTGTGTGTACAGCATTTCTATCTTTATAAAGTTAGGTATGTTTTATGTTGCTATATTTGTACGTACAGCATCTCTATCTTTATAAAGTTAGGTATGTTTTATGTTGCTATATTTGTGTGTACAGCATTTCTATCTTTATAAAGTTGGGTATGTTTTATGTTGCTATATTTGTGTGTACAGCATTTCTATCTTTATAAAGTTAGGTATGTTTCATGTTGCTATATTTGTGTGTACAGCATTTCTATCTTTATAAAGTTAGGTATGTTTTAAGTTGCTATATTTGTGTGTACAGCATCTTTATCTTTATAAAGTTAGGTATGTTTTATGTTGCTATATTTGTGTGTACAGCATTTCTATCTTTATAAAGTTGGGTATGTTTTATGTTGCTATATTTGTGTGTACAGCATTTCTATCTTTATAAAGTTAGGTATGTTTCATGTTGCTATATTTGTGTGTACAGCATTTCTATCTTTATAAAGTTAGGTATGTTTCATGTTGCTATATTTGTGTGTACAGCATTTCTATCTTTATAAAGTTAGGTATGTTTTATGTTGCTATAATTGTGTGTACAGCATCTTTATCTTTATAAAGTTAGGTATGTTTTATGTTGCTATATTTGTACGTACAGCATCTCTATCTTTATAAAGTTAGGTATGTTTTATGTTGCTATATTTGTGTGTACAGCATTTCTATCTTTATAAAGTTAGGTATGTTTTATGTTGCTATATTTGTGTGTACAGCATCTGTATTTTTATAAAGTTAGGTATGTTTTATGTTGCTATATTTGTATGTACAGCATCTGTATTTTTATAAAGTTAGGTATGTTTTATGTTGCTATATTTGTGTGTACAGCATCTGTATTTTTATAAAGTTAGGTATGTTTCATGTTGCTATATTTGTGTTTACAGCATTTCTATCTTTATAAAGTAAGCTATGTTTTAAGTTGCTATATTTGTGTGTACAGCATTTCTATCTTTATAAAGTTAGGTATGTTTCATGTTGCTATATTTGTGTGTACAGCATTTCTATCTTTATAAAGTTAGGTATGTTTTAAGTTGCTATATTTGTGTGTACAGCATTTCTATCTTTATAAAGTTAGGTATGTTTTATGTTGCTATAATTGTGTGTACAGCATCTTTATCTTTATAAAGTTAGGTATGTTTTATGTTGCTATATTTGTGTGTACAGCATTTCTATCTTTATAAAGTTAGGTATGTTTTATGTTGCTATATTTGTGTGTACAGCATTTCTATCTTTATAAAGTTAGGTATGTTTTATGTTGCTATAATTGTGTGTACAGCATTTCTATCTTTATAAAGTTAGGTATGTTTTATGTTGCTATATTTGTGTGTACAGCATTTCTATCTTTATAAAGTTGGGTATGTTTTATGTTGCTATATTTGTGTGTACAGCATTTCTATCTTTATAAAGTAAGCTATGTTTTAAGTTGCTATATTTGTGTGTACAGCATTTCTATCTTTATAAAGTTAGGTATGTTTCATGTTGCTATATTTGTGTGTACAGCATTTCTATCTTTATAAAGTAAGCTATGTTTTAAGTTGCTATATTTGTGTGTACAGCATTTCTATCTTTATAAAGTTAGGTATGTTTCATGTTGCTATATTTGTGTGTACAGCATTTCTATCTTTATAAAGTTAGGTATGTTTTAAGTTGCTATATTTGTGTGTACAGCATTTCTATCTTTATAAAGTTAGGTATGTTTCATGTTGCTATATTTGTGTGTACAGCATTTCTATCTTTATAAAGTTAGGTATGTTTTATGTTGCTATATTTGTGTGTACAGCATTTCTATCTTTATAAAGTTAGGTATGTTTCATGTTGCTATATTTGTGTGTACAGCATTTCTATCTTTATAAAGTAAGCTATGTTTTAAGTTGCTATATTTGTGTGTACAGCATTTCTATCTTTATAAAGTTAGGTATGTTTCATGTTGCTATATTTGTGTGTACAGCATTTCTATCTTTATAAAGTAAGCTATGTTTTAAGTTGCTATATTTGTGTGTACAGCATTTCTATCTTTATAAAGTTAGGTATGTTTCATGTTGCTATATTTGTGTGTACAGCATTTCTATCTTTATAAAGTTAGGTATGTTTTAAGTTGCTATATTTGTGTGTACAGCATTTCTATCTTTATAAAGTTAGGTATGTTTCATGTTGCTATATTTGTGTGTACAGCATTTCTATCTTTATAAAGTAAGCTATGTTTTAAGTTGCTATATTTGTGTGTACAGCATTTCTATCTTTATAAAGTTAGGTATGTTTCATGTTGCTATATTTGTGTGTACAGCATTTCTATCTTTATAAAGTTAGGTAGGTTTTAAGTTGCTATAATTGTGTGTACAGCATCTTTATCTTTATAAAGTTAGGTATGTTTTATGTTGCTATATTTGTACGTACAGCATCTCTATCTTTATAAAGTTAGGTATGTTTTATGTTGCTATATTTGTGTGTACAGCATTTCTATCTTTATAAAGTTAGGTATGTTTCATGTTGCTATATTTGTGTGTACAGCATTTCTATCTTTATAAAGTTAGGTATGTTTTATGTTGCTATATTTGTGTGTACAGCATTTCTATCTTTATAAAGTTGGGTATGTTTTATGTTGCTATATTTGTGTGTACAGCATTTCTATCTTTATAAAGTTAGGTATGTTTCATGTTGCTATATTTGTGTGTACAGCATTTCTATCTTTATAAAGTTAGGTAGGTTTTAAGTTGCTATAATTGTGTGTACAGCATCTTTATCTTTATAAAGTTAGGTATGTTTTATGTTGCTATATTTGTACGTACAGCATCTCTATCTTTATAAAGTTAGGTATGTTTTATGTTGCTATATTTGTGTGTACAGCATTTCTATCTTTATAAAGTTAGGTATGTTTCATGTTGCTATATTTGTGTGTACAGCATTTCTATCTTTATAAAGTTAGGTATGTTTTATGTTGCTATATTTGTACGTACAGCATCTCTATCTTTATAAAGTTAGGTAGGTTTATATGTCTATATACTTGCATGTATAGGATTCAATACTAAACTAATTAACGATCATCACGAATTTTGAAACACAGCTGTTAGGCGTAAGGGGTCCAAATGTTGGCTATATTTTGTTTAATTTAATTATTGGTAAAAGGGGTGGAAGCCCTTCTTCAATACCTCAAATTTTTTGAAATTTTAACAATAAGTATTAGACATCAATTAATAAATATTCTCCAAATTTTAGTTGATTTTGGGATAGTTTAAAAGATTTTAGGGGGCATAATATAGGAGCAACCGCCAATTTTAAAATTCAAATATTTCAGATTTGCATTGAATTTTATCCATAGTCCTTAAAAAACAATTATGCAAGATTTCTTGAATTTCAATTTGTGCTTAATACCCCTTAAAGTTTAAACATTTTCTAGAATCAAAATCATGTAATGGATTTTGATCAAAATTAGAATAAGGATTCTAGACATAAGGTTTAGTATTATCATATGCTAATTTTAATCCTCGTAAAAGGACATAAAAGTGGTTAAAAACTGTTATGTTCGAGGAATTAATTCTACACGTTCTGGGACGGGAATTTTTCTAGTTTTTGTATAAAGTTGTATCGTGGCCGTTTCTTCATTGTCGACAGCCGAGTTATGTCAAAATAGAAAGTTACAAAGAAAGATGAGTAAAAATAATACCTTTGAACTCCCCTCTTGGCGGAGGAGCTAATTTTTAATTATTTACATCAGCTGTACATTCCCGGCGTTGCTCGGGGGTGTTTTTATGATCATTTTGTTTTACTTTTTTTTAAATTATGCTGTTTTTTGTTTTGTTTTTCTTTTGTATTCAGAATTTTTTTTTCTTTGTTTTTACAGTGGAACCTCGGTTTTCGAACATAATTCGTTCTGAAAAGCTGTTAGTGTTCTAAAACCAAATTGTTCGAAAACCTAATCATAGTTTTCCTATTAAAAATAATTTAAAAGAGATTAATTTGTTAATTCTTATATATATATATATATATATATATATATATATATATATATATATATATATATATAGGGCTTTACGCGCTCCACTACTTTTGGAGTTACTCCAGCTCCTGCTCCAACGCCCAAAATTGGAGCTGGCTCCTCTCACGCTTCCCATTTTCAAAAAGGAGCCGCTCCTGCTCCAACTCCTATTTCCTTTTTCAGCACTCCATAATGAAAATGTACCTTCTTTCATAAACATTCTATTCTGCCAATGAGTGGTCGAAGGATAGGGGTAGGCGTCAAAGGATCTCGTCAATATAGGTTGAGATGTCACTTTAAGTGTAAGACCGTAAGATAATATTTGACAAAATCTCGCTAATATTTTGACAGTTATATGGGAACATGTCGGACGAAGTATAGGATTATACGTAAATTTTCGTTTCCTGAGGTATAAATCGAAATAGTAAAATACCTGAAGTATTTTAAAACAATTTTAATTTTCATTAGATTAACAACCTATTTTTTCAGGAAAGGAAAATTTGACCAGATATTTTTTCTATTTATTTTGGAAAGGAATTTAGATTTGTTTTAAGTAAATAAAGTTTTACTTTTAAACATTATTAGTGATTATTTTCTTTTTAAAGAAAACATTTCTCTGGGAGAGGAGAGGCAGCCAGGGCAACATTAATCGTCGTTCTGTTGTTTAATATTTATTTGTTTTACGAACGTAACTACATTGTATAATGTATATTATTATTTACCACAGAGAAACGCACAAGTACTTTCAAACAAATCGATTTATCCATTTTTTTTTTCGATAGTACAATTTGTGGCGAAAAAAACAATGAAGTTTATTTTTTAAAGATTGAATAAAAAATTTTTTTTTTTTAAGTTGGCCAAAAAATATCAATAAATTGTCAATAATCAATTCAGAGATCCATTTAATGTCTTAAAATTTAATATACTGACTTAAAGACAGGGAACTGCTGCTGCTTTCTAGTTAAGATGGCGTCTATTTTGAAAAAATGTTCCTAGGCAGATGAATTATCTTTTTAAAGGAACTGAATCGAAATACATTTTAGTTGTTAAGAACATGTACCAACGTTCCACGAAAAGAAACTGAATCAAACATTGATTTCGTGGAAAGAAAGATATTAATCACAAAGATTCGAGAAATAGACTCGCTTTGCTATATATATTAGATTGTAATGGCAACTGAGCAAGAGAAGAGGCAGGTATGACATAATGGATACCCTCACAGACTATGGAATCGTCTATGCCAAGTTAGAATCCTAAAGAATCGATTATGTTCAATTACGCAAAAATAATGTTGGCAAAGGTATTAACCCCCAATTCCCTCTAGCTATAGGTAAAATAGCAATGCGTGTTCAATTAAACATATACAACGAATCGTTTACAATTGTCATTGTGGAAGTAGCAGTGTTACAGTTGTTACCAGCACAGACTTTGTGCTTGGAACAATTTCATTACTTTCACTAGTGCCATTGGGGGAAAGGTATGAATCCATGTATGTTACGGCTATACTATCGCTGACACACAAATTCCCGTTAGATCACCAAAGTTAAGCGACGTTGATCCTGGTCAGTACTTAGATGGGTGACCATTTTTGGAATACCAGGTGCTGTAAGTAAAACACTCCACCTACGTGTATAAATGGGTATCAGTCTTGCTGGGAAAAATAACTGGCGACAGACTAGCGTCCTGTCATGGAGGGGGTTCAGGCCATCCGTTATATTATAATTATTTTTATCCCCCAACATCCTGCTATGGATGAAATAGTAGGATAGACTGGACTCTCAAGCCTTGGCATGGCAACTAGTCTAGGAGAAGGAAAACTTTGAAATAACACTGAACTTTTTTGACTCAGGAGAACGTGGGGTTTAGAATTGCGCAACAATCGATTCGATATAGACTTGCGCCGCCACCTCTTCATGGTGAAGGGTTTCATGGTCTCGTCTCGGAGTGTAATAATACTTAGATGCGGGTGTGTAAAAATAAGTTTAGAGTGGGAAATTTACGGTTAGATTAAAATTAAATAAAATTGAATTTTCCATTGGAAGTCGAGTGAGAGTTACGCGTCCCAGCAATTATGTCACAGATAGGAAGTTGTTAGTGTGACATCGCGAATAGACAGTTCAGATCTTTCTCTTTTAACTGAATCACCAGAGTGAGCGGTTGCATTTTAGGATAGCCCATGTAGAATATTCTATGTGTATACCGTCAAAAAATAAATAAATAACCCTCACCCTAACCCTAAAGAGATTCTTCAAACCCAAGTGAATTTTTACTTTTTTTTTTAATAACGTTTACGAAAGCTGTCAATAAAAAGATGTCTACAATGAAAATGAGGAAAGGAAATGAATTACCGCTACATGTTGTCTACCAACGAGACTCAAGCTATCTATGTGATGAGCTGCCGTCGTCCGGATAATCCATGAGGATCAAAGAACCGCATCCCAACGTATTGTTACAAGAGAAGGAAAATCTGAAACAATATCATCTACTGACAGTGGCACTGTATCGATACTTCCCAAAATATATTTAAAACTGTTACCGGTCAAGTGCGATGAGCAAGGGAACACTCTCGTTGAGTGGGCAAAATTGATGATCATCACGATGGCATTAGATAACCAAAAAGGGTTGATATGCCGTAAAACAGAGAGCGACAACTGTGCACGCAAAAGACTGGTGTACATGAGTGGGGAATTGTTGGTGTAATTAGAGAATCATGGGAATGATATGAAGACAACCCACTTCCCACCCACCCCTACCAATGAAGACGACTCCATCCCCATTCACCCTCACTACTGAAGATTATCCCTTCCCCACACATCCGCACCAATGAAGACTGCAATTCTCTCAACTGAAGCGAAATGGTTTTCTCAGTGGAATAATTTTCTGGGGTCTTCTGCTGAATACCATCCGTCTCATTGGTTCGATGGTATGTAACCATTATTCACAGAAAGAAAGAAGAACTTACATTCTTAAGATGAGCCCGTACAGTCTGGGTGTTTAGCGATGGAAATACTAATTCAAAATTAAGTGCGACAGACCAACGAATATACTATTCCAGTCTTAAGCGTGACAGACAAATGAAAATGCTATTTCAAACGTAAACATGACTGACCGACCGATGGGGAAAAAAAACCCTTTCAAAGAGATGCAAAGACGGAACTAAAAAAATAAAAATAAAAAATTGTATGAAAATGTTTGGGTACTTGTACAGAATAGTGCGCCAAAGAATTTTAGTATTTACGGAAATTCCCGAGTCTTGACGTAGATACTCGAACGCTTAGCGAATTGGGTACTTTTTTGATTACCCAGAAGAGAGCGATTTTTTAAATTGTTTTTTCTTCTTCTTTTCTTCTTTTTTTATTTAGATTAATGGGGTTTCTTTGTAATTTTATTTGTTTTTATTTATTTATTTATTTATTTATTTATTATTCTTTCGGTCTATTTCTTTTTTGTGCAGAGGCTATTACGCGCTCATTCTTCAGTTTCTGTTATATTGGAAAAATAGTGCGCTTGGGGTTCATGTGGGCATCGTTTCTTGGTGGTGCTCGAACGTGGGGGACAAAGGCATTGCCAAGGCGTGTACATTCAGAGGACGAGTATTTTTTTTTTATAAAAGTGTTGGTGGTGGTGGGTGGGGCTGTAAATAGAGAACGGAGAGCGATAAATTGGAAATTCGTATCAGCCAATTTATCATCTGTCTATCTTGATCATGTCCGGAATTTGTTATCAAAACTGGGAAATATCCGTTAAATTCGTGATGCACAAGTACCAACTTGTGTCTGAATTTGGGGGTGGCAGAGAGTTATCATTATTTACACTATTTTTGGACTATTGTCCTCACCAGTGTTGATATTTATACTTTTTCAGCTGATGTGGGTCTTCGGGCTATTTTTTATATTGTCGTTGGATTCTTTAATTTGTCTTCTCAATTTCTTCATACAGTGATACATGCCCTCTCGTGGTTTGCTTATTCTTCTTCGTGGCCATCTTGTTTGGTGGCTGGACCCTGTCGTGCTGTTGGTCGCTACTCGTCTGGTTGTCATGTCGAGGTGAGCTGAAAATCAAACTCATTATGGCGAAAAGTAATGACACAAATCTCAGATCTATCTTTTTTGTGTGGAACAGGGAACAGATTTTTTTATTGACTCAAATTTTACACTTGTTGTTGTGAGCGAGAGAGAGAGAGACAGACAGACAGACAGAGAAAGAGAGAGAGAGCGACGTAGTTCTTAATTCTTCCTATATATATTAACCCATCGTTTTGATACATCTTGCCAATATCGCTGCTTTACCGGAATTGCCTTAGCTTAACACAAAACCAGTTTTCCTCTAAATGACGTCACTTCCTATCTACCTGTCATCACTTCCATTCTCACGATGCATGAATCTCAAGTCGTCTGACCTTTTGAACTCACCAAACGACGTTTCGTCTTTGAACGTTATTAGTTCTTATACACTACATATATCACTCGATAATGAAAACTAGCAAACTTATCCTCCTGAATCCGCTATATATTGTCCTTATCAGCTTCTCAGAAACTCTATGGAATTCAAGGAAGAAATATTCAATTTCATTAAATTATTCAAATAAGTAAAAAAAAAACGGATTAAATTCTATTATTATTATTATTATTATTATTATTATTATTATTATTATTATTATTATTATTATTATTATTATTATTATTATTATTATTATATTTGAATTAATAACAATAATCTTCTGTATTCATTATATTCATGTATTTATTTAAATATAATTAAACATTACTAAAAATTATTCCAGTTCTTTTCTTACTAACGAAATAAACAAACAGTTTAAGCATAAACACTATTAAAATTAAATTATTCCGGTCGAATAAAATCATTTCTCAAACGAATGAAATCGAATTTCATTTTTTTTTAATTGCTAATAACATGTACCAATGTTGCACAAAAAACTGACGAACTAGAATCAAACATTTATTTTGTAGGACAAAAGATATCGATGACCAAAATCGACAGACTGACTGACTTTATTATAGAGATAGATAGAAGGAAAAAAGACGATAAAATGAAATAAAGACGATAGAAAGAAAATCAGAAATACTAAGAAGAAAAAGATAAAAAGAAAGAAGAAAAAACAGAAAGAAGAAGAGAGAAAGAAAGAAGAAAAAACAGAAAGAAGAAGAAGAGAGAAAGAAGAAAAAACAGAAAGAAGAAGAAGAGAGAAAGAAGAAAAAACAGAAAGAAGAAGAAGAGAGAAAGAAAGAAGAAAAAACAGAAAGAAGGAGAAGAGAGAAAGAAAGAAGAAAAAACGGGAAGAAGAAGAGAGAAAGAAAGAAGAAAAACGGAAAGAAGAAGAAAAAGACGAAGAGAAAGAAAGAAAGAAAGAAAGAAGAAAAAGATTAATGGACACTAATGCAATTTGTGACATCAGCACTCACGCAGCGGATCACTACACGAACCGCTGTATTTAGATATATCTTTTAATTAATTGTTTGGTTTTATCTTTTATTTAATTAACTGTTTCCATATGCAATTAATATCTCTACGACGTCGACTGAGAACGTCAGAACAAACAAACATATGGGTGGACTCCTTCAAATGTGTATTTATTCAAAAATAAATGTCGGCTACATCAGATCATCAGGTTTAAGTACGTAAAAAACAAAAAACACCAACCGTGCAGCATATTTAAAAACGCATAAAAACATCATAACTGTACATACATGAAGCATACACCTGAAGAAGGCCGAAGAGCCTATCTGTCGAAACATAGCATACATGTCAACCTTTATGAGGACAATAGTCCGAAGAAGAACAATGTAGGAAAGATAGGATAATGAGCACTTTGAAAAAATAAAGGGAAAAGAAAGATAAAAAGAAAAAGAAATAAAGGAATAGAGAAGGACAGGAGGAAAAAAGAAAGATAAAAATTATGGAAAAGGAAGAAAGAAATAAAATGATGGAGAAAGGAAAAGAGAAGGACAGAAGAGAAAGAAAAAGAAAGGAAAAAAGAAATAAAATAAAAAGGAATATAAAATAAAGGAAAAAAGAAAGTAAGAAAGGAGATTTTAAAAAAAAAAAAGGCAAAATGAAAGAAAAAAAAAGATGGAAGTAAAATAAAGGATGAAAAAAAAAGAAAAAAGAATACAAGGGATAAAAGAAGGAAAAAGAAAGAAAACATGAAAGGAAAGGAAAAAGAAAATGATGAAAAGAAAGAAAATAAAGAAAAGGAATAAAATAGAAACATAAAGATAAAAAGAAAATCATACAACGGAAAGGAAAAGAAATGAAAAAAAAAAGGATGAAAATAAAAAGACTATAAAAATAAAATATTTTATCTTTTATTCTTTATAACAAAAAATGTAAAGAAAGAAAGAAAAGGGAGGGGAAAAAGGAACAAAGAAAATAGATAAAAAGGAAAAAGAAAAAAAGAAAAGAAAAAGAGGATGAAAAAAAGAAAAAAAGAACAGCAGAATGAAATAATGAACAAAAGAAATGAAAAGAAAAGTTGAGAGGGGTGGTGGTGAAGAGAGATAAAATAAGGAAGAATGGCAGCCATTTGCAGGCCCTTCAATCAACCCTAATTAACACATGAAGTCCATTTCTAGAAACAATCACTTGACACTCATTAATTACACATCGTCCTAATCCGCCGCCGCCAGTCACACTCTCAACTGATTCTTCTCAACAAAATAACACGAAACATTTCTATCCATAAACGAAGTTAATTACACGCACTAATGTTACATATCCAGATTGTCGACAACAACGAAGCAAGAAACACAGATTTATATAAATACTAGAAGAATACCCGACCCAGGACAGGTAAAATTAATTCTCCAAACAAAACAGTTTTCCACCACTATTATGTGCTCTTACAAAGATTAAAATCAAGATATAACGATACTAAACCTTATGTCTAGAAACCTTGTTCCAATTTTGATCAAAACCCATCCATCATTTTTATTCTAGAAAATGTTTAAAGTTTAGTGTTAATACGAAATTGGAATTCAATGAATCTTACTTAGTTAGTGTCTAATGACTCAAAGAGGCATAAACTATTATATAAAGGGTAGTTGTCTCTGTGTGTGCGTATGTCTGGCTAAAAGTAAAAAACTACAAACCAAAGATTGACAAAGTTGGTATAATCTTTATCAGCGTTGCCTGGAATAAATAATATTTAAAATTCAGAAAAAATTATTCATTCTTTGACCCTAAACTGGCGCAAATTTCGTCAGAGAAGGGGGTCGGTTTTCCAGCCATATCATGTACTAACTAAAGGGAAGTAACTCTGATTTTTATCAAGGAGTTAATGCCCTTATGCATACTCATTCTTTGGGGAATTTATATAAAGGAGAGTTGTCTTTGTGTATGCATGTCCAGAGAGAATGCATTCTTTCCAAATCTGATCTACGGTTAAGATCGGATTCTAACTCTGCCTGATGAGATCTCAGTTTATAATAACTGTTGATCGATAACATCGATATGCCAGTGTCGCAGATTTTGTACATGTTTGTGTAAATAAAAATAATCATATATAAAAGCTCTATTTGATATTGAGCACTTGGAAAGGAATGAAAAGACGTCATATCCTGGCCAATAATTGATGTATTATCAAAATTCAAAGTGCATTTCTTGGGGGATCTTTTTCCGAATGCAACTTAATTGAAGAAGCCGCCCTGAGCCTCCGCCATGGCCTTGAGGCAGTATTGAACCTGGAGCATGCAGCGTTCACATCAAGAAATGCCTGCGGACACAATCAGAAGACCTGCTATAATCCTTTCTGCTTGCTACCGTATCCACATCTTCGCTACAATTCTCCAGCTTACATCTCACGGCCTTCAAGGTATTCAAAGAGCAATAAGCTGCTGCTTATATTTCCAGATGTTTTAATCCTCTGTTAATCATCACGATTCAAGTAACCCTCTTCCAATATTCCCGTGCTTTCTCGTCATCCATGGTCTCCAGCTCGTAAACCCACCAATAGTACACAGAAACAGCTATCCGTTGCACTTTACTGCTATTAAATACTTCAAATGCTTCTGAAATGAAAGAATATTTCTAGCAATTAAGACGTAGAACCATTTTTAAACGTCACTTGATCTTTCGTCTACAAAGTTTGCAAAGCGTTAAAAGCGAAAGTTATCACCATTATCAAACCGGAAGTGAAATTCTAAACACACAAAATATAGAGGTAGCATTAAAACACCTGAATTTATTCAGCGAGTACAGCACACCGTTGGTGGTAATCCTAGAAGATCCATGAGGTCGATTGCTAAGAAATATTGTTCGCCAGAAGAAACAATCTGAAATGTTGCCCACAAAGTCATCAGCTACAAGTTTGATTAAAATGATTAAAAGTCATTTTATATCAGAAAAGATAAAGGAAAATCGATTAATCAGAGCTAATAGACTTTTATTTTTTAAATCCAGCATAACTTTCACGATCACATGACCTCTAACATTTGGTCTCCTAGCTTCCCAGACTTAATGCATTGGACTACTATGTAGGGAGCGTAGTTTAGAAAAAGATTAATTAGGACCCTCATAACACTACATAATCCTTAAAAGTCTCCATAGTTAGAGCAATATCCGATATAAACAAGAACCCCCTATACCTCATATAAACGCTGCTATCGAAGCTGAAGGATATTTTAATAAACAAAATTACAAAACAATATATTTATTCTTATCCTCGAAAGTAGAAAAAGACAGTATTATCTGTATCGACTATATTTCACACTCTTGGCCTTTGGGCTAGGAGCAAAGTGTAGTATCTGTTCTGATACTATGTTGCAGGGGCCGGTCACAACTTACAACTTTCAAAGAATAAAACCCGGACGAAAATACGGCAATGGCCAAGAAAAACAAACAAACTCGTGTACTCAACAAGATATAAAGGTGGCATTTATTTCAAAGAAATGAATATGTGACCTTAAGAAGAGTTCATGATTCGATGAGTCGACAGCAAAGGATGGATCGTTACTGTAGGAGGAGGAGGAGGAGGAGGAGGAGGAGGAGGATGATGATGATGATGATGATGATGATCATCATCATCATCATCTTGGCTAGAGTCTTCTTTGGTGCTGGTGCATGGATTGGTTGATGGCTGCTGTGATGATGAATCTTGGTCGGTGTGTCCTTTGGTCTGTTGACAAGGAGGGGGGCTGTTGCTTTTAACGTAGCTGCTGTAGAACTTTGGCTTGCCAGATGACGTCACATGAAAATTGATATGGACGTCACTGAGGTATAACGAGGTGTCTCATGTAGGTCCGCTCTGTATAGACGTGGTCAAGGGGTGGATCGGCAGGAGGACGTCGCTGGGAACTGGGTCGGCAGGAGGGCATTGCCAGGTGCAGGAAAGGCAAGACGTCGACGGGTACTGGAAAGAGGCAGAACCTTGACGAGAAACTGGAAAAGGAAGGACGTTGCCAGGTACAGAAGCAGAAGGACGTCAGCAGATGCAGGAGGACGTCAGCAGGTGTAGGAGAACAAGCTGCAGATGTTGATGATGTATGGATCGGTTGATAGCTGCTATAGTTGCTGTGACGACCACGACGACGACGACGACGATGATGATGATGATGATGATGATGATGATGATGATGATGATGATGATAGGCAGTCAGTGTTGACGAGCTGAAGAAGAAGAGGGGAGGCTGCTGCTGTTGTCATCGTGATAGTAAAGATATTGTTCCATCAAACAGAGATTCTATGGGGAGAACGCTGCTGCTTCTGAATGTCATGGTTGCAGTGGTGAAATGGCGTAGTAATGTCTAGCCAAAGTTCATAGAAAAAGGTACGGTCGGTGGAGATGAAGGAAGCAGCATCGAGATTCGGGGGGGGGGGGGGTAGAGTCTCTAAATGAGCAGCTGAGTGAAAAACGCACCCATTATATACTGTATTGGCGGCTGGTACAACGCTTTGATGAGATCTGATTGGTTGGCTTGAGTGACGATATTTGCAGAAAGAAAGAAAGTGTATCACACGGGCTAAGTTGTTCAAGGATTAAACATCCGATTTTGTTAGGAGTGCAGAGTCATAAACAGGGTTGGCACAACAACTACACTTCATATTTTTGGTCGTCGGTCAGTGAAAGAGAAATCTTTTTAGAATGCGGCAATTTTTGTTCGAATCCAGAGTTCCCCTTTTGGGGGAGCTGGATTATCCTCACATTAAAATCGGACCTTGTATTTAATTCTTCCCTCGTGGGGAAGCAAGTAAATAGGACATTATTATCTGTTTCTAATAGTCAGTGTCTGTATAACTGTCCTCAAATACATTACGCACCCTCTCTGTGTATGTGTGTGTGTGTGTGTGTGTGTGTGTGTGTGCGTTTGTGTGCGTTTGTGTTAGACCCCAACAGTCTGAAACTGGAGACTCAGTCAACCATTGTCAATAAGAGAATGTCTCTTCCCGCGCACAGACTTTTCAAGTGAAATCAGTCAAGTGAATTCTGGTGGAAGCAATGGGCGCCGCCATTTTCTTTCTTTCCTACATTGGGGTCTTTTTTTTTTTAATGGCTTATTGCCATTCAAATCAGAAGAAGAAAAATTCTGTCAACTTGGCAGCACATATAGGCTTCACTCTTTCCAAAAGTGTGTTTATCAGTAGCACTGGCATCAAATTCCCCAGACCGCCGTAAAAGACAATCCCAATAAGTGTGGTAATTTCTTCCAGTTAACAAAAACAAAATGGCGGTTGTTATCGATATGAGTCGTAACGAAGATTTATTGTTGCCCCTATTCGTCTGTCTATTTACAACCGAAACTAGAATCATTATTTGAAAGGAATATGGTGCCATCAAATCTAAATGTATAAATGCGAAACTTTCTCACACTAACGGTAAAGTCAAAACGTCTTATTTCAAGTTAATTCAATTTTACAAAATAGATGCACCATTTTTTCTATATACTACTTATGTATATGCGATATTAGTAGCAAAATTAACTAATTTGCATATTGGTTTTGAAAAAGGACATTTTATTAATTAACTATCATTAATTATTTTAATTCAATGACTGTTTTGATTTTAATATAACAAATAGTTCTGTTTCGTAATATTATTTTATTTCCTAGAAAAATAGTTAGCATTTGTGTTAAAATGTTTCTTTCTTTAGAGGGACCGACTTGATTTTCTACAAGTTTCGATCTAATTCTAAATTGCAAGTGAAACGGTAACATTTAAAAGATAAATAAATTTATATCGTGATTACCAAAACGTTAATGGATGATCTAAAATTACTGGCAAAGAACAAAAAGGAGGTAGAAACACTAATAAACACAACCAAGATATTTAGCCAGGATATAGGGATGGTATTTGGAATGGGAAAATGTGCACTACTTGAGATGAAGAAGGGAAAACTTGAAACAATCAACTGAGAAGTGACGAGGGCACTTGTTGAACGCATTGATTACAATTACCTGGGCATTCAGGAAGCGGATGCCATGAAAAGAAACAAATGATAGAAAGAGAAAACCTGAGAAAATCAAGAAAACTCCTTTAAACTAAATTATACAATACCTAGTATCTGGTACTTGGTGAGTTACATTTACATATGTAGCATGACTCCCCCTATTCCCCCTCCCCCCAAAAAAAAACATGCCACTTATGTAATGGAAAAGTGGATAATTGCAAAATATAGAAGAAAGATACATCATAATTATGTTGATACACCGGTTCTCGTTAAATCACCGAAGTTAAAAAAAGTTGAGGCTGGTCAATATCAGATGGGTGACCATTTGGGAATACCGGACACTGTACGTAGGAGGATGTCAATACCTCCCTGCAAGAAGTGCAAAAACCTAACGGCGCCATCTTCGCTAACCGGGATATACATGCGACTGGGGAAGAAGTTATTAGGAAATGTTAAATTCACAAACGTTCTCCAGTCCCATGTATATCCCGGTCAGGGGAGATGATGACGTTAGTTTTTGCAGTTTTTTTATTACCAAAGTTAAGCAACATGGAGCCTAGTAAGTACAAGATGGGTGACTATTTGGGAATACCAGGCACTGTATGTAAGAAGAAATTATATAGTAGAAACCTAATAAGAAGAATAAACACATGGGCAGTATCACTGGACACATCATAAACTGGACAAAAGAAGAACTTAGGAACCTGGAACAAAGAACCAGGAAATTAATGACTATGCACAATGCATTGCACCGGAAGATTTATATGAACCGACTTTATGTAAAAAGGAAAGAAGGGGGGAAAAAAGCTTCTTAAGTATTGAAGATTGTGTCGACGATGCAATAAAAGGACTAGAGAAAATGTATAACACATAATTCAGAGATGCTGATCACCACCGCCAATAGCAGCATCAAGGTGAACAAAAAAAATGGAGGACAGCAAAAAGACATACTAAAAGGCGAAGACAGAAAAGAAAAATAGGAAGAGAAGCAGCTGCATGAACTATTTATAAGACGGATCAAAGAAATTGCACATAAGAAAATATGGATATGGTTACAGAAAGGACATTTTAATAGAGAAACGGAATCGCTATCAGCAATTGTACACAAGAATGCAATTAAAACAAACTACATCAAAACTCAGATAGATAAGACCCAGGAAAGCAACAAACGTAAACTCTGTGAACAAGGAGACAAAATGGTGACCACTTCATAAGTGTATGCAGCAAGCTAGCCCCGAAAAGCTATAAAAATAGACATGACTGAGTCGGGAAGGTAGGCCACTGGAAACTATGCAAACGAAGACACTTTGAACACACAAATAAAAAGTGAGGGAGAAAGAAATAGTAAACTGAAAATATAGACATGAGAGAAATAAGCAGTAAAAATAAAAAGAGGGGAGAGAGAGAGAGATTAAAAGTTAAGAGGTGGAAAGAGAAAGAGATCAACATCGAGAGATATAAGAGAAAGACAGATTAAAAGAAAAAGAAGCTGAGAGACGAAGACTTCAAAATTGAGAGGCTGTGAGACAGAGTAGTAGTAGTAGTAACAATAATAATAATAATGATAATAATAATAATAATAATAATAATAATAATAATAATAATAGTAAGGTTCTTGAACATTCAAAACCGGACTTAATCTTTCTAATCAAAAACAAGAGAACTTGGTTAATCATTGATATAGCCTGCTCCTTCGATACCAGAGTGCAGGAGAAAGAACACGAAAAAATAAATACATATCAAGATCTAAAATGGGAATCAGTTAGACTATGGAAATGTGAAGAAGTAAAAGTGATTCCCGTTGTAATTGGAACGCTTGGAACCATAACGAAAAGCCATCATAAATGGCTTAAACAGATTGACGAGACAATTTCTTTTCCAATTCTGCAAAAGGCTTGCCTGTTAGGAACAGCGAAAGAGTTAAGGTACAGCTTGAATGCCTATGGTCAAGGGAATTGACTTGATGTTCAAAAAAGAAAACTCCAACTAAAAACATCTAAAAGTTGAGACTTCTATGAATAATAATAATAATAATAATAATAATAATAATAATAATAATAATAAAGAAGAAGAAGAACAATAACAACAAC
>OY744522.1:116146068-116273568 GCA_963556195.1 Sepiola atlantica
TACCTCCCCAGGAGGTTAGGCACAAGGCCAGTTTTATCTTACTCCCACAAGGTAAGATGTGACCCAAGGTCGGGTCGGGAAAGTGGGACTTGAAAAGCCAGCGCCCGAGAAGGTGAGCACTCTGGCCATTTAAAAATTGCCTGGGCAGCCCCGTCGGCATTCCCCGGTAGGGGCGCCTCAGGCAGTAAGCAATAAACTTACTCTTCCCCAAAGAGGGGAGTCAAAGCCTGGGAGGGTGGACATCCTAGAACTGCACAGGACAGACCCATAGACCGGCGTAAATCAAGCCCCGAAGGCCAAGACGATACCAGTTTATGGGGTGTAGTATCCATCGGAACAAAGGCCGATCAATGATACAACATATTATTTACCTCCCCAGGAGGTTAGGCACAAGGCCAGGTTTATCTTACTCCCACAAGTAAGATGTGACCCAAGCTCGGGTTGGAAAGTGGGGTTTGAAAAGCCAGCGCCCGAGAAGGTGAGCACTCTGGCCATTAAAAATTGCCTGGGCAGCCCCTTCGGCATTCCCCGGTAGGGGCGCCTCAGACAGTAAGCAATAAACTTACTCCTTCCCAAAGAGGGAAGGCAAAGCCTGGGAGGGTGGACCTCCTAGAACTGCACAGGACAGACCCATAGACCGGCGTAAATCAATCCCTGAAGGCCAAGACAATACCAGTTTATGGGGTGTAGTATCCATCGGAACAAAGGCCGATCAATGATACAACATATTCTTTTAAAATACTGTATATATAGTAGAGACCAACGACACAATCACATCTATTTGTATGCCTAATTTGCATTTGCATAACTATTTTTTAAAGAGTTTATAATAAAGTAATCGTTGGTTTTATTCATTTGTAATTTATTGTCCTATTTTTCGTATATATATGCAATAGTTTTGTCGATATTAACAGTAATTAATTAAAGTGATTTAAGAAAAAAGGATATATTACGAAAACCTTTCTTAAAATATTATGTTCATTAATTTTCAACGGAAAGTAATTTAATGAAACTAATATGTCTTAGCTAGAAAGAAAGATATATCGACGAGGCATAAGAGTTCATAGAGAGAGGGGGGAGGTGTTCTTTCTTTCTATCTCTCTCTCTCTCTCTCTCTCTCTCTCTCTCTTTCTCTCTCATTAGTTGCACCCTTTCTTATTGTTTTTACATTGAACGTTTGTCTTGATTCAAATATAACAAATGTTTCGGTCCTGCCTTTTCTTTAGGGTGTCTGACTTGATTTTCAACGAGTTGCCACCCATTTCTAAGTTTTAAGTAAAAAAAATAGCACCTTCCCACAAACACACACCATCGTTCAGGCGATTTGATTGCTTCTTTCTTTTCATTTATTTACGGTCTTAGTTAAAAGATAAATGAATTTGTATCAAAATTATAAAAATGTTAATGTTTATCTATTTATATGAATACATGCCAAAGTTTATGTCTCGTGTTTACAACAAAGTTACGAATAAAATGTTTATTATTTTACATTCTTATTTCAAGTAGCGAACTTTGCGAAGCGATAGCGAGACGGCAAAGCCAGCTAGTAGGTAATAACATTGAAAATGTTCTCAGTATTTTACAAATTAGGCGAAATAGTATTTATGAATAAATTTAAAGTTGAAGCGTTTCATGTTTTAGACACAAAGAAAAAGCACCATCAAAACATTACTCTTTTTTTTTTTAGACATGGGGATAAGTGGTACGGGATAGATGTAATGAAAGGCCCCCCCCCCCCCCAAAAAAAATTCTATAAGGCCTGCTTGTAATGGCTTCCAAATGAAACGAGTAGAGATTGATGAGGAAGTTGAGGAAAGAAGAGAAATTGGCTTTCCCTTCTCAGTGTTTACGCACGTGCTCACATTTCTTGAAATGCATCCATCATCGGAACGCCTTTAAGCAGCGACAATGCATTCGGAGGGAATATAGAAGGGCGTGTCGAGGGCAGGAGTGTAACTCATACTGCCTGAGGTTGTTCAATGAGCGAAATACGAAGGCCGATAGAATACCAAGGAGTATTTACAGTGTCATACAAAAGTTTACAACGCATTACAGAAAGAAAAAAAAAGTTTTATTTATTTATTTCTTACACATATATTCATTCACAGACAGACTGTTTCGCTGTATCACAGATTTTCAGTGCGGCTAGACTAGCACCTCTCCCTAGTTGATAGCCGGCAACTCTATCCATTCACCCACCGGAGAAGCGCTCACAAATGATATCTGCAATGTCTAATTATATAGACACCGACCGCCGCTTCACCGTGCTCAATTTGTTTATTTACAAAGAGCTTCGCATTACGCTAAGAAGCAGCGGGAGACATCACCCAACGACAGTACTCGATTCAATAAGGGGAAGGGCTTATATAGTCATCCATAGACAGACTGTTTCGCTGTATCACAGCTCTTCATTGCGGCTAGAGCTACAAGGTTACGCTTAAGAACTTCAGAAAGAAGTGTAAGTTAATGGAGTAAAAGTGAGTACGAATAGAATTAGTCGTTAACTTTGTCGATATGACATCTTTTTAAGAACTCAAAGAAAAAAAAAAGAAACACTTCTTAAACGAAAACACGTTCGTGCTAGACTTGACTTTGTTTAACACTGAGCGTTGAAATTCTTTTGCAGAAAAATGTTTTTTACACCTATTTTAAAAATTACCCTGCAAGCGTAACCTTTTGTTGTATGCCTAACAATGTGTATGACATTTGTAGCATATAAGTAGGACTATCAAAATAAATTGTAAAATTTCATTAATTTGCATATTGTAATGGCGGCCATCTTGAATTTATAATGAGGTTGATCATCCGTTCACGGAAAATTGTCATTTTTCTCATGCACATATTAGTAAATTGCTGAATTTATTGTGTATATTTGTACTGTTGTGTCTATATTGCAAATAAAAACGGTTTTGCATGTAGTATCGTCTGCTATTAATGCTGGTAGACGTGTCACAATTTTGCGATAGCTGCAATAAGGGGGTTAAGCTTTTAATCAAATAATCAGATTTGAAAAAATAATCAATAAAAATATCCAAGAAAAAAAACAAAACAATATTGAGTAACGTAAAAGTTTACAATACATTTGTTAAATCATCTATTGATATTTCGTAGAGTAACCGTTATTGATAACTACAGCATGTAGCCGTTTTTAGCAGTCCCCTACGAATATTTTGCATGATTCTTGGCTAATATTTCTCCATGAGAAAGTTCTTTTAGTTCATGCAGGTTTTGCATATTCTGTGGTTTGGGTTTTCGCGGTCAAAATCGTCGCGCCTCAGTACTGTACGTACGGTTACATACGCTGCGGTCCAAACTCACGTCTCCAAATCACGCCCCCTTCTCTGAAAATGGGCTTTTTATCCAAACCGGCGCAATCTTATTTGCATAGGAGTAACGAGACTTCACGTTACTTCGCGAGACCCGCCAGCATATAATTAGGAGCGGCTCCCATTCTGCTTTTCTTTTTTGCCCGTAATCGGACCTTACAGGTTACACAAACTCATCCAGAAATTTAAGGTAAGTCCCTTCCACACCCTTTTTACTTGATACGAGTGGCGACAAGACATTCTCAGTTTAAGCTCTTTCTATAAATTTTCAATCGGGTTGAGATCTAGATACCGACTTGGCCATTTTAGAACGACTATTCTATTAGAACTGAACCATGATTTTGTAAGCTTTGCAGTATGTTTATGATCGTAGTCTTGTTGAAAGACCCAACCTGGTTTCAAGCCCAATGTATGTGCACTCTGATGTAAATTTCTCTCCAAAATATCCCTATAATATTCTCTATTCATTCTCCCTTCGTTCCATACACCTCGGGCACTAAAGCAACCCAGATCATGATTGATCCGCCCAAAATTTTAATGTTGGGATAGTATTTTTTACGGCAGATTTTCAGTACCCTTTGTAGCAGTGACATGAGAGATCTATTTTGTTTATTTGTGCGCGCAATATCTTGCATTATGCTGAGTTGTGGTTCGGTCGGCGTAGATAAGCGTATTGATACACAGGCGATTAGTACATCACTTCGCATGCTCATTACTAAGTTCCGTCTAGCTATTTTCCCGGGCAAATACAAATCAGTTCGAGTTGAGACTTCAACGTAGTCGAACATGGCATTTCGGCTTGCCTCTCTTCATCACATCATGGTGTACTAGAGGCGGGAATTAACTCAAGACCAACTGGAATTATATTACATTTATATTACGATGCCTGCCGACCTAGCAACTCAACTTACATGTCTACGTTACTGTATTTTTGTTCCAGTTAAATAAAAGATCAATTCAATATTATTGTAGCGAAGGTGTTGGTGTATTCCTTTGAACTCTGGTGACCTCCTTTTCTTATTCAAGTCAGATACTTACAAACACAGCAGACTCAGCCAAATGGCTATCTCCCATCTCGACACTCTCAACATATCTTCTTTCTCCAGGCCTGGTAAAAAGTTCAGTTTTCGTTTCGTCTGACCAAAGTACATTTTCCCAAAATGATGCAAGTTTAATACAATGCTCGTTTGCAAAATCCAGTCCAGCACGAACGTGTTTTCACTTAAGAAGTATTGGCACTTCTGCAGTCTTTATGAAGCAGCTGCCGATTAAGAAATCGAAATTGAAGAGTTCCGTTTTTTTTTCTCCAAGTACCATTCATTCAGAATTCACCGGAAGTTGAATTTACCGGTAGTTGAAGTAGAATTTAGTTTTTAGAAAATGGAGTTAAATGAGTTGAATCTTCGCGACATTGGTAATTTAATGAACCAGACGCAAAAAACAATAGATTTTTTACAGGCACATCGCCTGATTTCTTGCAGTCGGACATGCCCGTCATGTCAAAGACAGATGCAGATGGCAAGCCACAATGGAAGTGATGGATTTATTTGGAAATGCTCACGGAGGAACCAGCCGCAAAAAACAATAGATTTTTTACAGGCACATCGCCTGATTTCTTAATGTTAGGGTTTAGGGTTAGGGTTAGGGTTTAGGGTTAGGGTTTTTTTATTTAAAATCTTTTTACTTCATATAATAAAAAAAAGAAATTGTTAATTGTTACCCAAAAACAAACCAGTCTTGCATTTTTTTTTTTAGGTTGTAAATAAGTCACTTCCGGTTGAATTACTTCCCTTTATTTTCAGTAGAAGGACAGAAAATCTGCTGCTTCATAAAGACTGCAGAAGTGCCGAAGTATTTTTTTTTTTTCATCTTCGAATCCTCGAAAATATGCCATATCGATTAAGTGAACGACTAATTGTACCCGTACTTACTTTTATTCCACCAACTTCTAGTCATTCCTAAAGTTATTTAAGCATAACTCTGGGCTCATTGTCAACTTTTCTCGCTAATAATCTTGCCACACGTTCCATTACCTTTTTTCGGGCGACTAGAACTTTTGGGGGTATCATTGGAATGACACGTCTTCCAATGACGAACTATCGTACCAACTGACCAACTGGACTTAATGGCACATTTACCTAACTAGATATTTTTCTATAACCAAGTTCATTTGTATGAAGATAAACCATACATTTATGGAGGTTTGATCAATTATTTTGCTTTTCCCCATTTTGTCAATGTTTAAAGAATGATGCAATACTTTTAATCATTCCTAAAAGAAATCGGTGTTTTTTTAGGAATAGGTATCCAGAAATTTGCAGTCGTGGTGTAGTCGTGACGTCGTGACGTCTGCAGTTCCGACTACGGACGGAGAAAGCCAAATTAAGTTCCGATGATTCTACACAATACGAACCTAACTAAACCGACTTTGCAAACTAAAACTTAGTTAAGGGTTAGGTCAATTTAGGGTTAAGTTAGGGTTCGAGTAAAATTGTAAAAAAAAACCCAGTTCTGTTCATATTGTGTACATTGTTCGGTGAAGTTCGTTAACGTTCGCCAGTCTTGGAAGTGTTTCGTGAAACTTGGAATTGATGACGTAAGTACTGAAATTTTCTTGGATACCTATACCTAAAAAGTACCAAGAAATCATAAAATTAAATTTGAACACCTAAATTTTACTAGAATGTTCCAGATTAATTATTGTAAGAAAAAAAAAGAAAGTGCTACATACCGTGGCTGTTGCCGACCTTCAAGTGGGGTGGGGAAAAGCCAATAAGAGCACAGATAAAGACCTGATATTTATATGTGTTAAGATGGGGGTGGCAGGTTGTTAGAAACCTATAAATAGAGGTTCTACCTCTCTATTGGGTAGTGCTCAATGTGTAAGTTGTGCTCAGTGGTGGTGTTCAGTTGAGTTGAGTTGAGTTGATGAGAACTGTTAGAAGTGTTATTGTGTTCCAGAGTTTGGAGGAGACCAGAATTAGTACAGAATTCGACTCACTATAGACCAGACACTGGATCGTTACTCCTGCAGAGAAATCCGTTCTCTGCCCCATTACATATTGTTACCGGACCTATTGGTTGGGTCGCTAAGGGAGCAATTCCTTTTGCAACCCACCCCCAACTGCTGCCTCGGCCCCTTTTAGGGTATTGACTTTGAAGTGGATCTTTTCTTACATAGGGATTTATAATCCCGACATTATATGATTACATTAAAAAAATGTATTGTAAACTTTTGAGTTACTAAATATCAGTTTTTCTTAGTGGGATACATTTTTGAAGTTTAAAAAATCAAATTGTTTAACTGAATACTTAAATATATATTCTCCGACCAGTAACGGTTTAATCAATCTAATTGCATTAGAAATGTATAAAAAAAACAACTTTTTTTTAATGTGTTTTAAACTTTTTTGTGTATCGCTGTAAATATCTGGTGGGGAATAAAGACCTCATACATTTTAAATCGATATAAAAACAGAACAAAACTGTAGAGAGTGGAAAGAGGTCATATCGCCATTTTGTAGTAGGGGTTCCTGCATCGGTATCCATCCTTGTTAGTTCTTGTTGCTTAAAAGTACGAAACAATTTTTTTTTTGTCTTTTCCTGAGAGAGTTAATTAAGGGGCAGTAACTCTATTCAACTGGTGTTATTACATCGAAAGCAATTAACTGGAAATTAATTATTAATAAATGAACGAAAAAAAATACAGTAATGGAAAATTTAAGAATTTATTTTGTTTAAATTTGAATTTTGTAGTGAATGAAATCACTGAACGAAATTCAGCGAGTTACGTCTAATCGACGTTATACTTGCACAGTAACCACTCGTGCAACGCCAAAGAAATCCATCAGTTTTCACTGTTGATGGCACAAGTCGCATGTTATGCCCACAACTGCAGGTTTCTTCGCCAGAAATAAGCCCATGGGCTTGCAAGTAATCGATCTGTTTAGCTTTTTCGGAAATAAAATAAAGTACGTCTTCAAACTGGAACAAGTTCAGATCCATGATCGCAATTTAATACAAAATCAAAGTTGTTAGATATTAAAAACAAAATCTGGCTCAAAAATTACAATTCACAGTTACTGCCCCTTAATTAACTCTCTCTCAGGAAAAGACAAAAAAATTTTTTTTTTTCGTACTTTTAAGCAACAAGAACCGCCTTGTTTGATATAAAGAAAAGGGTCACCATGTTTGGGCTAAAAGGACAAACTTCTTCTCTACAATTTAAATAAATTTTATTCAAACGGTTTCATCAACACAAACACATGGTCTGAAACGAGTTATGAAAACAGCAATGCAAAATGGGTTGAGTCCGTCGACATATGTGTACTTTAGAAGTGGAATAGAGTCCGTGAGTTTCATCTCGTCTAGTAAAACCATTGCTAGAGACAAGGAGGAAAAATAATATGTCTTGTCGCAAGCAGGACTGTTTATAATTCACGGAAAAAAGTTTAGGCGGAAGCGGAAGTTGCCTTCTAGGTGAACAGTGTTCTCTTTGCCTAACGTATATATCGCTCCGCGAGTGAGAACATTTCAAGCATGTTCTTGCCGAACCACGTACTAATCACTCCGCGAGTGAGAACATGCAAGTACAAAAGAAAATAGATTGTAATTATGCTACAAAACTATCTAGAAAAACAAACTTATATTTCTAAAAATTACATAAAATAGTTTTCTTTTAATGTCTTGTGTTGGCATAGATAGGAATAAGGTAATGAGCAGAAACCAAACTAATTAGAGCCGAGAAATAACGTAACTAATATAGATGAGTATTAGAAGGCTATCACAATGCAAAAAATGGAAATATGTTGGTGTTGAGAAGGAAGACAAAAACAATATGAATTTTTCTTTAATTTTGTAAGTAAATCTTACTTGTTTGGCTAAAACTTCTAAGCAGTGATCTAATCTGTGTGACCGTGTTCCATAATATATTTCGAGAAAAGACCATCTTTATCAAATGATAACAATTAAATGAAAAAAAAACCCCACTTAAGTGAAAATATGTTCTATCATTTGATAGAACGTATATTTAACAATTAATTTTTTTAACTTAAAAAAAAGACCTCCATCTGTTTATTGCCAACAATGGTCGCCATTTGTCTGATTTAAACTTGATGGACAATTCCGCCATATACGCAAGTTTATTCGTACCAAATATGGATTGATTGCAGAAAGGATTGTGAATTTAGTTAATTGGAGAGGGAGCCTATCATCTTGCCCTTGATCGACGCGATGCCGTAGCACCTTCGGATACCGTCATTACAATATATGCAGCATACAACATACTAAATCTTGTAGCAGAGAAATTGGAATACTTTTAAGTGGACTGTCACAGCACGGTACCAAATTGAAAGGTGAATTTGGGACACTATTACCAATTAATATCATTCATTGTAATAATATAATCACATTTAAGTTAAGGAGTTAAACAATAACTAAAAAAAAATTGTTATCCATTCTCGTTGATTTTAAATAAATGAAAATTAAAAAAGAAAATTGTCTTCATAAACATTAATTATAATTAATAATTTATGTACATGAAAAAAGAAAAAGTAGATCATGGATTTGAGACCATTTTTCGATTGTGTAGGTTTTAGCGTACCAAATTCACTTTTCAATTTGGTACAGTGCTAATACCAGAGCTAAAAAAAACAAACGTTATCTACATCAGAAACATTACTAATACTTCAGGTTAGCTGCTGCTGATGCTTGATATGGTGTCGCTTGGCAAACAGATAGATACACATAGTAACATAAACCTATTTTGCTACTACAACTTACACATATTTAAATAGAGAATTTACTCTATTTTTTCTTTTTCTTTCTCTTTTGACTAATGGGCCACCGCTTATCAAGGCCTGGGCGCCACTCAAGGATAAGAGTTAAAAAGATTGTCAGTTGGACGATGATCGCCACCACGAGAGGATTGTAAATGATGGGTGGAATAAGGCAGAAGATTACTTAAGAGGAATTTATTATTCAAGAGGACAATTCAACAAGTATTTGTTTACATTAGATTTGAAGATAATCATGTTGTAGTTGTTTGGCAAGCAGTCTCGTGGTAATTTGTTCCACAGATGCGATGTTCTAGGAAAGAAACTTTGTTCATAAGTTCCGTTTGGATTTGGGGGGGGGGAGAGAGATGGAGAGAGAGAAAGGAAATTTCTTTGTTGCAGTTGTAGCTAGGTGAGTTCTTGCTATGAATGTTTTACAGGGTTTAGCCAGGGATGGGAGATCAATCGAGCACCTACCATACAAAGAAAAACACATTTGGATTTGAGACGATTAAATTAATTAAACTGACATTAAAATTCGACTAGACTAATCTTCTTTTTTTTTGTAGTAATTAATATAATTAGATTGTAATAATATAATCACCTTTAACTTAAGTTTAGTTAAGGAGTTAAACAATAACTAAAAAAAAATTGTTATCCATTCTCGTTGATTTTAAATAAATGAAAATTAAAAAGAAAAATTGTCTCCATAAACATTAATTATAATCAATAATTTATGTACATGAAAAAAGAAAAAGTAGATCATGGATTTGAGACCATTTTTCGATTGTGTAGGTTTTAGCGTCCTAAATTCACCTTTCAATTTGGTACCGTGCTGATACCAGAGCTCCGGAAAACAAAGAAACAAACCTAAACCAGACATTCACCAAAAAACATCTCCGCCCTTGAGGCTAGCATTCACAAATATCCGAAGGCTTAGAACTAACATCAATGACGTAGAAACCTTTCTCCTAGTAAACTCCTCGGATATCCTAGCACTAAGTGAAACAAACTTACAATCCTCAATCTCCTCACACCATTTTGACATGACTTAATACCTCCCACTCTACCATAAAGACTATGACAAAAACATATACCATACACTGACTAGAGAACATCGGCAATAATCAGATGATCAAGCCTACATGTGCTTTAGATTAACCTTACAGCACAGTGTTAGTTACTTATATTTCATATGCCGTGCTCCTTCGACCAAGGACTGTATCCGGCTAAACTTTGTCTCTGATAGCATAGATACAGCACTCTCACTTGACTCGAGTGGCCGAATACATGTATTTGGGGATTTTAATGCACATCACCGTGATTGGCTTGGATTCTCTAGCTATACAGACTCAGCTGGTAACTCCACGTATAGTTTCTCCATAGCGCACTCCCTCTCTGAGACTGTCACTTTCCCAACCCACCTCCCTGATCATATCGACCAGCAAGCCTCACTTTTCAAACTTTTCTTGACCTCACTGCCTGAGGCTTGTGTGATGAATGCCCATAGCCCGCTCGGGAACACTGATCACCTTGTGGTAATGATTGATATCACCCTAAAATCTTGTCCCAAAGCTGATGAGTCATTGCTCAAAACGACGAGATATTAAAAGCGGGCTGATTGGGAATCCATAAGAGATCACATCAGAGACGCTCAATGGAGTGAAACTTTTTCTCTCCCTGCTGATCAGTGCGCAAAAGAGGTAACCAAATGGGTCAAAGCAAGCATTGAAGCACATGTCCCCATGTGAAAATTCTACAGCAAGCTTCACTCTCCACAATGGTCCACCTCCAACTGTGCAGCTGCTATTGCTCAGAGGCAGCAAGCATTCCGACAATTTAACCGCTACAAGTCAACTACAGATAGAAAGAAACTTGTAGCGTCAATAAATCATTATAATAGATGAAGCAAAGGGAAGGTATATGTAGATGACCAGAAAACGCATTGAGTCACAGAAACTAGGTACTCACGATTTCTGAAAAATCTTCAATAGTGTGGTGAATAATGGGAAATCAACAATTCCTCCGCTATCCAACCACAATGATGTCGTTTGCACTACAACTAACAAGACTGCCCAACGTTTCGCCTTAACTCCACTTTGGACTCTGCAAACCACTCTCTCACAAATTTCCTACTGCGGACTGAAGCCATACTTGATGAGCTGACCATCCCCCCATCTCATGTTCGGGACATCATAAAAAACCTTGACACCACCAAAGCATGTGGGTCTGATCTTATACAAGTAATAATAATAGAGAAATGCTCTGCTGAACTGACCCCTGTCCTCTCCAAACTCTACAACAAATGCCTTGCTGAATCATGCTGGAAAATTGCCTCTGTGGTACCAGTCTTCAAGAATTCTGGAGATAGAACTGACCCTCAGAATTATTGCCCCCTCAGTCTACTCACGCTCTTTGCTAAAATCTTTGAATTTTTAATCAATCTAGCGATAGTCTGTCATCTCGTTAATGCTAAACTTCTTTCTGACCATCAGTATGGATTTAGGCAAGCATGGTCTACTGCGGATATCCTAACGGTCATCTCTAAACTCATATACGATACACTGGACAAGGCAGGTGAAGCTAGGGTGGTAGCGCTTGATATATCCAAAGCCTTTGACAAGGTCTGACGTAAAGGTCTTCTCATAAAAATTAATTAATATGGTATTACTGGACGAATATTTAATATATTAGATCCTTCCTATCCAAAAGAAAGATCCAGGTTGTCCCTTACGGCCATTCATCCAAACAACATGACATGAATGCAGATGTACCCCAGGGATCGATCCGTAGACCTCTATTGTTCCTGATTTTCATAAACGACCTCCCTGATGACATTGTGTTTGAGATGGGTATATTTGCTGACGACACCATACTCTACTCTTGTCATGTAGATAAAACGGACGCGCACATATCCGAGGCAATGGCTGAATCCTTAGAAAGTGACCTCTAGTCTGTAGTGGAATGGAGTCATAAATGATGGTAACATTAAATGCTGCTAAGACAAAGCTCTTTTCCTTCAACAAGAAACCTCTTCAACCACCGATTGCCATGGCAAATAACACACTATCTGAGAGTTCAACATTCAAACTCCTTGGCCTAACATTCACAGGTAGCATAAACTGGAACAAATACATTGAAGACATTGCCAAGGCTGCTGCAAAGAAAGTGGATTCCTTCTACCATGCTAGAAAACTTCTCATACCTGACAGTATCCTATATCTCTACAAAGCCACCACCTGCTCATGGATGGAGTATTGTTGTCACATCTGGGCTGGTGCACCATCCACCAGTGTCTCCCTCTTAGACAAGGTCCCAAAAAGAGTCTCTAATTTAATAGGTCCCTCACTATCCACAAACCTCTAGCCCTTGTCCCATCGCTGCAATGTTGCATCCTTGTGCTTGTTTTACAAGTACTTCAATGGAATGTGCTCCAATGAACTTGCTGCTCTGGTGCCCCCTTGACGTAAATACACTAGACCAACTTGACAATCAGCTAAATCCCATCCATTCACTGTGGAGGTCATCAGATGACGGAGAGCCTTCTACTTCAATAACTTTTTTCTGCGAGCTGTCAGCCTTTGGAACTCACTCCCTGCTCCCTGTTTTCCCGACTGTACCGACATGCAGAAACTTAAAACTAATGTGGACAAGCATCTCGCTGCACAGCTCCCAATATAGGACGACCCTCAAAACTTTCACCCTAATTCTCAGTATCCCCTTACGTCTACAGTGGCGCCTTGCCTTTGTTTGGGCTGAACTAAGTTATAATAAATAAATAAAAATTTTTTTTTTTTTTTAAACTCTATCCATGTAAGTTCCGTTTGCCTTTAGATACACAGAGGAAGAAAGGATATTTCTGTAGGCAAGAGAAGAATCATCTCTCACAAGTTGGCAAGTAGTGCTCTGAGCGACACCTCACCAGATTTGGCAGTAGTACTTTACGTTGAGTTGTATCGGAGGGTTACATAGGTAAAGTAGAGTACTGTTGTCATATTGAGACAATAATAATAACGTTTAAAATTAGTACCTAAGTTAGTTTGGGTTATTTTATGTCCGAAGAATAATGTTTTTTTTTTTTGGGGGGGGGGGGGGGTGTAATAGGAAGGGACAGTTGCTTGTTTTTCTCTCTATATTTCCCTCCCTCTCTCTTCATTTCTCCCCTCCCCTCATCTTCCCCTATCCCTCTTCCTCCCCTCTCTTGCTTTCCCTCCCCTCATCTCTCTTTTACTCTTTCCATCCTTCTATCTCCCTCCATCTTTCTTTCCATCCCCTCTCTCCATCCATCTCTCTCTATTTCTCCCACTCTCTCTTTATTTTTTATCTCCTCATCTCGGTATCTCTCACGATCCCTCTATTTCCCTCCGTCTCTCCCTTCCCCTATCCCTCTCTCTCTATTTTCATTGCTCTTTCTCCACCTCTTCCCTCTCTCTCTCCCATCACCACCACACCCTTCCCTCTCTCTCTCTCTCTCTCTCTCTCTTTCCTTCTCGGGTGGGTCGTGTATTCTTCCCCACCCATACCTTAAGCCGACGAAAAGGGAGAAAAAGAAAAAAGAAATTAGGATAAAATAACTTTCAACACCAAAACTGCAAAAAGTAACGTTTCCGTTTCAGCGTGTATGTATTGTTTGCGCCAGTTTGGAACTATTACCATTTTTTTTTTGTCTAACTTTGGTTAAAAAGGAATTATTTTTTACCATGCCCGGTTGGAAACCGCATTGTCTTCGATCTTCTATAAACGAAGGTAAGCGTTTCTTGTTTGTTTGTTGTTTTTTTTTTTACTATAAATCTACCTACCCGGCATTACCTGGGAGTCGTTTCATTTTTCTTTCGCTTTTTTAAAATTTTTTAATTTTACCAAATTATTATATATATATATTAAAATAGGATTCTGGAAGTTAAATTTAATCAATAGGTTATTGTTTGGTCATTAAATTATTACTTGAACCAAATTGTTATAACACTTTAACTGATTCTGTTAATGTAATGTTGTTTAGTATTCTATTTATAAAATGATTGGATGTTTACAACCAAATGTTTACAACCAAATTTGCATCAGGATTTGCTAAGAATTTTAAAGACAGCTTGAATGACTTTCTATTCGACAGTTTAAATCCTTCCAAATTTATTTCAAATTTCGAAGGGTTGCGATGTAATTCATTTTTTAAAAACTGTTAACAGAAAATTAAAGTGTTTGACTTGTTTACGAATAAACCGAAATGCATTCGGGTGGATTTGATTTCGTAATTAAAGTTTTTTTTTTTTAATAGTATTTTTAAAAAGTCCGTTTTAGTATTTTACGCTGTTGCATTTTTTTTTTATTTCAATAAATATTCGATTAATAAAAAATAAGGTACTTGAGTTTCGCTACATGTTAGGCCTCTCTTAAAAAAAAAAATAGTTAAAGAAATGTATAAACTTTATGTATTTACGTGGTAGCTGAAAAGAGTTTACACCAAAAATTACGCAAATTCATCAAGTATTTATTAAATTAAAAATAAAAAACGATTTTATCTATCGGTCGCCATTTTTGTTAAATTTTGAATTTTTCTGAATTTTTTTTTGAGTTATCCCCCTTGCCTAATCAGTAAGCTTAGCTGGGTAAAACATGTCTAGCGGTACGTAAGATAATTTTTTTCTTCTTTTTCTTATAATTTAATAAATACTAGATGAATTTGCGTTTTTTTTCTGTACAATCTTATTTTCAGCTAACACGTAAGTACATGACAAAGTTTATACATTTTATTTTAAATATTTTCATGTCGTAGTTAAACTAAAGAAGCACCGAAAATAAATAAAATAAAAGTCACGTAGAGGCGAGAAATACACACAACAAAGAGACAAAGTTGTCTCATAATTTCATTAATATAGATATTAAGTGTCGTTTTTTAACGGAACTAAGCAGTACAAAATGCACGTTTTTTTAGGGGTGGGTGCGGTGACAACGTGCCATGTTTATGTTTTTAAAGAAAGGGAAACAAACAAAAATCCTTTCCTTCGTTTATGTAATGTTTTTAGTATTTATTTAATGAAATAACGTAAGTTTGGGTTAATATCACTATTGGCGACAAAAATTATTTGAAAGCAAATACAGTTAGAAATTTAGTCAAAAACAATTAATCTTGGTTTCAGGTTACCTACTCATTTGTGCACCCCATAGACTGGTATTGTCTTGGCCTTCGGGGCTTGATTTACGCCGGTCTATGGGTGGGTCCTGTGCAGTTCTAGAAGGTCCACCCTTCCAGACTTTGCCTTCCCTCTTTGGAGAGGAGTAAGTTTATTGCTTACTGCCTGAGGCGCCCCTACCGGGAAATGCCGACGGGGCTGCCCAGGCAATTTTTAATGGCCAGAGTGCTCACCTCTCGGGCGCTGGCTTTTCAAACCCCACTTTCCCGACCCGACCGTGAGTCACATCTTACTTGTGGGAGTAAGATAAAAACTGGCCTTGTGCCTAACTCCTGGAGAGGAGTAAATCAATACTCATTTGTGACGTATTAATTTAATAGAAGTTACTAACAAGCATTCTAAGTTCTGTAGGCCTAATTATTGGTTGTAAGGTGTCCCGTACCATTCTTCCTTTCAATAAGTAAAATGCCTGACGACTTATTACTTTACTCGCAACCAATGATTACGGAACTTAAGATGCTATAAATAACTTCTATTAAATATTACATTATTTTTAAAAACGAAAATATGTCACAAATAAGTAGGTAAACCAAAATTGTTTTTTTTTTTTTACTAATTTGGCAACTGTATTTCCTTTTTTAAAAAAATATGTCACCAATAGTAATGTTTACATAAGTTTGATTTATTAAATAAATAGTCACCCTAATTTTTGGAGAAGTTAGATCAATTAAAACGAGGGGGGAGGGGACTTGCGTATACAGTGACGGTATACGCAGTTTGGTTGTTTTGTTTTACGAAATGGTAACACATTTTGTATTATCTAATGCCGAATTCAAACAGTTTGATGAAAGATTTGGTAATGTTGAAGAAGTGTACAGGTCAATAGTGGCCGACTGTGACATCATCACTTTCACACCGGTGTTAACCTTAAAAAAATACGCTGTATTATTTTGGCCGTTTTATTTTCGGTAACTTGGTAAATAATTGTTCTGATTTTTGCGGTAAAAAAATAATATATTACAATATTTTTATTGTAAAAATATTAAGAAATTGTTTTTTTTTTTAAATTGAAATATTAATTAATTAATAAATAATAAAACCAGTGTTTTTTTTTAATTTCTTAACTTTAACAATAAAAATGGAAAAAAATGTAATATTACTTTTTACCGCAAAAAATCAGAAAGCATTATTATTTTTTAAGTTACCGAAAAAATACGTCCAAAATAATATAGCATATTTAATTTTTTTTTTTGGGGGGGGGGGTAGCATCGGTGTGAAAGTGCGGCCGTCACATTTGGCTGCGATTGACCTGTACCACGGCCATCATCCCTTACGATAGATGTGCCTGTACACTTCTGCAACATTATTAAAGATTTTATACTTAAAGTTCTTAATATCTTCAAATATTTATTCATTGCTGTAGTAAATATATGTATGAACGGTTTTCAGATTAATTTGTACCTTAAACTAAACGAAGCTTCCATGAGCAGAGTTTCTTTCCTAGAACTACCCATCCGTGGAACACAATACTGCGAGGCTGCTTCCCGACTGACTACAACATAGTCGTTTTCAAGTCCAATGTAAACAAATTATTGTTGAGTGAGCTGTCTTAGATAATCAAATTTTGCCCAATTGCAAGCATCGTTACCACTCATCACGGTGGTGTCCCATCGTCCACCTGACAAACTCATTAACTCCCTTACCTTCGAGTAACCTTTCGGCCTTGATAATTGGTGACTCTTTAGTAAAAAAATAAAAAAAGCGCATATTTTGTAAATAAATTTACTGTAAACGATAGGGGCACATGTTCGTCTTTAACCACTGTCCGTTTTTCACAACTTTTTACTGACCATTTTTCTTTTCTTTTTTCGGTGTACAGTGTACACTTATCTATCAGGCTGCTAGAGAATTCCGGCGTTTTTGGAATTTTTTTTCAAATATTTTACATTTTAGGAGGGGGGATCAGTTTCCAATGTTAATTCAACGTAGACTGATCCCCCTCAGTCTACGTTGAATTAACATTGGAAACTGATCCCCCTCCTAAAATGTAAAATATTTGAAAAGAAATTCCAAAAACGCCGGAATTCTCTAGCAGCCTGATAGATAAGTGTACACCGAAAAAAGAAAAGAAAAATGGCCAGTAAAAAGTTGTGAAAAACGGACAGTGGTTAAAGACGAACATGTGCCACGATAGGTTCTATGGGTATATTAAAGTTCCTCAAATGGTTGCCAAATTTTATCGACTAGTTTTGACTTTTTCTCGCAGCGGTGACAGGGCAAATTCATCCCCCGTGCACATTTGTGCAAATATTAATTTATCGTCTGATTTTTTGGGGGATTTATTTTTTATTTTTTTTATTTTGCAAATATTAATTTGTCTTCGGATTTTTGCGTATTTTGTAAATACTAATTTGTTTTCTAATTTTTTGTGGATTTCTTTTTTCCTCTTTTTTTTTTTTTTTTTTTTTTTTAAATTTGAGATGAGGCCATGGCAGATACTACCAGTCCGGGTCAGAATGAACTTGGGAGTAATGGTAACTCCACCCTTTGAGACCTCACCATACCGGGACGGTTGTGAGTAGTGAGACCTTGATTAATTGATAGGGTTGGGAAATAGGGTAGGCAGAAAGGGCTGGGAAAGATAGGTTTCGTGGTGGAAAGACCTTGCCTAAGGGTTTCCCAGGCAGTTCAGGATATACGGGCGAAATTGAACTTTAAGAGTCCTGTAGACTATAAATTATGTCGCGCGCACTTTTCCAGTGTTTTTATTTATTTATTTTTCGTATTGCCACATGGACTTAGGGTTACTGATAGGGTTAAGAAAAACGTGTTCTATGCCTTCACGTAAACCTACTACTAACCCTAAGTTCGGGTGGCAATACAAAAATATCTCTCGCTGTCTATCTGCCTTATGTTTTTTTTTTATGTGTGTGTCTGTGTTGTGGGTCTGCCATTTTGTTCGCGACCGTTCAACTTTTAGGGACCCTTAAAGCTCAATTCATCGACTATACGTAGTAGTGGCCTTTTAATTTTGTGGACGATTGCAATTTAAAAAATATATATTTATGATGACGCTTGCATGGCACTAAATATATGCATTTATTTATTTTATCATAACCTCATTTAATATAAACAGTGCGCCGAGAGAAAATTGAAGAAGTGTTGGTAAAAGTGCTGTATAGTTAACAGTCGAGAAATCGAAAACAAATAAAATATATAAAAAATAACTTTTACCCAGTGCAAATCTTTTATCGACCTGCATAGCTTTAAAGTTTTGCAACTGTTTTAATTTTTGTATGACTTGCCTTACCACTAGGCCGAAGTCCGACTGGCAACATCCCCCCGAACTTAGGATTAGTGGTCGGATAAGCCTTTTTTAAAACTAAGCCTGAAATTAACGACCATCTCCAAACAAATCGACCGCCATTTTTTATTTACTCGTGTTTGACTAAGTGAAAGTGACGATGATATATTCAGAGGTAATACATTTTACAATCAGTTTCCACACTTTAAAATCATACAGGTCGGTAGAAAATAAAATTTTCTTGCGTTTAGTAAAAGTTATTTGTTGTATATTTTGTTTGTTTTCGATTTCTCGGCTGCACCATTGCCGAGATGTTTATACGAGCTGTTATTAGTGAGCAATAAGAACTCGTAATATTGTAGTACATAAACGAAAACGGTCATCACACGAAGGAAAACAAACTCTCTTTTAACATAACAACCAAATGGGTTTATTTATTATCATCTATACCGTTGGGTATAGGTTCGCAAAGGTTAGGACAGTGTCCAAGCGAGGAAAGTAAAATGGAAAGTTCTTTAACTGCCGAAAGTCTACGAGCAGTATATCTTCGAGTGAAGATAGCTGAGTTCTGGAATCCATATGGTTCAGGCAGGAGAGAGAGGAAGGGGTGTTTGTCCTTCTTGGTTGGTGGTCGCAGTCGCTCTGGTGCGTGACTACTTCTATTACCGAAAGGGGCCCGAAGTAGATCCTCAGGAGATAGCTGAAATTAATACGCCCTGCAAGCTGATTGGTCAAACTGAATCAGAAAGCAAGGACAGTTCTCCGCATTGGAAAATAGTTCTTTAGTTATGACTTCTATACGTTTTCTCCGTTCGGACCCCCCCCCCCCCAAAAAAAAACAAAAAAAAAACGAGAGAGACAAAACATGTGTTCGCTTTGTTTATCTCCGCCCTCACAGTTAAATTTTATTCATTTTTTGGCGTTTTTTTAATAGACATTTTAGCATTTTTGAAAGCGTTATTACCAGTATTAGAAAATACATCTGCCAATACCCCTTCCCCGAATGCAAATTTCTATATTAATAAAATTCTGTGACCACTTCTCGTGTCTCTTGTGTTTGTAATTTTTTCTCTTGCGGCTACGAGAATTGAATTAATATATATTACTTTTACTATTAATGTAATATTTATTGAAATCAAAAATGCAATAACGTAAAGTACTTGTGGGGACGTGTTCCATTTTTATGTAGCAGCGCGGACTTTAGCTTATTAAGATGTTGTGTCTTAGAGAAAATACTAAGATCCACGCTTACATTTAAATTGTTAAACAAATGTTTAAAACAGTAAAAAACCAAAAAAAACAACAAAAAAAAACAGATAAAAACGAGGAAAAACATGCATGAATAAAGAATGAATGTTGAATGAAAGTAGAAAGAATAAAACATTATTTAAGGAACACAATATTTATATATATACAAAATACAAAACATTAATTGTTCATTTCAAATGTTCAGTTAGAGAAGCGATAAATGTTTATGCCTATAGTTTATAAGTGCGTGTGTGCGTAATGTAGCCATGTGTGAGGTTAAGGTTAGTACGCCGAAATGTGTGAATGTGCGTGTCGCCTTTTGTCCGTGGTCGTACGAATGTGTGTGTGTGTGCGTACGAGAGTTAAGTCGTGTAGGCATTTGTGTTGTATGTGTGTCTTTGTCAACGGCGTATGGTGTACGCATGTGTGCATGAGTTGAAAGTAGCCGCCAGCCTCCCAAGACGCCACTCACCCAGAAGGCGAGGAGCAGTCCGGACGAGTCCTTCTGTTAAGCGTCGAAGGAGAGAAAGAGGAAGTTTGGCGATGTGTGATGCTTTTTATATTGGCCGTGCAGTCGTATTTTGGAGCAACCCACGTGATCAACTTTTTTGCGCCTTTTTGTGAGACTGGTCGTGGGAGCCGGTTTTTATGGCTCCAGTTTTGAGCTTTTGTGTTGAAGTGAATTTTGGATTGGTTTCTGTTTTTCTGCTTACGCAGTTTGTTGATAAAATATTAGAGGATGTCAATCCTATATACTAAAACGAACTGAAAAGAAAATATTATTTGAAAAATAATTTAATTACGAAATTAAATTCCCCAGAATGCAATTTGGTTCCTTTGTAAACACAACTATTTTAATCTTATTTTAATAGTTAAAAACAACAACAAAATAACAACTTGTGTATATATTTATAGTTAACATTTTTAATATTTTAAATATAAATTTTATAACATAAAGATATAATAGCTCAATAGTGTTAGGCTAGATCTATAGTAGAAAATATTTCAATGTTATTTAAACCACATCAAATGTAGGGAAGAGTATTTATTTACCTCTTCTCCAGGAGTTAGGCACAAGGCCAGTTTTTATCTTACTCCCACAAGTAAGATGTGACCCAAGGTCGGGTCGGGAAAGTGGGGTTTGAAAAGCCAGCGCCCGAGAGGTGAGCATTCTGACCATTAAAAATTGCCTGGCCAGCGCAGTCGGCATTCCCCGGTTGGGGCGCCTCAGGCAGTAAGCAATAAACTTACTCCTCCCCGAAGAGGGGAGGCAAAGCCTGGAGGGTGGACCTCTTAGAACTGCACAGGACCGACCCATAGACCGGCGTAAATCAAGCCCCGAAGGCCAAGACAATACCAGTTTATGGGGTGCAGTATCCATCGGTACAGATACTACACTTTGATCTTAGCCAAAAAGAGTATTTATTTACTCCTCTCCAGGAGTTAGGCACAAGGCCAGTTTTTATCTTACTCCTACAAGTAAGATGTGACCCAAGGTCGGGTCGGGAAAGTGGGGTTTGAAAAGCCAGCACCCGAGAGGTGAGCATTCTGACCATTAAAAATTGCCTGGGCAGCCCCGTCGGCATTCTCCGGTAGGGGCGCCTCAGGCAATAAGCAATAAACTTACTCCTCCCCAAAGAGGGGAGACAAAGCCTGGGAGGGTGGACCTCCCAGAACTGCACAGGACCGACCCATAGACCGGCATAAATCAAGCCCCGAAGGCCAAGACAATACCAGTTTATGGGGTGCAGTATCCATCGGAACAGATACTACACTGTGATCTTAGCCAAAACGAGTCACACCATTTCACTAAAAATCTATTTTTTAATGCTAGCAAGTATTGTTGAATATAACAGACAACTTATGTCTGGATATCCTTTGGTAGATCCTTTCAATACACCGAATCAGAATCTTGGTTTCGGGGGGAGGGGGGGATTGGCCGATGAATATATATATATATATATATATATATATATATACTTCTGCTTTTTAATTTGCCTTTTATTATTCCACTCAACCGATACATTAATTCATCCCAGACTTTTGACACAATTTTGTAAGACAGATTAAATTGTTATCCGTGGGGGGGGAGGGGGGAGGGGGGTAGTGACGTGGATTTATACAAAAATTATTAAGCACTAGCTAGCTTTGCCAGCTCGCGATCGCTTCACAAAATTCGCTACTTGAAACCAAAATTTTAAATAAACATTTCATTCATAAGTTTCTTGTGAACAAGACAAAATCTGTCGCATTCATCTAAATAGATAAATATTAACATTTTTGTAACTTTGATACAAAATTTTTTATTTTTTAAATAAAGTCGTAAAGGAGAGAGAGAGAGAGATCGATCACTCTCTCTCCCCTTCCTACAAAATCTTTTTCTCGCTACTGATGTTAGTTTAATTTAAATTACCTCTGCCGAAAAGTAACGGAACAAATATTTTAAGACAGGTTTTGGTAATTTGTCCTTTTTTTAAAATTAAGTCACTTTAAGTACTGTTAATATCGACAAAACTATTGCATATATATAGGATAAATAGGACAATAAAATAACAAACGAATAACACCAAACATTAATTTATTACAAGCTGTTTAAAAATAGTTACGCATTAAAAATAGTTAGGCATTCAAAGAGCTGTCTATGGTCTTTCGTCTGTACTATATATACAGTATTTCAAAATATTAGTTTGCGTTATTGATTTATTTAACGGTAACCCGTTTTGATGGTAATATAGGAGTGATGAATGAAAAAAATAATGGTATACTTTTCCATTGCTTTCAAACTTACAACTTTTATAATAATACTTCAAGTTAGTTACTGCTGATGTTTGATATGATGTCGCTAAGAATGGCGTGCACAGGAGAAGGGGCTACGGAGCGGTAGCCCCGGACATCCAAATGGTAATAGGGGAGGGCGATCCAATCATATTCGAACTATCTCCCTTTCTCATAATATTTCTCAGTACCCTTTGAGGCATACAATCAAGTCGAGGAGTTAGCCCCGAGCATTACCAGACCTCTGCACGCCACTGGTCGCTTGGCGAACACATAGATACACATAGCAACATGAACATTGGCAAACATGTTTTGCCATTGCGAATTACTTATACATATTTAAATAGAGAATTGACTCTATTTATGCAAAAACATTGTTGGGTAGACATTGTAAAAGAAAAGCAAATTTCTTGTTTCATCCGCAAACTTTGGTTCCCAACTTACCTGCAGATTTTATAATTTCACTTCGAACAAAACAAACAGTTATCGTCTTATTTTCGATATAAACAATACTAATACTTCAGTCAGCTGCGGCAGATGCTTGCGTCCGTTTGAATATATACTGAACTAGAAGAATACCCGTCACAGGACAGGTAAAAGTAATTCCCCGAACAGAACAGTTTTGCACCACTTTTATGCCCTCTTACGAATATTAAAATCAAGATATAATGATACTAAACCTTATATCTAAAATCTTATTCTAAATTTGATCCAAATCCATTTTATGATTTTGATTTAAAAGTTTGAATATATACTGAACAAGAAGAATACCCGTCACAGGACAGGTAAAAGTAATTCCCTAAACAGAACAGTTTTGCACCACTTTTATGCCCTCTTACGAATATTAAAATCAAGATATAATGATACTAAACCTTATATCTAAAATCTTATTCTAAATTTGATCCAAATCCATTTTATGATTTTGATTTAAAAAAAAAAAAATAAATGAATAAAAAATAAAAAATAAAAAAAATGCTTAAAATTTAAGGCTTAAACTTAAGGGGTCTTAAGAAATTTAAAATTCAGGGAATTTTGTTTATTGGTGTCTAATGACAATAGATCAAATTTAATACAAATCTGAAATATTTGAATATTATGCCCATATTATTTCCTCCTAAAACCCTTTTAAAAGAAACTGAAATTTGGAGAATATTTATTAATTGATGTATAACACCTATTTTTCTCACACCAGTCATTATCAATCCTCCTCTTGTCCTGGTGCGACATGCACCTTGGGCGGGTTCAGCTGGCTTCGTCCAAAGGGGGAAGTATCTAGGGAATATAAAATTCACAATCGGTCTCCAGTCATATGTGTATCACTCTCAGGCGAGGTTTTTAACAACGTTAGTTTTTGTTTGCAGTTTTTTGAAGGGAGGTATCGCGTTCCACAATGGCGTTTATTCTACATTTTGTACGGAGAGAAAAGAGTTTCATCAATCTCGATGTGGATGTAAACGTAGGAGTTTCACATGTTGGCTGGTCATAATTCAGGAAGGAGACATTTTGTATTCAGCACCGTCATCTTCCAGAAGACATGCGCACAGGGTAACTGTCGTGCCTCTACACCGCCTGCTTGCCGAGAGGCGGTCTTTTCGAATCGGTCAACATGGGAGTCGGACGTTTGTTCCGATTGTGATAGACGTTGGCTTTGGGGCAAGTAGCTTGGCAAAAATAGAGGTAAGTAACGCATAGTTCTCTAAACCTATTTGAATTTTTACTCTTTTATAATTAGCTTTGTTTTGTCTTAGAACATGTTTGTAAGACTTGTTTATTTTCATGTATTTCCAGTTTTACGGTGAAAAGATGTTATAGTTTCAGCGTTGGCCATGTGCGTGCAAATAAATACATATTCATCAGTGTAATTCGTGTCCGAGATCTTTGCTCCAGTTTGCTTGCTGTTACAGTGGAGATCTGGACCTTAATATAACTTAACTCTCACCCTACAGCTATAAATAAGGGGTTTATCGATTTGAAGGTGGAGACCTGGAACCTTCCCCTTACACTTTCTTTACTGGGAGAAATAAGGGTTTTATCAATCTCAATGTGGAAATCTTGACCCTAACCCAGTGCATATTTAAACAAGAATTATAAAAGTAGGCCAAGGTCACTAGTGACATACAGCATAATCACATTTACACACGGTTCTAATTAGATCACTGCAGTTAAGTAACGTTGAGCCTGGTCAGTACCAGATGGGTGATCATTTGGGAATACCAGGCGCTGTATGTAGGAGGACGTCAACACGTCCCTGCAAGAACTGCAAAAACCTAACGTCATCATCTCCCCTAACCGGGATATACATACGACTGGGGGCCGTTTGTGAATTTGATATTCCCTATAAACTTTCTCCTTTGGGGGAAGCTGGTTCAATCAGTGAAAAGTGAATGCAGCTTCGTTAAGGCCATTAGTGAAGATTTGTTTCCAGTACTCTTTGTTCTCTTCCATGTTCTCACACCGGCCATTTACAAGTAATTTTTCGTTGATAACAGCCGATAATAAGTATTATTATAATTGGTCTCGACAGTTGGGTAAGTGTTTACCTTGAAACGCGAGTGGCAGCAAGAAATAAAAGAAAAAAAAACCCACAGAAAACCAGAAGAAAATCAAGATGAAATGAGGTCGAAGAAAAGAAAACAAAAAAAGAATTTCGCAATCGAATATTTCATCAAAGTTTAATATTAACAACAAAAAAATATGTCTAATCACATCAAAGTTTCCTGGAGACTTCAAAGCAAAATGGACATTTTTTGTCTTTTTTGTTTCTTCTCTCGATAAAAAAACAACTCTTGGAATAAACACCGGAAGTCTCACTCTCTCTCTCTCTCTCTCTCTCTCTCCATCTCTTTCTCTTTCTCCACTTTCTCTTTCTCCACTTTCTCTTTCTCCACTTTCTCTTTCTCCACTTTCTCTTTCTCCCCTTTCTCTTTCTCCCCTTTCTCTTTCACCCCTTTCTCTTTCACCCCTTTCTCTTTCACCCCTTTCTCTTTCACCCCTTTCTCTTTCTTCCTCTCCCTTTATTTCTCTTGCCCCCAGTCTTTCTATCCCACCCCCTCTCCTTCTATATCACCCCTCTCCTTCTATCTCACCCCCTCTCCTTCTATCTCACCCCCTCTCCTTCTATCTCACCCCCTCTCCTTCTATCTCCCCCCCCTGTCCTTCTATCTCGCCCCCCCCTGTCCTTCTATCTCGCCCCCCCTCTCCTTCTATCTCGCCCCCCCTCTCCTTCTATCTCGCCCCCTCCTCTCCTTCTATCTCGCCCCCTCCTCTCCTTCTATCTCGCCCCCTCCTCTCCTTCTATCTCGCCCCCTCCTCTCCTTCTATCTCGCCCCCTCCTCTCCTTCTATCTCGCCCCCTCCTCTCCTTCTATCTCGCCCCCTCCTCTCCTTCTATCTCGCCCCCCCTCTCCTTCTATCTCGCCCCCTCCTCTCCTTCTATCTCGCCCCCCCTCTCCTTCTATCTCGCCCCCCTCTACTTCTATCTCGCCCCCCCCCTCTACTTCTATCTCGCCCCCCCCCTCTCCTTCTATCTCGCCCCCCCTCTCCTTCTATCTCGCCCCCCCTCTCCTTCTATCTCGCCCCCCTCTCTCCTTCTATCTCGCCCCCCTCTCCTTCTATCTCGCCCCCCCCTAGCATCCTCTCTTTCTATCTGACACCCCCCGGCCCCCTCTCTTTCTATCTGACACCCCCACCCCTGGCCCTCCTCTCTTTCTATCTGACACCTCCCCCACTGCCCCTCCTCTCTTTCTATCTGACACCTCCCCCCTGGCTCTCCTCTCTTTCTATCTGACACCTCCCCCACTGGCCCTCTTCTCTTTCTATCTGACACCTCCCCCACTGGCCCTCTTCTCTTTCTATCTGACACCTCCCCCACTGGCCCTCCTCTCTTTCTATCTGACACCTCCCCCCTGGCTCTGCTCTCTTTCTATCTGACACCTCCTCCACTGGCCCTCCTCTCTTTCTATCTGACACCTCCCCCACTGGCCCTCCTCTCTGTCTATCTGACACCTCCCCCACTGGCCCTCCTCTCTTTCTATCTGACACACGCCCCCTCCTCTCTCTGTCTATCTCCCAACACGCCGCCCCCCCCTCTCTGTCTATCTCCCAACACGCCGCCCCCCCCCTCTCTGTCTATCTCCCAACACGCCGCCCCCCCTCTCTGTCTATCTCCCAACACGCCCCCCCTCTCTGTCTATCTCCCAACACGCCGCCCCCCTCTCTGTCTATCTCCCAACACGCCGCCCCCCTCTCTGTCTATCTCCCAACACGCCGCCCTCCCCCTCTCTGTCTATCTCCCAACACGCCGCCCTCCCCCTCTCTGTCTATCTCCCAACACGCCGCCCTCCCCCTCTCTGTCTATCTCCCAACACGCCGCCCTCCCCCTCTCTGTCTATCTCCCAACACGCCGCCCTCCCCCTCTCTGTCTATCTCCCAACACGCCGCCCTCCCCCTCTCTGTCTATCTCCCAACACGCCGCCCTCCCCCTCTCTGTCTATCTCCCAACACGCCGCCCTCCCCCTCTCTGTCTATCTCCCAACACGCCGCCCTCCCCCTCTCTGTCTATCTCCCAACACGCCGCCCTCCCCCTCTCTGTCTATCTCCCAACACGCCGCCCTCCCCCTCTCTGTCTATCTCCCAACACGCCGCCCTCCCCCTCTCTGTCTATCTCCCAACACGCCGCCCTCCCCCTCTCTGTCTATCTCCCAACACGCCGCCCTCCCCCTCTCTGTCTATCTCCCAACACGCCGCCCCCCCCTCTCTGTCTATCTCCCAACACGCCGCCCCCCCCTCTCTGTCTATCTCCCAACACGCCGCCCCCCCCTCTCTGTCTATCTCCCAACACGCCGCCCCCCCCTCTCTGTCTATCTCCCAACACGCCGCCCCCCCTCTCTGTCTATCTCCCAACACGCCGCCCCCCCTCTCTGTCTATCTCCCAACACGCCGCCCCCCTCTCTGTCTATCTCCCAACACGCCGCCCCCCTCTCTGTCTATCTCCCAACACGCCGCCCCCCTCTCTGTCTATCTCCCAACACGCCGCCCCCCTCTCTGTCTATCTCCCAACACGCCGCCCCCCTCTCTGTCTATCTCCCAACACGCCGCCCCCCCTCTCTGTCTATCTCCCAACACGCCGCCCCCCCCTCTCTGTCTATCTCCCAACACGCCGCCCCCCCTCTCTGTCTATCTCCCAACACGCCGCCCCCCCTCTCTGTCTATCTCCCAACACGCCGCCCCCCCTCTCTGTCTATCTCCCAACACGCCGCCCCCCCCTCTCTGTCTATCTCCCAACACGCCGCCCCCCCCTCTCTGTCTATCTCCCAACACGCCGCCCCCCCCCTCTCTGTCTATCTCCCAACACGCCGCCCCCCCTCTCTGTCTATCTCCCAACACGCCGCCCCCCTCTCTGTCTATCTCCCAACACGCCGCCCCCCTCTCTGTCTATCTCCCAACACGCCGCCCCCCTCTCTGTCTATCTCCCAACACGCCGCCCCCTCTCTGTCTATCTCCCAACACGCCGCCCCCCTCTCTGTCTATCTCCCAACACGCCGCCCCCCTCTCTGTCTATCTCCCAACACGCCGCCCCCCCTCTCTGTCTATCTCCCAACACGCCGCCCCCCCTCTCTGTCTATCTCCCAACACGCCGCCCCCCCTCTCTGTCTATCTCCCAACACGCCGCCCCCCCTCTCTGTCTATCTCCCAACACGCCGCCCTCCCCCTCTCTGTCTATCTCCCAACACGCCGCCCCCCCTCTCTGTCTATCTCCCAACACGCCGCCCCCCTCTCTGTCTATCTCCCAACACGCCGCCCCCCCTCTCTGTCTATCTCCCAACACGCCGCCCCCCTCTCTGTCTATCTCCCAACACGCCGCCCCCCTCTCTGTCTATCTCCCAACACGCCGCCCCCCTCTCTGTCTATCTCCCAACACGCCGCCCCCCTCTCTGTCTATCTCCCAACACGCCGCCCCCCTCTCTGTCTATCTCCCAACACGCCGCCCCCCTCTCTGTCTATCTCCCAACACGCCGCCTCCTCTCTGTCTATCTCCCAACACGCCGCCCCCCCTCTCTGTCTATCTCCCAACACGCCGCCCCCCCTCTCTGTCTATCTCCCAACACGCCGCCCCCCTCTCTGTCTATCTCCCAACACGCCGCCCCCCCTCTCTGTCTATCTCCCAACACGCCGCCCCCCCTCTCTGTCTATCTCCCAACACGCCGCCCCCCCTCTCTGTCTATCTCCCAACACGCCGCCCCCCCCTCTCTGTCTATCTCCCAACACGCCGCCCCCCCTCTCTGTCTATCTCCCAACACGCCGCCCTCCCCCTCTCTGTCTATCTCCCAACACGCCGCCCCCCCCTCTCTGTCTATCTCCCAACACGCCGCCCCCCCCTCTCTGTCTATCTCCCAACACGCCGCCCCCCCCTCTCTGTCTATCTCCCAACACGCCGCCCCCCCTCTCTGTCTATCTCCCAACACGCCGCCCCCCCCTCTCTGTCTATCTCCCAACACGCCGCCCCCCCTTCTCTGTCTATCTCCCAACACGCCGCCCCCCCTCTCTGTCTATCTCCCAACACGCCGCCCCCCCTCTCTGTCTATCTCCCAACACGCCGCCCCCCCTCTCTGTCTATCTCCCAACACGCCGCCCCCCCTCTCTGTCTATCTCCCAACACGCCGCCCCCCCTCTCTGTCTATCTCCCAACACGCCGCCCCCCCTCTCTGTCTATCTCCCAACACGCCGCCCCCCCCCTCTCTGTCTATCTCCCAACACGCCGCCCCCCTCTCTGTCTATCTCCCAACACGCCGCCCCCCTCTCTGTCTATCTCCCAACACGCCGCCCCCCCTCTCTGTCTATCTCCCAACACGCCGCCCCCCCTCTCTGTCTATCTCCCAACACGCCGCCCCCCCTCTCTGTCTATCTCCCAACACGCCGCCCCCCCTCTCTGTCTATCTCCCAACACGCCGCCCCCCTCTCTGTCTATCTCCCAACACGCCGCCCCCCCTCTCTGTCTATCTCCCAACACGCCGCCCCCCCTCTCTGTCTATCTCCCAACACGCCCCCTTCCCCTCCCTGTCTATCTCCCAACACGCCCCCTTCCCCTCCCTGTCTATCTCCCAACACGCCCCCTTCCCCTCCCTGTCTATCTCCCAACACGCCCCCTTCCCCTCCCTGTCTATCTCCCAACACGCCCCCTTCCCCTCCCTGTCTATCTCCCAACACGCCCCCTTCCCCTCCCTGTCTATCTCCCAACACGCCCCCTTCCCCTCCCTGTCTATCTCCCAACACGCCCCCTTCCCCTCCCTGTCTATCTCCCAACACGCCCCCTTCCCCTCCCTGTCTATCTCCCAACACGCCGCCCCCTCCCTGTCTATCTCCCAACACGCCGCCCCCTCCCTGTCTATCTCCCAACACGCCGCCCCCCCTCCCTGTCTATCTCCCAACACGCCGCCCCCCCTCCCTGTCTATCTCCCAACACGCCGCCCCCCCTCCCTGTCTATCTCCCAACACGCCGCCCCCCCTCCCTGTCTATCTCCCAACACGCCGCCCCCCCTCCCTGTCTATCTCCCAACACGCCCCCCCGTCTCTGTCTCTCACGCATATGTCCCTCCCTCCCTCTCTTTCTATCTCACCCATATGTCCCCCTTCCCTCTCTTTCTATCTCACCCATATCCCCCCTCCACTCTTTCTATCTCACCCATATCCCCCCTCTCTCTTTCTATCTAACCCATACCCCCCCCCCCCTCCCTCTCTTTTTATCTCACCCATAACACCCCTCGTCTATATACACACACACACATAGTGAAATACATATATATATATATATATATATATATATATATATATGTAAGATTTTTAATCATGTTTCAGTCGCAGATTCATAAGCTTGACATCTTTAAGCCAGCATGTCCTTGAGGATGTCAAGCTTATGAGAACATAAAGACATGCTGGCTTGATGATGTCAACTTTATTAAAGTTGTGAACATGTTTAAATGTGTAGCCAAATTATGCTTGTATAATTAAAACTCTCACTGGCCGGGTTTCACTTCCATAAATCATCACACTGCGTACACATGCCTGATAGACTCTTTCCTTGGTCGACAGTGGTAACGTTCTCCTTGTTCGTTTATCATATTTGGGCTGGTGAACCTCTGTCCCATTTGAGGTTTCTTGATAAGGTGCAGAAACGTATCTGTAATAAGATTGGCCCTACCCTTTCTTCTTCTCTGCATCGTCTCTCTCACAAACGTGATGTTGCTAGTCTTAGTCTTTTCTATAAATACTATTATGGCATGTGTTCTTCAGAATTATGTGATCTGTTCCCCGCTGCTTTTGTTCCAGCTCGTTTGACTCGTTGGTCTAGTGGTCTCCATCAATTTGCTGTTTTTAATACCTCATTGTAATACATCTTCCTATTTCAGTAGTTTCTTTTCAAGAACTGCAAGCTTGTGGAACTCTCTTCCTGCCAACTGTTTTCCTCTTACCTATAACCTTGGTCTTTTCAAGACTAAGGCCAATAGGCATCTCCTGTCTTTGCGATAATCATATTTGTTCTTGCTAGCTCATACATCAAGTGGCTATAAAAAAAAAAGAAAAAAAGGCAGAAATCCTCTGAACTTACACCATCCACTCCTAACTCTTGCTATCACACTAGCACCCGCTCCACCCTGTGCTCCACTGGTATCAACAAGGTAACAAAACTTCTCAATAGCTTCGCCATCCAAGTATACTTTGTCCACATCTGAGTTTTCGTCTATCTCTATTGTCTTACACTTCTTGCATATAACTGCTTATCTCAACCTACCAGTAAGTTCACTGCACTTCTTGTGTAACGAATGCTTACAAGTACCACAAAAGATTGAATTGCACCCGACTTGTGAACAATTATCAATATAAAGCCAACACGAATGTTAGACGTACCTTTTGTTCTCGGCAACATTTTGATATTCTTCGTAGCAGGACAAATTCCATTTGTAAGCTTCCACGCAAGACGTGCATTTATTTTTTACTACATAATAATAAAAGAAAAGAAAAAGGGCAGACAACTCTGACTCATAATTTACTTTCAATAAATTCTAATGTGTTAATAACAAGTACTGACTATAGTGAGTAATTTCAACACTCCTCCCCACTAGCTGTCAGACTGTTCTGATTTCTCTAACACTTAACAGTGTTCTAAGCTTCCCATATTGTGCACTCACGAGTCCTTTTGTCAGCACATCAGCAATCATGTCTTTACTTTGACAGTATTCAAGTTCAATAGTTTTCATCTCAAATTGCTCTCGGATGTAATGAAACTTAATATCAATATGTTTCACCCGTCCATGATATTGTGGATTCTTTGCCATACATAGTGTGGATTGGTTATCCTCGTAGATGAGTGTTGGTCCAACCAAGGCTTCATTGAGATCACTTTGTAGATGTCGCATCCATACTGCCTTCTGTGCTGCACTTGTCAACGCCATATACTCTGCTTCAGCTGTAGATAATGGAACACAATCTGCTTTTTACTTCAACTGACAGCCACTCCACTTAATTTAAACAAATAACCTGAGGTTGACCTGTGGTCATCCAGGTCACCAGCCCAGTCTGCATCTGAATATCATATGAGATTTGTTACATTCTCCCTGTCATATAGTAACCCATAGTTCTGCGTACCATTTAAATAACGCATGATATGCTTTAGACTCCCAGTGTTCCATCGTAAGCTGGGAGCAAAATCTTGCTACATTGCCGACAGCATAGACAATATCAGGTCGTGTCTTTGTTGACAGATACAGTATGCTTCCAACTGCTGATTGATACAATTCTTGGTTGAATAATCGCTTTCTTTAACGACTTTCATTAACCTTGCACCAGCATCAATTGGAGTTGTTGTAGGGTTTTAATTTTCCATTTGGAATCTTTTCAAAACTTCTGTGTATGCTGATTGTCGGATTCATATCTTCCCTGAATCTGGATAAGCGATTTTAACACCCAAGAAACTATGTAGTTTCCCCATGTCCTTGATGTTGAAACTTTCCGAGATTCTTCTGATAAATTCTTGGATACATGTCAAAGACTTGCATGCCAGAATGATATCATCAACATACACTGCAGCTATGAAGATCTCTCCTCCTAAGGAGACACAGGTCATTTTCCAATTGCTTGAAATGCATCCTTTTCAGCTGAGCATCCAGTGCTTCATTCCAACATGTTGATGATTGTTTCAAGGCATACATGCTTTGCTTTAATTTACAGAGAAGGTGTTCTTTGTCTTTGACCTTACATCCTTTTGGTTGCTTCATATAGATGTCTTCTTTCAGCTCACCATTAACAAATGCAGTGGTTATATCTAACTGATGTAGATTCAGGTCATGTTTTGCTGCTAATGCAACGACAGTTCGCACTGGACAAAAAGTCTTGTCGTAGTCAACTCCATTTCTGAAGAAATCCTTGAGCTACGAGTCGAGCCTTGTGTTGTTCCATGTTTCCATCAGCGTCATATTTTTGTTTGAACACCCACATACTACCAATAGCTTTCAGTCCACTGGATAACACAGTAAGGTCCCATACTTTATTAGTATGTAGTGAATCAATTTCAATTTCCATTGCTTTTATCCATTTATTTTTCTCAGGACTAGAAAATGCTTATTTCACTGTTAATGGGTCATTCAATCTGTGAGCAATGTAGACCCATTCACCATACTGATCTGGAGCTTTCCTAATCCATGGTGATCGTCGTGGTTCTGTTACCACTTGTGAATTGTCATCATCATCATCACTGTTTTGACATTCAGTTTTCACTAGAAGTTGACTTTCAACTTCCTCTCTCTCAATTGTTCACCAATAGATGCCATTAGATTAAAGATGACATCTCTGCTATGGAAGACTCTTAATTTTTCTGTATCATAAAGTCTATAGCCCTTGATCCTAATGCCATATCTGAGAAAGATGCTCTTCTTTGCTTTAGGATCCATTTTGGATCTTTCATTCTTTAGTATGCGGGTATAAGCACTACATCCAAAAATGCGTAAATAGTTCACATTTGGCTTGTAGCCTTTCCAAGCTTTGTATGGTGTCATTCCTTGTACTGCATTTATTGGCTTTCGGTTTCGAACACATGAAGCTGTTAAGTCTTCTGCCCAAAATTGCTTAGGCAGCTTCGAATCCGACAACATTGCTCGCACTGTTTCCATCAAGGTCTGATTCATTCTCTCAGCTACTCCATTTTGCTCTGGTGTTTTGAAAACAGTGCGTTCATGGTGTATGCTCTCCTTCTTTAGGTAACCTTCACACTCTCTTGAAGCGTATTCTCCACCATTGTCAGTGCATAAGGTTTTAAGTTTTTGTCTGCTGGAATTCTCCACCATGGTTTTCCACTCCATGAATTTTGCGAAAACTTCTCCTTTGCGTTTTAGCTCATATATCCACACAAGTATTGATTTATCATCAATAATTGTGAGGAAATATTCGGCTCCACCAAGCGATTTTGTTTCTAGACTTTCACAAACATTGCTGTGCACAATTCCCAGTAGTTGTGTGGCTCGCCTTCCACCTGATTTTGGAAATGAGGAACGATGATGTTTCCCATCCACACATGGTTCACAAAAGTTAATATTCTTTGTTACATCATAGTCAAGGCCAGTAACTAGCTGATCTCTTGCTAGTTTCTGCGAATTCTTTGTACCAAGATGACCAAAACGTTGATGCCAAATCTCCTCTTTTGTGTTACCACCTGAACATGTAGATGCTGCATGAGCTGCTTCTTGTTTTTCATTACAGTTCAAATAGTACGTTTCCAATTTTTGAACCTGTAGCTACTATCCTCTGTTTTTCATCAAGAAGTCGACATCTTGATTCAGCAAATATGAACGACTTTCCAGATTTAGTCGCTCTAGACAGACTCAATGGAAACAAAGTGTTTCATACAGTCTACATCTTTGCTGTTTCCTGTCTGAAACACTCACGTTCAATTCTATTGTCCCCACTCCTAATGCTTCAACTGGGTGTCCATCACCAAGTGTTATTTCCTCTACAAAATCCAATTTCCTGAAATTTGTAAACATCGTGACACATGTGATAAGTTGCTCCAGAATCCACAATCCATTCGCTCCTTTTGTTATCAGATAATAACGCATGGTGTGCAAATAGTCCAACAACGTAATCGTTTTTAGAACCACTAGATTCTCATTGTGTTTTCTTAGTGAAGAAAGCTTTCTTATTGGGGTAGTTCCTTTTAAAACTTTCTTTTGCATCCTCACTAAGCAATCGACAGTCACGTTTAATATGTCTGTTCTTTCCACAGTGATAACACTTGGGTCCTTTTTTAAAGATGTGATGTTTTGATGTCATCGCTTTCGAGTCAGTAGCAGTGTTTTCCTTTTCTTTGACTTTCGTTTCTTCGTACAGCAGTCGTTCAGTCACTAACACCCGTTTGGACACATCCTGACTTCCTTCGAGCGCTGTTACTAACATGTCATAGGAATCCGGGAGGTTAACCAAGAGGTGTACAACTCTATCTTCCTCATCAATTGAATCATCGAAGATTTCTGTCATCATTTTAATGTTTATTAATAGTCACCTACCTTCAATTTAAAGAGAATACAAATGCCTCCTTAATGCTAATTTGTTAGCCCACATTTTCTTTTGAAATTGATCTGCCAATTTTTTCTACACCACTGCAAGGTCGTCGGAATGCCCTATCAAATACAAAAGTGACGGTTCCACTGACAGCGTAATCAAGATGGCCGAAAAAGAATGTCACACGTGGTCTTTTTATTATATCAAGCGTTCATCTGGGACAATAACCTTTGTGAACAATTATTATCGATATAAATCCAACTTCACACGAATGTGAGACGTACCTTTTGTTCTCGGCAACATTCTGATATTCTTCATAGCAGGACCAATTCCAGTTAATAAGACAAACACATTTTCGTAAGCTTCCACGTGAGACGTGCGTTTATTTTTACTACATAACAATAACAGAAAAAAAGAAAAAGGGCAGACAACTCTGACTCTTAATTTACTTACAGTAAATTTGAATGTGTTAATAACAAGTACTAACTATAGTGAGTAATTACAACACGACTCCCTTCTCACAAACGAAGAAGAACTTTTCTCTTTTGGGGAGCTTTCCAATAATACAATTTACTCTCAGATCTTTACTTTCCCGGGCATTCCTCCAACTCTATTACTTAACAAATAGGTCATCCATTGTTTAACAGGCAAGTACTAAATCATCAACATACAGAATCCGTTCTGGACAAGTTATACGAAACTCCCTGGATAATGCTTCTAAGATACAAATGAAAAGCAACCGATTTACTACAGAACACTGTTGTACTGTAACTTTAACATTAATACGATTTTGAGCATTTCTGCACATTGCTTGAACAACGTCCATTAACCACTCATTTGGTCCTAGTTTATGCAGAGCCCACCAGACAACCTCTCTTGGCACTTTATCAAAAGCTTTCTCTAGATCCACAAAAGCAAAATACAGGTTCTTCTTAAGGTACTTCTCATGTATTTATATTAGGATAAATAAAGCACCAGTAGTACTTTGCCCAGGCGTAAAACTAAACAGCATTTTATTTATGTTTATCTGACTTCTTATTTGCTGCTCAATTATTCTCTTAATAACTTAAGAACCTGATCCATCAAGTGTAAGTCTCTACCGAGTGCTTCCCCTTTACTCTTCTAACAATTCACTCTTTTATGATCTGATTTGTCAAGTTCGTGATCATCTCAATGCCTGTTTCACCTGAAGCCTTTTAATATTTTTGCAACAACGCCTGAGGGTCATGCTTCATCTTATTCACAGCTTTCCTTTTGGCCGGGATCAAAGTGTAGTATCTGTTCCGATGGATACTATACACCATAAACTGGTATCGTCTTGGCCTTCGGGGCTTGATTTACGCCGGTCTATGGGTTTGTCCTGTGCAGTTCTAGGAGGTCCACCCTCTCAGGCTTTACCTTCCTTCTTTGGGGAGGAGTAAGTCTATTGCTTACTGCCTGAGGCGCCCCTACCGGGGAATGCCGACGAGGCTTCCCAGGCAATTTTTAATGGCCAGAGTGCTCACCTTCTCGGGCGCTGGCTTTTCAAGTCCCACTTTCCCGACCCGACCTTGGGTCACATCTTACCTTGTGGGAGTAAGATAAAACTGGCCTTGTGCCTAACCTCCTGGGGAGGTAATTTTTTTTTTTACTTCCCATTTCTTTCTCAATTCTTATAGCTGGACTGGATACTGCTTTTGCAACTTCTGAATTTTCACGGTTCCATGGAAACTCAGTATTCAACAATTTCTCATAGTGACTTTTCCAAGCATTCCTCTTGTCCTGTTTATTTGTTGCTGAAAGCACTTCTCTACAACAATATCCATATTTGTCTTTGCCATTTGTTTAGCTGTCCTGAATACTTCCTTCTTTTGGTCATCCCTTCATAATATAACTGAAAAGCTGTCTTTCTCAGCCTCCTTCTTGTCTTTGTATATTGTTCTTCTTGCCCCCCCCCCTCTGCCTCCAGATACACATCCTTATTCACTGAACCTTTTATCTACCGACTCCTTCGTTTCCGCTTTTCTTTGATACACTTCTCAACTTTCTCATTACACCATCATGTCACCCTATGCATTTGGAGCCGTTCCGTCCACCCACAAGTCTGGTCTGTTTTAACGCGCAAAAAAAGTTTTAGCTTTCGGACGCAATTGTAGGCAAGTCACGTAATTTGTTATTTTTTATTTCTCTTTTTTTCGGTTTGGAACGGATTTTTGTAAAAAACTGATGGCTTTTTGTAAACTATAATTTTGAGATGTAGCTTATTTGTTTATGGTCATGCTGTTGGTTAATAAATATAGGATTTAAAGATGTGTTGATCCTATACACCTGCCAAGATCCATTCTATGGGTTAAATAGAATTTATACATTACAAAATAAATATACGGCTACAAAAACAGTTTAATCTACAAACCACTCGTATACAAGTTTAATATTAACTTTAGGAGAATCCTATAAAAATGCTGTTCGGCTCAATTTCAAAACACATGATTGTATAAAATTATATATAAGTGTAATATAATTTGGTAAAATAAAACTTTGCTATCGTTGTTTGACTGACCGTGAGAGGACATTTTTCAACATGGATGCACTTTACATGGTTACTGATGCATTATGGTCTAATCGTTAAATACTATTTTTGAAGTTTGTCTCGAAATGGACCGATTACACGCAAATTTGAGATAAAATCGATTGTTGGTCTGAAGTTGTATTATTAGTTCGGAAAGTGTAATTTATTTTTAATTTCATTGTACTTACCTGTCTGTCATATTCTTACTTGATAATCTTATTACCCCCCTCCCCTTGAAAGTCTCTAAATGAACTGTTCTCTTTTCTTTATGTATTACCTGCCCTCGGCCGGGAACTCTTCAGCAGAAGCTAACCGGCCATGTTTGTTTTTAATTAAAGCCTTCGTTCTAAGGTAACTATTGCCTCGTCTCTGTTCATTTTAATTTAATTAACAATATTCATTCTCAAAAATAAGAGGGACGCACTCTTAAAACCGGAACACTTTCATATACTTCCTAATACTGCTTCCTCGACAAAGATATTTAATCATTGCTACTGTACTTTTTCAGTTCTTATACGAATTACCGAAATACGAGAAGACCTCGATAAACTGGACATGTTGGTTGTCTATATTTCTCCGGACATCTACAAATATATAGCGGAACAAACTACTTATGATTCAGCAATAAATCATCTCCGAGAACTGTTCATAAAACCTGCCAACGAAATCTTCGCCAGAAGCGTGCTATCTACACGTTCAAAAGGAGGGGAAGACCATAGACGAATACGTCGAGGAATTACTTCTATTAGCAAAAGAATGTAGTTTCCGAGCTGTCAATGCAATGCAAAACCGAGACGATAGCGTTAGGGACGCATTTATTACGGGACTGCTCTCAAACACTATCATACAACGATTATTAGAAAATAGAACACTCGATTTAAAAACGGCCATTAACCAAGCGAGAGCTCTCTATATTGCACAGAAAAACTCAGAATCTTATTTGCAACCTTTTCTATCAGTTGGTGCTGCTACAGTTTAAAATAGTGACGCATCGGTGATAGAAAACTGTGCTGCTGCCCCCAACTATACAAAATTGCGATGCCAATGATATTTTTGTAATGGACCACATCAGAATTGCCCAGCGAGAGAAAGCACGTTTCGCAGATGCAATAAAGTCGGCCATTTTTTCAAAAGCTGCCGTTTCATACCAGCATATACTTCCACTTCAACTGAAACTCGTAGACTCGCTGCTATTATAAATAATTCTACAATTTTACCCGGAAAAACGGCTTGTTTTTCAGGGATCCTAAAACAAGCTACAATTTTTTGCGTTGATTGGGAAAAATGCAACTACCGCGTTAATGAACACTGGAAGCTCCGGATCCTTCATTTCTTATGACTGTCAAAAAGCATAGATTAAAAATAAATCGTGCTTCGGGGACTGCTTCTATGGCTATTTTGTCGCTGAACGCTTTGGTAAAAGGACGTTGCTCTATCAACATCAATTTATTGGGTGAGTCCTATTTAAATACTCAACTTTCTGTGTTACCAAGTCTTTGCTGTGACGTTATCCTAGGTCATGCAAGCCCATTGTTACAAAGTCTAAGAGGTTTGGAAATGAGGACAGACACTTCATCCAATCCGAAATAGATACGATGCTTCAGGAAGGGGTGATCGAAGAGAGCACATCTCCCTGGAGGGTCCAAGTTCTTATTGTCTCCAATGAACGTCAAAGAAAGAGACTAGTGGTGGATTACAGTCAAACCATCAATAGATTCACCAAATTAGACGCATACATTTTACCAAGAATGGACGATTTCGCATCAGAAATCTTGCGATACAAACTTTATACTTCGTTAGATTTGAAAAGTGCTTATCATCAAATACCTATTCGAGAAGAGGATAGACAATACACCACCTTTGAGGCTAACGGCAAGCTGTACCAGTTTTGCAGGATTCCCTTCGGAATTACTAACGGAGAAGCCTGTTTTCAGATAACCATTGATAATATTATAAAACAACACAACCTACAGGGTATTTATGCTTACGTTGACAACATAGTGGTAGTGGGAAAAACCAAGCAAGAACATGACGAAAATCTCACTAAATTCAGGAAGAATCGTTAAACTAAATAACCTCAAATTTAATGAGAAGAAGTCCGTTATATCGACTAAATCAATTGACTTTCTGGGCTACACCATATCACAAGAAAAAAAATAAAGCCCGATGCAGAAAGGCTACGACTACTAAAAGAGCTACCAATCCTTAAAGACAAGACAACTTTACGTCGAGTTATCGGGTTGTTTTCATATTATTCTCAGTATATTCAAAAATTTTCGAATAAAATCAGGCCCCTGATTGTTGCTGACACATTCCCCCTGAAACAAGATTCCTTAAAAGCATTTAACGACTTCAAAAATGAAATTGGAGGTGCGCTGCTACATTCTGTCGATGAAAATATTCCTCTAATAGTGGAAACTGATGCGTCGGATACAGCTATTGTGGCAACACTGATCCAAACCGGTCGTCCGGTCGTCTTTTTTTACGCACCTTAACCCCAACTGAACGTAAACACGTTTCAGTCGAGAAAGAAGCTTGTGCCATAGTTGAAGCCATTAAAGAGTGGTCCTACTACTTGTAAGCTCGACGGTTCACCATAGTCACTGACCAACAAGCAGTTCACTACATGTTCCATTCTGAGAAACTGGGGGAAATTAAAACAATAAAATCCAAAGGTGGAGGATGGAATTGGGAGTGTTATGATTATTATATAATGATTATTATATAATGTATCACCCAGGTAAAAATAACATCGCTGCTGATACACTATCAAGGGCTAATTGTGGAGCTATGGTCAGCAAAGAAAAGCTATATGAGCTCCATGTTCGTTTCTATCATCCCGGCATCACTAGATTGGCCCACTTCATGAAAATCAGGAACCTTCCATATTCTACAGAAGAAGGGAAGAGTGTTGAATTAAATATTTGTTTATCCGAATGATAAACAAATAAAGTAAAAGTGAAGTCATCGTATTTTTAATTTAAGGTTTGCACTCCAGAAATTCACATTGTAATCTTCAAAGGAAAAAGATGAGCAATAATTATTTAAAATATCAATATTAGCATTAATTAAGTTAGGAGATAAAAATAATTTTATTTTCAGTCACAGGTAATATTTGAAAATTTATTACTTGAAAAAAATAAAAATAAAATAAATAAGAAAGCCAGTGGCCAGACAATAGACATTTGCTCAACTCTCCAAGTAACTTTGTTTAAAAAGAACTTTTTTTCATTGTAAATTTGCCGTCTGCCTTAAATGGTTTTAATGAAAAAGAAAGAACCTTTTTCAGTGAAAATTTGTCCTATGCCGATGAAAACATTTATGAGCGAACGTTAAGAGGAGGGGGGGGGGAGAAAAACACAAGAAATTTTCAACTTTTAATATATATATATATATATATATATATATATATATAAGTCAGGTTCATATTATATTCCAATAACCATGTTTTTATCTTTATTTTTCACATTTACAAAAAAACATAACATTTCTGTGAGATTTTTTACGGTCCGTTTCATTTGTCGTGTGCCAAACAACATTTTTATGTCAATATGAACCTGACTTATATTTGCTCTGTTGTCATTAATTGACAATCATCGAGCTGAATCCTTTAAGGAGACTGCAAGATAAAAGGGCACTGATAGTATATGCTAATACATATATTGTCAATAATAATTATATATACAGAGTGACTAAAAAAAAAAACGGGCCCCGTGTACACTTTATGTGATATCTCCTTTATTTATTCACCGATTGCCCTTATTTTACAGGACATGGCAGAATCAACGACCGTGAGTACACCAAGACCTCAGTGGGAACTGGGACAAAGAATACACTGTGTTAAATTTTACTACAAGACAGGCTCGTTTAAGAAAACCCAGGACAGTTTCATGCATCAGTTCGGATGTGAAAAGGCTCCACCCAAAAGCAGAATTCAGAACTAGGTGGACCATTTCGAGAAGTGTGGGACCGTGGAGAACTTCAACGCTGCCAGTGAGAACCGTCCAAGCCACTCGGCACGTCCCAAGAAGCGGACAGCCGAGCTGGTCGAAAGTGTGAGAGAGTCTCTCCAGGAGAGTCCGAAACGCTTTGTGCGTAAGCGAAGTCAGTCCCTCAGTATCTCCCGTGAGACTTGCAGGAGAGTGCTGGTAAACAATATCAGGGCTTACCCATACAGAATACAGACGCTGCAGACCCTTACAGCCTCAGACAAAAAGCAGAGGAGCACTATGGCAGTCAAGATGCTCGATAAGATCGAGGAAACACCAGGTTTCCTTAACCTCCTTTGGACCTCAGATGAAGCCACTTCCATCTTGACGGAAAGGCGAACTTCAAGACAAATGTCTTCTGGGGGTCCTCCAGACCCAATGAAGTAGCCACCAAGCCCCTGCACTCTCCTAATTGCACGGTGTGGGCTGCAATCTCGGTCAGAGGCATCATTGGACCAATCTTCATCGAAGAATCTGGCGCAGCAGTGACAGTCACCAAGGAGCGGTATGTGGAGGTCCTCAAAACCTTCAAGAGTGAGCTCCAGACCATTTACCCGTCGCTCATGAGCAAGTTCTGGTTCCAGCAAGACGGAGCAAGTTCTCACACCTGTCCTGAGATTGGCTGAAAGAGAACTTGGAGGCCGAGTGATCAGTCTCAAGACTAATTTTGAGTGGCCACCCCATAGCCCGGACCTAAGCCCCCCAGATTATTTCCTTTGGGGCTATCTTAAGGACAGAATGTACGCAAGGAAACCCAGAACTATCACGGAACTCAAGGAAGCCATCGGGAGGAAATGAGAGCCATTCCCAATTCAGTCTGTAAGAACGTCATGGACAACTTCGTTCTGCGCCTCAAGAAATGCACGGAGCTAAAAGGAGTCCATCTAGAACACATGCTGTAGAACGGAGAAATAAAGGCCAAATACCCTAGTGTTTTGATATGATGTTGTGAATATAATAAACTAGTTATGCCCCAAAATTCATTTCATTCGGACGAAACACTAAGAAATGGGGCCTAATTAGATTTGGGGCCCGTTTTTTGGGGGTCACCCTATATGTATGTATATGTATATATATATATATATATATATATATATATTGTAAAGTTGTGAACTGTATTCACATTTTTCTTTTTTACATTACATATGAACAAATATGCATGTCAACCTTTTATTTTCTTTATTTTTAATAAATTTCTTATTCATTAATAATACAAGCCAACTTGTTCTTTTCATTTACTTATGTTATTGTTAACAAAGAAAAAGAGCGTATAGATGAAAACGTCTAGCGCATTATTTTTCCCCCCAGCCTAACAAGGGATGATATGCCGTAAAAAAAACTCAACAACATTTCAATATTGAAGTTATTACCATGGACGGCGGCACCGGGGGGGGGGGGGGGAGCAGGAGGGGACTCAAGCCCCCCCCCTTTTTGACTTGCGCCCCCACTTTATGGTCATCAATAATGAAGTTATATATGCATGTGTTTAACCGCCCCCCCCCCTTTTTAGGAGAAACATACACACACACAAAAGAAGTAAAAAAACAAAAAACTATGCCGTCTGTGATTGTCTGCGACTGAGACGCGTAGTAATTGCGTGGGAGGGGGTCCCTTTCTTGTAGACGCCCTAAGCTCTTTTGTTTTTGCTTTTAGGCGTTTTATTACGGTCTCTCTTTATTTAACGCCTCCAAAAAGTAAATGAAATAAAAAAAAATAAAGAATAAAAAATAAAATGTTGAATTATAAAAGGAACGCGGTTGTTAGGTACAACTTAGTACCTATTTTGCTTTGACATTGCCCCCCCCCCCTCGCCGTGCGCACACGCATGCACACCGTAGCGATGGAAGTGTAGTATCTGTTCCTGCCTGGCCTATTTTGGCACAGGAGTCTGGTCCGGTCTGGTGGGGGCCCAACACGTGGGTCGAAATGATGGTTCTGTTTGGTTAGGTACGTGCAAAATCAATGGCCGATTCCCAAAATGAAAAAACATTTTGACCCCCCCCCCCCTTTACTTAAAAATACACTAAAATTCAGGAAATCAACCAATTTTACTGAAATTTTCAATATTTATTAATCAACAATCACGGAATATAATGAAACCATTATTTTTTTTTTTAAATCTTAGTGAAAATGTATTTTTTAAAAAGAAAATACACCTTTACTAAAGTTATATTTTTATATATTAATTAAAAAAATGCATGATTTTTTAAATGTTGCTTATGTAAATAAAGGATCGTAGATGTTAACAATTAAATTTTTTTTTTCAAAATATTTCGTATATATTACGAAAAAGGCCAGTAAATACCGTGTTAATAAAATCACTATAACTCGAAGAAAAATTAATTTTTTGAATTAGCGATATTATTATTGAATAAAGCATTGTTTAATCAATATTTTCACCAAAAAAATAATATAATTGCAAAAAATATTTCATGTGATTTTAATGATTAGAGTTTTTGGAAAAATAAAAAATGCGACATAATTATATTTCTCTTTCATAGAGGAACGTGGCATCATCAGCGCAAGAATTTTTTTTTATAATCTTGAAAATAAACCAAAAATTGACAAATTTGAGATCCAGGAACTTAACGAAAAAAGAATTTTAAAAATTGAATAATTTCTACTAACGATGAACTTTCATTAGTATGGTAGCCCTGTTCTGTAATAACCAGGTGGGATTAGCCTTCCACCAATCACTCACTTTTACAGCGCAAATTTTTTTTTTTTTTTTAGAGATTCAACAATTTCGTTCATTTCACAATTCATCGTCAATTATTTGGAAAGATTTGTATTTGTTTTGTCTTTTTTTCATTAATAAATATTTAAGTTAAAAACAATTATTTATTAATAAATAAAGAGAATTCAAACATGACATTTTCTTTCAAAATTGAATTCTGTTTATCAATAAATAATTGTTTTAACTTTTTCAATGAATAAATTGTCAGTGTAGTCATTGACTTTAATTTACTTTTTCACACTTAAAATAAAAACACTTTATTTTTAAAAGAATCAATGTAATTTATCGTTACGACACGTTAAGAATAAATCGAGTAACTAAAGTTTTAAATCATGTAAAAACAATTGATAAAATTGACGCAGTTCGTAACGTAAAAATATTTTTAACATTTAAAAAATTCAAAGAATCTCGATGCCTAAGGGTCCTACTATGAACTAATAAGGCAATTGGTAGTGCCAATAATTGTAGGAGCCATGGGAACAGATCAGAAGAATCTACAATAAAAACAAACGATAAGGAATGATTGATACCATACAAACCGCAACATTGGCGAAAACAGCTGCTACATTTAAAAAAAAAATCCTAGAGTGTAGAAACCAACCCACATAACTAAACCTATTACTAACGGAGATTTGGTATCTGTGTCTGAATCCGAAACTATACTATTACTTTTATTAATGCACTATTGTACTATCTTTTACCGCCCAATTCAGTTTACTATACTATTTCAGACTAATGTACTATCTTTTAATGCTGAATTCAGAGGGGCGGGGGTAGTGTAATATCTGTTCTGTTGTCATGAGACCATCCTTCTGGGCATTACCTCCTCTTTTTGTGTGTGTGTGTGGGGGGGTAAGGATGGGGCAGTGTAATATATGTTCGTTCGTTATGATACCATCTTCTCAGACTAGCAAAAATATGTGACCAGATGAACTACTGTTCTCATCTTGGTCCTGTAGCGCAACGGATAAAGTGCTAAGTAATAATCAGTTCTAAATGATAGTCTTCTGGAGTACAGTTCCCCAGTATAGGCGATACTAAGAATTCCGTGGAGTAAATAAAGGATCGGGGGTTACATCGGCCGAAACGTTTCAAGAATAACATCTGTTACGTAAACACGAGTTATCTCCCGTTGACTTAGTGACTCCCACCGTCACTCTTGACTGCAACCTCCCACTACTTGTATTAGTGGTAAACTGCTATGTATTCAGTGTAAATAAATTGCTCGTTACGTTCACACGTGTGTCTCGCCTCTGTTAATGAATGCTTCAATAACAAGTTACTAACATGGCTTTATTTAATACTCACCTGTATCAACGCATAATATAAAAACATCCAAGATGAGAACAGTAGTTCGAATAATCCAAATAATACAAACGATATATTATTTGACGATTTTAAAATATGGCCTAGATGGCTTCGGCAGCTCACTATCACTTTGCAAAGTTCTTTACTTAATATACGCGAAACAAAACTTTAAAATAATAAACATTTCATTGTTTTAAAACACGAAACAAACACTTTCGCAGTTATTCATATGAATAGATAAGCATTAAGATTTTGGTAATTTGGATACAAATCTATTTATCTTTTAAATATGACGGTAAAAAAAAGAAAGAAACCAATAAATCAGTTTCCTCCAAAGAATAGTCCGAAAAGAAACACAATAGTGCTGCATAAACAATCTTACTGCCATTATAACCAATCATCATTGACACTTTTGAATTCTATTGACTTGATAAACATTTGTTTACGAAATACAACAGAATTTGTTATATTAAACTCAAAAGAATTGTTCAATTAAAAATCAATAACGAAGTATAGTTAATTAATAAAGTACCTTTTTGCACAGTAAGATGCAAATTAATTAACTCTACTACTGAAATTACATATACATAAGCAGATAGGGTGTTGTTATGGTGTGAACTTGAATTAACTTGAAATAAGGGGTGTGAACCTCACCAGTAATGCAAGAAATGAGCCCAACTTTCTCATTTATTCATTTAGGTATATGAATTTCTTTCATAATCGTTCATTTAGGTATATGAATTTCTTTCATAATCGTTCATTTAGGTATATGAATTTCTTTCATAATCGTTCATTTAGGTATATGAATTTCTTTCATAATCGTTCATTTAGGTATATGAATTTCTTTCACAATCGTTCATTTAGGTATATGAATTTCTTTCATAATCGTTCATTTAGGTATATGAATTTCTTTCATAATCGTTCATTTAGGTATATGAATTTCTTTCACAATCGTTCATTTAGGTATATGAATTTCTTTCACAATCGTTCATTTAGGTATATGAATTTCTTTCACAATCGTTCATTTAGGTATATGAATTTCTTTCACAATCGTTCATTTAGGTATATGAATTTCTTTCACAATCGTTCATTTAGGTATATGAATTTCTTTCACAATCGTTCATTTAGGTATATGAATTTCTTTCACAATCGTTCATTTAGGTATGTGAATTTCTTTCACAATCGTTCATTTAGGTATATGAATTTCTTTCACAATCGTTCATTTAGGTATATGAATTTCTTTCACAATCGTTCATTTAGGTATATGAATTTCTTTCACAATCGTTCATTTAGGTATATGAATTTCTTTCACAATCGTTCATTTAGGTATATGAATTTCTTTCACAATCGTTCATTTAGGTATATGAATTTCTTTCACAATCGTTCATTTAGGTATATGAATTTCTTTCACAATCGTTCATTTAGGTATATGAATTTCTTTCACAATCGTTCATTTAGGTATGTGAATTTCTTTCACAATCGTTCATTTAGGTATATGAATTTCTTTCACAATCGTTCATTTAGGTATATGAATTTCTTTCATAATCGTGTCAGATAAAATGGTTCCAACGAAGAAGAATCCCGACTGCCTGGTATTCGTTCCTGCTAAGAAATAACAGCAATGGGCGTCAAAGACGCAGAACGGTTTTGTACTTTCAAGTAAGTAATTCAGAGAGAGGGAGAGAGGGTAGTCTTTTCCTATTATCCCACTTTTTCACCGCCTAGAGATACTCAGTTGTCTTTTCCATTTTAATTCCAAGGATCCTGCTTGCAAAATAGAGGACAAGCGTTTGACCCCTAAATAAAAAAATAAAAAATGAAAAAAGCAACAGTTAAGTTCACTTAATTTTTAATACGTTTGGGAGAAAGGAAAAAAAGTAAGCCAGTAAAAATTAAATATGGCTGCCAAGACAAAATGGCTTGTATGTACCTATTTAGTTGTCTCCCTACGAGGGCAGAGTTAGCCACAAGATCGGATTTTAATGTGGCGAAAATCCAGCTCCTCAAAAAGGGGACACTCTGGATCAGGACAACAATTAAAATTGTTCCAGTCTGGAAGGATTTCACCACCAACGCATAAATCCTCGTTTTTCATCAGTTGAAATAAATGACTCTCCTTGGGGAAACCCCCTTAAGGCTGAGCCCAGACTTGAAACAGAAGACTTACATCAAATCCGTTGCTAAAGCCGCTGGTAAAAATAGTTGGATCATTCTACCACTCTAGAAAGTACCCGACTCCTGATGCAATCCTCTACCTGTATAAGAGTCAGATTCGCCCCAAGACGGAGTACTGCTGCCACATCTGGGGAGGTGTCGCTCAGAGCAGTTGGTATTACTTTGAAACAGTACAAAATCGACTTCGCAATCTAGTGGGAGTTTTTTGGTTTTTTTAACATGATTCACCCCAAACAAGGCAGGCCGCCACTGTAGACGTAAGGGGCTACTGAGAAAAAAGAAAAGGGGAGAAGGTTTGGGGGGTCAGCCTAAATTGGGATCTGAGCAGCGAGATGTCTGTTTACATTAGTTTTAAATTTCTGCATGTCAGTACTGTCGGAGAAACAGGGGGCAGGGAGGGAGTTCCAGAGGCCAGCAGCACGAGGAAAGCTCTTCTCTTTAACCCCTTTCTCACAGAAATGACGTTGCTAGTCTTTCTCTACTCCATCGGTACTTCTACGGGAGATGCTCGACTGAGCTTCAAGTTCTGCCCCCCCCCCATCCTGAAAAATCTTCTCAGCAAGCACTCGTCTTGCTACCAATAACTTTCTTTTCTTCTTTTGTGTACCTAAAATCAAGCAGAACTTCCATGAACAGAGTTTCTTTTCAAGAATTTCCCACCTGTGAAACACGTTACTGCAGGAATGTTTCTCTACAAACTACAATATGGTCGTTTTCAAGTCCAATGCCAACAATGATCTATTATGTCGTCCTGTGAATTCTTTGAACCTCTCATCTTCCCCTTCTGCAAATTTCACGGTGTCCTTTCGTACAATTTATTACTATAATATTTTACCCACACTTAGCGTCTCTCGTGTCAAAAAGGATTCCTATAAATGAATGTCAGTGATGCACAGGGTGCGTCTGCTGTAGTATATTCATAGTGTAAACATTTAATACTAAAAAGGGGGAGGGTTGCACGTGACTCTGCTCTTGTGGTGGGTCTCGAGTCAGACTTATGGATAATATGGCACTGGTTCTACCATAATTTTGATGTTCTAAAACCCCTTCATTTTTTTTCGTTAACATTTTTATTTTTACTTTTTTATTTTTTGTTTTTTTTTAATAATAATAATAATAATAATAATAATATTAATATTATTAATAATAATAATCGTCGTCGTTATTATCGCCGCTACCGCATGTGAATCTGTTTCATTTTTCCAAGACTTTCCTAACCGTTAACTCGTTACTTTGGAAATATCAGGGCGTGTCCTTATATCAGGGTGGATTTATTTATACAGTTTTCTTTTATTAAGCTGATTCTCCTTGTTTTTGTTAATCAGTGAAACTCAAACTAACACAAGTCAAGTTAGACTAGGGGTGACACCCAATCAACCAAACTTGATAGGACACCAGTTTTGACGCTGACAAGTCACCATGCCGAAAATTACCTCCACCATTAATAAATATATATATATATATATATATATATATATATATATATATATATATAGGGTGATTCATAAGTCACTTCACTTAGCTATTTAAAATGATTACCATATGAAGCACAAACATACTATGAACTTTTGATAATTGTTATCTTACTCTCTAATTACTGCTATTTGTTATTTTAAATTTGTTCGTTTATATATTTGTTTCTATGTATATTTATTTCATAATCAATCAAATATGCTACAAATAGTCGTAAATTCCTTGCAAAAAAAGAATGGAGCTATGCATGCAGAACGAAGGTGGAAATTTTGAAAATTTGCTGTAATTTAAAACTCCCATAAATGAATTTGTTGAATAAACTTTCTGTTTTGTATTACCGTATTTTTTAACTTTAGAATTTCAAAAATAAATAGCTAAGTGACTTATGAATCACCCTGTATATTAAAAGAATACCCATTCCAGAACGGGTATAAGCAACATGTATAGCATGTTGAGCTACACATTTTCATACTTAGAGTACACATATATTTCTTATACATCTCTATCTATCCTGTAAGTGACGAAACGTAGTTTATTTTTGACAGCTTAAAGTATGTAAACGTTATTTATTTTGTAGGAAATCATATCTCGTTTATTTTTTTTGGGGGGGTGGGTGGGTGGCGGTTTCGAGAACCCCCTCTCTAAATGGTAAAGTTTACAAAATAATAAAAATGATAATAATAATGTGCCCCTCCTGTTACTTAGTATTGCCTTGAATACGTATCTCATAAGTTCATTAGTTTAGGAGTTCATGCCGCATACATATTATTGACGCTCATGCGCGCTGATCTGGTTAAAATTTTATTACATAATATAACAAAGAATTTGATGTGATTAAAATTTTTGTATATCGCATATTTAAAAAAATAATAATTGGGGGGGGGGCACATCCCATAAACGGTAAAGTTAAAAAAAAAAATGTGCCCGTGTTACTCACCGTGTTGCATAGAAAACGTATCCCATAATTCATAATGATAAGTTCGCTAGTTTAGGAATTAATCTAAGCTTCTTACATTAACGCATCTAATAAGATGCGTCCATTCAATCTACGCGTTTAGCGATTGCAATGTTGTTTAAGTGCGACAGACCGACCGAACGGCAAAGATTGTCACAAATCTAAAAAGGGAAACAGTTTTTAAATATAATTTGCCAAAATGCGTTTTTCCCCACCAAAAGGCCACACCAATCTCACACTCACAGCCGTAAACAAACACAAATACGACATAGGGAAATAAATGGCCATTTGTAAATACCAGCCGGAGGTGAAATGTTTTTTTAATCGGCAAAGAACAAACATGTATCCTTGCTTTTTATTAGCTATAAGTGTGTTTTTATTATTTATGCTTTTTTATTTATTTATTTATTTATTTATTTATACGCTGTGTGTAAGGATAGTGCTTACATCGTCGAATGATATTTAGGTTTAATTTACCATCGAGTAAGTGGCATTTAACGCAGAGTAATTTTCAATTGGATTGGTGAGAATTGTTGAAGCAAGCAATGAATGCAATGGGCGTTGCAAGTTTAGATTCTTGCTGTTTTGGTTTTGTTTGCTTTGTATTTTTTTCTGGATATATCAACCCTTTTTGGTCATGTTATAGCGAGCTAATCTTGACATTAACTGTAAGACCAACTCCTATAATATTTTTTAGCAATAAAAAAAATCGTCAAATGAAGGAAAAACAAGGCTCTTTTATAAACAACAACGACATGTATTTATTTAAGCGACCTACACCGCTGGGTGTAGGTTGCCAAAAGTTAAGAGTGTCACAGTGGAGGAAGTAATAATAAAGTAAGAAAGTCTTCGAGCAGTATACCTTCCGGTGGCAAGAGAGAAGACGTGTGTGTGTGTGTCTTTCTCTCTCTTTCTCTCTCTCTCTCTCTTTCTCTCTCTCTCTTTCTTTCTTTCTTTTACGACTGCTACAATGTAATCCCGAAACGTAATACCTATTGTAAAAGTTTCGATTCATTGATTGATTTGGTCATGATACACATTGTAATACTTACCTGGCACAGTTTGAGTAGGTTTTATTCATACCAAGTCGAGGATACAGCCTGGAGAATCGGTCCAACAGCATCTGGATCATTTTTAAGTAGGCTGATGTATGGTTCTGCACAGTTCTATAAGGTCCACCCTCCCAGGCTTTACCTTCTCACACTTTGAATAGTGGTTAGTTTATTGCTAATCACCTGAGGCGCCCCTACCAGGGAATGCCAACGGAGCTGCCTAGACATTTTTTCACAGCCAGAATCCACACACCTCGTGTACGCTGGCTATTCAATCCCCACTCACCGACCTTGTGTCACATCTTCTAGAGGTCACAACGAAAGGAGGTAATTGCATACATATTGTAAATGCTTCATTTATTGGCTTGCTTTGTCGGTTTTACAGAATATCAACCCCTTTTGGGGTCACTTAATCCCCAAAACGCCCTACCAATTGTAAAAGATTAATTGATTGATTTAGTCGGTCTCTTTTACGGCATATCAATCTTTCTGTAGTTATTTAATGCCAAAATCAAAATAACTGTTTCAAACGATTCGTTAAATTTTTGGTCTGTCTTTTTTTACGGCATATCAACTAACTTGGGGTTATTCACACCGGCTCCGCAGAGGGGGCTTCATGGAAACTCAGAGAAGCAGTACCTGAGACAATGTCGGCTTAATCGTCAGATACCTTCTTTTTCGCTTTGAGTCACTGCACTGTGGAACAGGCTGTGAGAAACCGTGGTCAGCCTACAGACGACCAAACAGTTCAAGGCATCGTTGGATGCATCATGGTCGCTGATCTTTGGATAATTACCCATCACCTGAACAGTGGAGGACACGATTCTAGCATACAACATCATCAACAGAAATTAGACGTTATATACAAGCAAAATACGATACTTGACAAAAAGAAAACCAAATAGGCAATAAAAACAAAAGTTGTATATGCAGAGACCCGACAGTTTATTTAGCAACAATTAAAGTTATATAGTACATTATTTTTCACATGTAACTGCCACTGCTGAAGACGACCATCTCAACGTGGGCGCAGACTAAGTCTCATACTTTGGCGACAATGTCTTTGTCTATAGCAGCAAACGCCTCTATGATGGCAGCCTTCAGAGAGATGATTGTGTTATGGGCGTGCTTGTTGTTCTTGGCCTCAATCATACCGCAGAAAAAATATCAAAGGGGTTTATATTCGGGTGAAGAGGGCGGCCACAAGTCTGATGACCAGTGGTGAGAAATATTGTTGAGCAGCAATGCCTGGGTCGTGTTGGCCTTGTGTGCAGGAGCAGAGTCCGGCTGGAAGACGTAGGAGCGTCCAGTGGCAATCTCGTCCATCCAGGGCTTCACCATGCTCCTCAGCACCTCCTGGTATTTCGTTTACTTTTTGTCAAGTGTTGAATTTTGCTGCAACCCCCTATTCTAACTGTCAATTTTACATGGCTTGTTGCACTTTGTTATTTTGTGCTTATACATTTGATTTGATTTAATGCCAAAATCATACATGTTGTATACTATTCATTTATTGACTTTGTTTGTCTATTTTACGACATATCAACCCTATCTACGTTATTTATGGCAAAACGATTATTGTATTGCGACTCAGTTTTTTTTTATTCACTACTATTATTATATTTCTTTTCCAACTTGTGCGCTTATGATTTTCTGTTGACTGATTACACACACACACACACACATATATATATACAGGGTGTTTCAAAAGTCTTGGGAACATAACGATTTTTAATAACTCAAAAACTATTAGGAGTTGAAAAATGAAATTGGTACCGTTGGAAAGGTTAAAGTTTCAAGTTTTGTGGGGAATCTTCAAAGTTGCTCAATATGAGCACCATTCGTCACACGGCAGACATCTAGTCGATAGTCCATTTCCTGCCAAACGCGTTCCAGCATCTTGACGTCAATGGTTCCCACAACTGCCGTTACTCGAGCCTTTAGTTCGTCAATATCTCTTGGAAGGGGCGGCACATAGACTTGTTGCTTGACAAAGCCCCAAAGGAAAAAGTCACACGGGGTAAGATCTGGAGACCTAGGAGGCCAGGGCATGAGAACGTCATCACCTCGCCCAGATCTCCCAATCCATCTACCAGGCAGCCTTGTGTTAAGAAACTGCCTTACTCTAAGACTCCAGTGTGGTGGTGCACCATCTTGTTGAAAAATGAAGTCATCAGATTCTGCTTGTTCCAACTGAGCCATTAACCAGTCTTCCAGCATGTTGAGATAGGATTCACCAGTGATAGTTGCCTCTTCAAAGAAGAACGGTCCATAGACACCTTTCTTGGAAATTGCACAAAACACGTTCACTTTTGGTGAATCTCGCTCGTGCTCAAGAAGTTCATGAGGATTCTCAGTACCCCATATGCGAGTGTTATGCTTGTTAACTTTGCCATTCAGATGGAAGGTCGCCTCATCGCTAAAAACAAGCCGGTCATCAAAGCCGTTATCTTCCAACTTCTCTTGCATTGCAATGCAAAAGTCACTGCGAAGTGGCTTATCAGTGTCCTTCAACTTTGGGACCAACTTGAGCTTGTAAGGTACCATTTGCAGTCGTTTCCTTAAGACACGCCAGACAGTTGCTGGAGCAAGCTGAAGTTCCCTGCTGGCTCTTCTCACTGATTTACGGGGGCTCCGCTGAAAGGCTGTCCGAACTTGCTCAACTGCATCTTCTGAAGTTGAAGGGCGACCTGTTCGCTTACTTGGGCACAAACACCCATCTTTCACAAATTTAGCATGCCATCTGACAATGGATTTCCTTTCAGGGGCTTCTTTTTTAAATTTCCTGCGAAATGCACGCTGAACACATGTCCACGATTCAGTCTTTGCAAATTGGAGGACGCAAAATGCCTTGTCTTGTTTAGAGAACGCCATTACTGCACCTGGAAAGATAACACGAAAATCATTAGTATGACCAAAAACTTGATTAAGCAAGCTTTAAAATGGCACCAGTTTCATTTTTCTACCTGGAATAGTTCATGAGATATACGCATTTGTAATGTTCCCAAGACTTTTGAAACACCCTGTATATATATTTTTAAATACAGATTTTAATCCGACATGGACCAGTGGTTTCTGACAAGAAAAAGGGGTTAAATCCCCGATTCTGTCTTCTTCAGCATAGTCTGAAATAGTAAATGATGGAATTTCTTCAAAAAATATTTATAACCGTTATGAAACGCTATGCACAAGGAATTTGAAATGCGGGGCCGGCGAGACGCTAGATCAGAAAAATAGCCGTTAAGTAAGAGATTCTATATTTAGAAGTGAAGAACCAGAGAGAAAAAAAGGAAGAAAGAAAGAAAGAAAAGAGAGAAAGAAAGGAAAATAAAATATAATATCGTTCAAATAACATTGGATGGACGCTTCAATAACACAAAGAAGAAAGGACCCTACTAATCATTAAAAAAACATAAAGGTAATACCTTTACATTTGTTGTGAAACACTCTTGATATGTTATCCGAAAAATTTAAAAGTCAAGAAAACGAATGAATGATTTTTTAATAAAAAAAATATTTTCATCTTATACGTAGTTTTCCAAAGCATTTTTGCCTATTTTCAAATTTAAATTCTTAAAAAGATACTTTCAAAAGAACTTTTTCTATAAGTGTACATTAATTTCAATTACTCTCTGTGGCAATTTCTCGTGGCTGCATAGACGTTAGGCTTGGGATTCTAGGCTGAATCTACCAACCGTGTTCGATCCGATGCGACCGCCTGCCACTCCTGCACTGGTGAGGGTAAACAACCCGAAACGATATCGTTTGTAGGTACAAAAACACTTACATATTTTAAAATATTTACAGTATATATATATATATTTATATTTGCTATGTTACAGATTTTTCTTTTAATAGGTGTTGAATGTCGGTTCTTTTTCTTTTTTAAATCGGATTTTTCTGATATTTAATTTAATTACCTACCGTATCCTATGATCATTACATTAATTGAATAAAATTGTTTAAAAATGTATATAAATTATTTTATTTAAAAACTAATAACTATTTTTGAAATAAGATTAATGTAAAAAAAATATATATATACATATAAATTAATCTCGCATTGTTAATGGCTTACATATCAATTTTATTAACATATCCAACAATGCTTTAAATGGACGACCAACCAATACTACTTTATATATATATATATATATATATATATATATATATATAAATTTAGGTAAAAATGGCACAAGGCCCAAAATATAGATTAAAATCTTACAATGACTTTATTAAACACTTGAGAAACCATAAGTTTGTCAAATTAAAAAGAAAATTATATCTACATTTAAAAGTAGATGAGAATTCTCAGCTACCACCACCACCCCCCCCCCCAAAAAAAAAGGGGAGGGGGGATTTTTTGAATAGGGCCCCTGGCGGCGCTTTGCCTTAGAACGCCACTGCTTCAGCTAGTATTTGATATTTACCCAGATGTGAAGAGCACGTCTTTATTTTTCATGGTCTGCATTTGTTCATCTGCCTCGAAACGATTGCAGATGCGCCCGTGCCATGCTCTGCCAGGTCAGCGAGGGTTATTTATAACCCAAAACCTCATACAATCCGCCCACCTCAAAATCACTTCTGTCAGTATACATGCTTGTAATTGGGGGGGTGCCTGTGCAACAAAAAATCGCCCCACCCTACAAAACAACAAAACGTGTTTGCTAATGTCTACACCTATCACAATGGAATGCGGTTTTCATATGCATTCTTCTGTTAAATGAAGTTTGTATCCGGCCTCCCCAGAGTTTGGGTCGTGAGTGCAGTTGTTGAGAAATTGTTGTTTTTTTTTTTGTTTTTTTTTTAAATTTCATGTCTTCGATTAAAGATCACTATTTGTTGGTTATTGTATTTTTAGCTAGTAAGTTTTGCGATTTTACAAGTATACAATAGGGATCGCGATTTAAAAAAAAAAAAAAAAAAAATCTATAAAAATTAATAAAGAAAAAAAAAAAAAAAATAGAAAAACGGAGAGGGTGGGTGGGGTTGAGTTAAGATCAGGGTTGCAAAGTCAAAGGTTTTAGACTAGCCGAGTCATACTCAGAAGAATTCTAGGAGTGGGTGTAATTTTTTAATCTCTGAAGAATCAACGAGCAGTCTGAATATTGGAAGATTTAAAATAAGGAGTCGGAGTCATATATTTTGGAATCCCAGGAGACGGAGTCGTATATTTTGGAATCCCAGGAGACGGAGTCGTATATTCTGGAATCCCAGGTGTCGGAGTCGTATATTTTAGAATCGTCGGAGTCATATATTTTGGAATCGTCGGAGTCGTATATTTTGGAATCGTCGGAGTCGGATATTTTGGAATCGTCGGAGTCGTATATTTTGGAATCCCAGGATTCGAAGTCGGATACTTTGGAATCCCTGGCGTCGGAGTCAGATACTTTGGAATCCTTGGCGTCGGAGTCGGATACTTTGGAATCCCTGGCGTCAGAGTCGGATACTTTGGAATCCCTGGCGTCGGAGTCGGATACTTTGGAATCCCTGGCGTCGGAGTCGGATACTTTGGAATCCCTGGCGTCGGAGTCGGATACTTTGGAATCCCTGGCGTCGGAGTCGGATACTTTGGAATCCCTGGCGTCGGAGTCGGATACTTTGGAATCCCTGGCGTCGGAGTCGGAGTCGGATACTTTGGAATCTCTGGCGTCGGAGTCGGAGTCGGATACTTTGGAATCCCTGGCGTCGGAGCCAGAGTCGGATACTTTGGAATCCCTGGTGTCAGAGCCGGAGTCGGTTACTTTGGAATCCCTGGCGTCGGAGCCGGAGTCGGATACTTAGGAATCCCTGGCGTCAGAGCCGGAGTCGGATAATTTGGAATCCCTGGCGTCAGAGCCGGAGCAGGATACTTTGGAATCCCTGGCGTCGGAGCCGGAGTCGGATACTTTGGAATCCCTGGCGTCGGAGCCGGAGTCGGATACTTTGGAATCCCGGGCGTCGGGGTCGGATACTTTGGAATCCCAGGCGTCGGAGTCGGATACTTTGGAATCCATGGCGTCGGAGTCAGATACTTTGGAATCCTTGGCGTCGGAGTCGGATACTTTGGAATCGCTGGCGTCGGAGTCGGATACTTTGGAATCGCTAGCGTCAGAGTCTGATACTTTGGAATCCCAGGCGTCGGAGTCGGATACTTTGGAATCCCTGGCGTCAGAGTCGGATACTTTGGAATCCCTGGCGTCGGAGCCGGAGTCGGATACTTTGGAATCCCTTGCGTCGGAGCCGGAGTCAGATACTTTGGAATCCCTAGCGTCGGAGCCGGAGTCGGATACTTTGGAATCCCTGGCGTCGGAGCCGGAGTCGGATACTTTGGAATCCCTGGCGTCGGAGCCGGAGTCGGATACTTTGGAATCCCTGGCGTCGGAGCCGGAGTCGGATACTTTGGAATCCCTGGCGTCGGAGCCGGAGTCGGATACTTTGGAATCCCTAGCGTCGGAGCCGGAGTCGGATACTTTGGAATCCCTGGCGTCGGAGCCGGAGTCGGATACTTTGGAATCCCTGGCGTCGGATACTTTGGAATTCGCTGGCGTCGGAGCCGGAGTCGGATACTTTGGAATCCCTGGCGCCGTAGTCGGATACTTTGGAATCCCTGGCGTCGGAGCCGGAGTCGGATACTTTGGAATCCCTGGCGTCGGAGCCGCAGTCGGATACTTTGGAATCCCTGGCGTCGGAGTCGGATACTTTGGAATCCCAGGCGTCGGAGTCGGATACTTTGGAATCCCAGGCGTCGGAGTCGGATACTTTGGAATTTCGTGGCGTCGGAGTCGGATACTTTGGAATCCCTGGCGTCGGAGTCGGAGTCGGATACTTTGGAATCTCTGGCGTCGGAGTCGGAGTCGGATACTTTGGAATCTCTGGCGTCGGAGCCGGAGTCGGATACTTTGGAATCCCTGGCGTCGGAGCCGGAGTCGGATACTTTGGAATCCCTGGTGTCGGAGCCGGAGTCAGTTACTTTGGAATCCCTTGCGTCGGAGCCGGAGTCGGATACTTTGGAATCCCTGGCGTCGGAGCCGGAGTCGGATACTTTGGAATCCCTGGCGTCGGAGCCGGAGTCGGATACTTTGGAATCCCTGGCGTCAGAGCCGGAGTCGGATAATTTGGAATCCCTGGCGTCAGAGCCGGAGTCGGATACTTTGGAATCCCTGGCGTCGGAGCCGGAGTCGGATACTTTGGAATCCCTGGCGTCGGAGCCGGATTCGGATACTTTGGAATCCCGGGCGTCGGAGTCGGATACTTTGGAATCCGAGGCGTCGGAGCCGGATACTTTGGAATCGCTGGCGTCGGAGTCGGATACTTTGGAATCGCTAGCGTCGGAGTCTGATACTTTGGAATCCCAGGCGTCCAAGTCGGATACTTTGGAATCCCTGGCGTCAGAGTCGGATACTTTGGAATCCCTTGCGTCGGAGCCGGAGTCGGATACTTTGGAATCCCTTGCGTCGGAGCCGGAGTCGGATACTTTGGAATCCCTTGCGTTGGAGCCGGAGTCGGATACTTTGGAATCCCTTGCGTCGGAGCCGGAGTCGGATACTTTGAAATCCCTTGCGTCGGAGCCGGAGTCGGATACTTTGGAATCCCTGGCGTCGGAGCCGGAGTCGGATACTTTGGAATCCCTGGCGTCGGAGCCGGAGTCGGATACTTTGGAATCCCTGGCGTCGGAGCCGGAGTCGGATACTTTGGAATCCCTGGCGTCGGAGCCGGAGTCGGATACTTTGGAATCCCTGGCGTCGGAGCCGGAGTCGGATACTTTGGAATCCCTGGCGTCGGAGCCGGAGTCGGATACTTTGGAATCCCAGGCGCCGGAGTCGGATACTTTGGAATCCCTGGCGTCGGAGCCGGAGTCGGATACTTTGGAATCCCTGGCGTCGGAGCCGGAGTCGGATACTTTGGAATCCCTGGTGCCGTAGTCGGATACTTTGGAATCCCTGGCGTCGGAGCCGGAGTCGGATACTTTGGAATCCCTGGCGTCGGAGCCGGAGTCGGATACTTTGGAATCCCAGGCGTCGGAGTCGGATACTTTGGAATCCCAGGCGTCGGAGTCGGATACTTTGGAATCCCAGGCGTCGGAGTCGGATACTTTGGAATCCCAGGCGTCGGAGTCGGATACTTTGGAATCCCAGGCGTCGGAGTCGGATACTTTGGAATCCCAGGCGTCGGAGTCGGATACTTTGGAATCCCAGGCGTCGGAGTCGGATACTTTGGAATTTCGTGGCGTCGGATACTTTGGAATCCCTGGCGTCGGAGTCGGAGTCGGATACTTTGGAATCTCTGGCGTCGGAGTCGGAGTCGGATACTTTGGAATCCCTGGCGTCGGAGCCGGAGTCGGATACTTTGGAATCCCTGGCGTCGGAGCCGGAGTCGGATACTTTGGAATCCCTGGCGTCGGAGCCGGAGTCGGATACTTTGGAATCCCTGGTGTCGGAGCCGGAGTCGGTTACTTTGGAATCCCTGGCGTCGGAGCCGGAGTCGGATACTTTGGAATCCCTGGCGTCAGAGCCGGATACTTTGGAATCCCTTGCGTCGAGGCCGGAGTCGGATACTTTGGAATCCCTTGCGTCGGGGCCGGAGTCGGATACTTTGGAATCCCTTGCGTCGGAGCCGGAGTCGGATACTTTGGAATCCCTTGCGCTGGAGCCGGAGTCGGATATTTTGGAATCCCTTGCGTCGGAGCCGGAGTCGGATACTTTGGAATCCCTTGCGTCGGAGCCGGAGTCGGATACTTTGGAATCCCTTGCGTCGGAGCCGGAGTCGGATACTTTGGAATCCCTGGCGTCGGAGCCGGAGTCGGATACTTTGGAATCCCAGGCGTCGGAGTCGGATACTTTGGAATCCCAGGCGTCGTAGTCGGATACTTTGGAATCCCAGGCGTCGGAGTCGGATACTTTGGAATCCCAGGCGTCGGAGTCGGATACTTTGGAATCCCAGGCGTCGGAGTCGGATACTTTGGAATCCCAGGCGTCGGAGTCGGATACTTTGGAATCCCAGGCGTCTGAGTCGGATACTTTGGAATCCCAGGCGTCTGAGTCGGATACTTTGGAATCCCAGGCGTCGGAGTCGGATACTTTGGAATCCCAGGCGTCGGAGTCGGATACTTTGGAATCCCAGGCGTCGGAGTCGGATACTTTGGAATCCCAGGCGTCGGAGTCGGATACTTTGGAATCCCAGGCGTCGGAGTCGGATACTTTGGAATCCCAGGCGTCGGAGTCGGATACTTTGGAATCCCAGGCGTCGGAGTCGGATACTTTGGAATCCCAGGCGTCGGAGTCGGATACTTTGGAATCCCAGGCGTCGGAGTCGGATACTTTGGAATCCCAGGCGTCGGAGTCGGATACTTTGGAATCCCAGGCGTCGGAGTCGGATACTTTGGAATCCCAGGCGTCGGAGTCGGACTTTTTACTTTCCAACTTTGGACACCAGTTGGTCATGGTTGATAGTGGTCTGACATCCAGCTTTCGAATCTTGTTATGTGCTTGTTATGTCTAGCCACAATGATGAGCCGATGCGGAAATATAACAATGTTTAAAGAAAGAAAAAAAAAATTGTGAGACGACTGGGATTGAACCATAAAGCTTTTGGTCTTGGAGTTACGCTGTTAACCTTGAGGCCACGAATGCAAAGATAAAATTTAAGCAAAATTAGGTCATATAAACCAAGACAGCCGGTAGCTGGCATGTGTTATAATTTATGATACACCATAATGCGACCAAATCTAGGGGGCTATTATTCGCACATTTTGGATCATTTCTATACCAAGAAATCGATGTTTTTTTTTCTAATTTTTGGATATTATGACTGTGAAAGGGGTAGAATTAAGGAAATGTCAACTTTATGGATTTATGTCGCGTATCTTGCCGTATATGGACTTAATTCGGAAGTCGAGTCGCTGAAGAAATTGTAGCCGCCATATTTAGTATCGAAGTACAGAAGGAACTATGTTCGTTAATTGCATTCTCTAAAAACTGGAATGAGTGTAAATGTTTACGTAATAAGTTGAAGTAAAGTAATCTGATATTCTCGAAAAATCAACGGAATTAGCGGGAACGTCCATTAAATGTTTGCGTAATGTTTTGTATTATGTAGTAAATTAATAGCAGACAAATTGTAAATACTAATGGGCACTTAAAAAAAAAATAGACGTTGATTATTAGTTCCCGGTGAGGATTGGGGGAGTGTCAGTACTTAAATGTTAGGGGGAAAAGGTTTGGCTACCACCTATATGGAGTATGTTTTGAAGAGAGTCCAAGATAAAGTAATATTGTTAGCTGGAGAAAAATAATAACACACTTACTAAAACACGATCGAGTGAATGAGTATTATGTAGTGGTGAGTTTAGTAGCCTGTGATGCATGTGGTTAGTTTCCTATTCTTCGAGAAGGTACAGAGGGAAATCGTCTTAACTTCCTATATTAGATTAACCAAATTATTATAAAACCATTACTAATTTTATTACAGTAATGTTGTTTTAATCTCTATTTATAAAATTAATGGATGTAAATAGCTTCCAAAACGTGTATCTTTTAATACATGAGGATTTGTTAAGAATTTTACATTCTTCCAAGGGGAGCTACTCTTCCGGAAAAAAAGTACCTTTCATTATAATTAACGAAAGAAAAAAGTATCCACTCTAAATGTTTTCTTACTAGGAATAAGTATTTTCAAAAAGAAACTGACTAAAAAAAATATTCCTGCCAATAACATAGTTGGAGGAAGAAACAAAAATATAGGCTAGTTTAAATCATTTATCGATATGTCAGAACAGTTTTGCACCACTTTTATGTCCCCTTATAAAAATTAAAATCAAGATATGAGACTAAACCTTATGTCTCGAATCCTTATTCTAATAATTGAAGAAACTGAAATTCAGGAAATCTTGCTTAATTGGTGTCTAATGACTATGGATCAAATTCAATGCAAATTTGAAATTTTATGAATTTTGGAACACAGCTGCTTGGCATAAGGGGTCGTAATGTGGGCCATATTTAGTGTAATTTACTTTTATGCAAAGGGGGGAAAAAGGGGGTGGAAGCCATTCGTGAAAATTACGATATCTCCGATTTTTGATAATCTTTTACAATAAGTATTAGACATCAAGTAATAAACATTCCACAAATTTCAGTTTCTTTGAAGTATCTCAAATGATTTTAGGGCACAACTTCCCATTTGAAGGCTCAAATATTTCAGATTTGCATGAAATTTGATCCATAGTAATCAGACACCAAATTAAGAAAGATTCCCTGAATTTCAATTTCTTCTCAAGACTCCTTAAGCTTAATATTTAAATTCAAGACATTTTCTAAAATCAAAATAATGTAATGGATTTCGATCACAATTAGAATAAGGATTCTAGACATGAATTTAAGTATCATTATATCTTGATTTTAATCTTCGTAAGGGGGCATGATAAAAGTGGTGTACAACTGTTCTGTTTGGGGAATTTATTTTACCTGTTCTGGGACGGGTATTCTTCTAGTATTTATATAAAGATAACTAGAACATATTTAGTGCACATAATGTTTTGGTCTATTATATGCCTTCTTCAGATATATAAAAGACAAGAGAAAAAAGATTGTCGTTCGGCAGCATTCATTCTTCCTATTAGATCCATTGATCATTCTTTCCAAACTTCAATTATACTTTCGCAAGTCAGGTAAACAAATATTTTTAAAAGGTCATTGTTGTCAAGAACTTGGGTCTTCTCTGTTTAATGCCCGCCACGTGATATTTTCCATTTAGTGTCTGTTTGTTCGTTCATTATGATACCATCCTCCAAGGCAGTATCCTCCTTTGGGGAGCAGTGTAGTATATGTTCTATTGTCATGATTCCATCCAGAAAAAACACAATCTACTCAGTGAGAAGCAATATGGATTTCGTCCTGCAAGATCAACAGCTGACGTGCTGACTGTAATATCACACAGGATCAGTGGATCTATTGACGGAGGAATTGTTTCTAGAGCAATAGCTCTCAGTATATCAAAGGCCTTTGTTAGAGTTTGGCACAAAGTTTTGCTTCACAAACTAACTAGCTATGCAATATCTGGAAATGTCTTTTCAACCATCAAATCCTTTCTCTCAGATAGGTTTATAAGAGTAGTTGTTGATTAGCAGAAGTCTGAAGCACATAGTATCAGTGCCGGTATGCCTCAAGAATTCATTCTGACCCCAACTCACTTTCTGGTTTTCATCACTGATCTCCCAAATCACATTCTAAGATCATTCGTTCAGATTCATGCAGATGATACAACCATCTATGGCAACACTTCGAAAAGCATTAATGATAAAGATCTTTCTGTTTCTCTTTCTTGCGACCTGGAGCACGTAGTGCAATGGGGAAATGGGTAGCTGGTTACTTTTAATACGTCTAAAACCAAGCTTCTCTCCTTTCACCACCAATGCTCGGATACTCATTTTGTCCCAATTGAAATTAATGCCTCTCTTTGAAGAAGACTCGCTTTTATAAGCTTCTAAGACTTACCTTCACTCCAGACTTGAAATGGAAGACTTACATCAAGTCTGTTGCTAAGATCGCTGGAAAAATGGTTGGATCTCATTCCTGACGCAATCCTTTACCTGAATATGTATCAAATACATCTTAAGATGGAGTACTGTTGTCACATCTGAGGAGGTGCCATACAGATCACCTTTGCCTGCCTTGACAGAGTACAAATTCAACTTCGAAATCAAGTGAGATATGTCCTCTTCTCTTCTCTTTTTACAGTCATTTTCTCACAGGAGAGAGGTTGCCAGTCTTTCTCTACTCTATCATTATTCTCATGGTAGGTGCTTGACTGTAGAACATTCACAACAAGAATTCATCTAGCTACAACCACTGTGAATAATTTTCATTTATTCCTCTGTGTACCTAAATCTAAACATAACTTCTATGAGCAAAGTTTATTTCCAAGAACTACCCGTCTGTGGAACACAGTATCCAACTGACTACAACATGGTCGTTTTCAAGTCCAATGTTAACAAGTTTTTATTGAGCCGTCCTCTTAAATAATCAAATTTAGCCCAGTTTCAACCATCACTACGAATCCTCACAATGTTGTCTCACCCTCACCTTACAAACTCATTAATCCTTATCCTTGAGTGGCCCCTGGGCCTTGATAAGCGGTAAGCCATTAGTATATAACAAAAAAATAAGAAAAATCCTCCCAGGCATTACCTCGTCCTTTGAAGGTGGTAGTGTAAAATGTGTTCTGTTGTCATGAGAACATCCTTCCAGGTATTATCTCCTCATTTGAGGCTAGGATTATGGAAAGTGTAGTAACAAACTTTTTATTGGTGGCAGGAATTATACGGAAAAAATCCAAGAACTTTATTTTTCCTATCTTTCAAATAACTTTTCGTTATCTTCCAGATTTCAGCAAAATTGTAAAACATGTCCGATCAAATGTGGAAGTCACAAATGAGACTCTTCTACATTATTTTTTTTTTTTAACATTTAACGGAAAAGATCATTTGAATTTGGGAAGATTGAATGATGTCATTTGGTTCTAACCCAGCAGTATGAACACGAAGTCTGAATGTATTTATGGTCTTTGTAAGCATCTGAGAGTGCAGAAAACCTGCATGAATTTGGTTATGGGGAAGAAGAATTCTTATAAAATATCAGAGTGCTGGCAGACACACGTTTACCGCCCCCATTTCATCTGCAGCTTTTACCTCCCTCCTCTCCCCAATCCTGCTGATTCAATTTATTCTAAAAAAAAGATTTTTTTAAATGCTATCGTGCCAAAACAGCACTTTCATAAACGGGGACTCATAGCAACCCCATTACTTTGTTCTAAATGATTATTTCCTGTCTTTTAGTTTATCGGACAGACACACTTTCTGCTAAAAAATGTTCAAGAATTTGGCACATTTGGTTTCCTGCCATGTTTTCCATACCAAAAGTTCTGACTGTGCCTACTAACCTGTATATTGTTTAGCATATATATGCATATATATATATATATATATATATATATATATATATATATATAGGTTGTTTGGTTTACACCAGCAAGTCAAGATGTCAGTCTATACGACCTCCTCAGAGCGACTATTAAACTGATAAAATATTTACTATATTGCAGAGTGTTTAAGTATATATCGTATGTATATTATATTTACTAGCCTGGGAAAGATGGTATCATGACAAATGAACATATACTACACTGCCCCTCCCCCAAAGGAAGAGATAATGCTTTGGAGGAATGGTCTCATGACCACAGATCAGATACTACACTATCCCCTCCCCTCCAAAAAAGGTAATGACTGGGAGGAAGGATGGTATCATGATGAACGAATAGATACTACACTACTAGCAGAAAGCCCCGATGTTGCTAGGGCTTGAATGAGGATCACTACTACGATGCACTTTTTCACCATGCTCATAACACCATATTACTTTATTTCTTTTTACTTCCCCCTCCTTTTGTTTTGCCCCCTAATATAGTTGGAAGAAACTGAAATGGTGGAAAACTCTCTGAATTAGTGTCTCATACATATGGTTTAAATTTGATTAAAATCAGATGTACGTATTTGAATTTTTATAAGGGTTCTTTCCTCATGGGTCACTTAGAGGTGAGGGCACATAGATATTCCACACATAGTTAATATAGAGAGTCCAGACCACTTCCATTGTCTTCCCCGGAAAATTTTATACATATAATTGAAATTTCATCAAAATAGGATATATTTGAAGTTTTAAGGGGATTACGTCGTCATAGTCCCCTTAGGGGTGCACTTAGAAATTAGGGAAAACTTCTATTGTCCTCCCTGTTTAATTTTACATAAGAATACACTTTTAGATTTGATGTAGATTCTCTAACCTTTGTTTCTATAGGGAAACCACAAACATCACACACAAACATATTTTATATAGAGAGATATAGTAAATGGAGTTGGGCATTAAAACATAATACAATAGTCTGAAATTAATAGAAATAATAGTATAGTTTCTTCGGCTTCAGACAGATACCAAATCTCCATTAGTAATATATATATATATATATATATATATATATATATATATATATATAATAATAAAATGCACTTAGCTTTAATATTTTGCTGCAGTTTCAGGGTATCACCGATCATTAGAAGTGTCTCTGACGACATTATTATTTATTTGTATAAATAATACAAAATGTGGCACAAGGCTGAAAAGAGCACGTGAGGAAAAGACGGGTCGTACTTAACATTAGCTACTTGACCTAGTCACATTCACATCATTTCTCAAAACAACACAGTTATAATACATATTTATCCACTATTACCACAACAAAATCACTATATGAATAACCTACTTAGAACTCATATATTACAATGCGCAGTGAGGAGTTGGGAAATAAAAAGTTTATATACAATAATAGAATAAAAATATTTGCAGTGAAAAGAAAAATCCCGGGTGTTAGTATAAGAAACCCTAACCCACTTTTCTAATTGTGGCAGATGAACAGATTTGCCCGTGGAAAAGTTAATGCAGGTCCCAAATGCTTTATTACCACACACCTCTTATGAAAGCAGACCTGCATCTCTGGCAAATCACGCAAACTGTCACCTAATTGAGGAAGGGAATTATCAAAAAGGGGAAAAAAAGGTTGAGGAAAAAACTGGAAGGGGTAAGAACAACATAAAAAGGGGAACTTATGCTATCATACGTATTCTAGTTAAGTTGAAAAGGAGAAAATAAACAGAGGAAAGAAATCTACATTCGTCAACTCCTAATATGTCATTGTTCGTTTCGGACATCTAAAATCCTTACACCTAAGTAATGTCTAAATAGCATTCAAAATCAGTTGCTAAACTCTCACACATCTTTCATCAAATGTTGCCGGAGAGAGTTTCACCTTCTCCAACTTAATACGCATTTTCAGACAATGTTGGAAAATGAGAATAAGCTGGTGAGATCTATGCGACTGGCATCAATCGAAAAGCAAAACCGGAAGAATAAACACTACTTATATACATGGTCATGCATTTCAGGCGTTTATTATTTATAAGTATTAGTGCAAGTGTTTGTTGTTTTTTTTTTCAGAAACTATGCAACAAGTTAGATCGAACACACAAGTGTCTATTTAACCAAGGCTTAAATAGCAAAGTAAATATTTATATGTCAACTATTAACTGATGCGTGAACAAACACACAGACATATTTAGGTAAATTTGTAAATTAACACACTAAGCTTACCCCCTCACCCCCCAAAAAATTTAGATTTTCTTTTTTTAGGCGGTTACGTGTAAATACTCTGAAAAGAAAGAAAAAAAAATCAAAACAATTATTTTAGAATTTAGAGTGGAGGATCAGTTTCGTATATAAAATTAACAAAATGATTCCACAGTTCTGAGCCATTCTAGATTTTTAGAGCAGCTAACCAATTTTTTTTCACCACTAACCCAAAGTCCAAGTGGAAAGATCGTAAAACCACACGTAATAGCTTAAAAATAGAATCCCCTCCATAAAATAACAAATGCAAAACTGATCCCTCACTCTAAATTCTAAAATAATTGTTTTTCTTCTTTTTTTCCTACCGTTTTTCGGAGTGTTCACATGTAACCGCTTAAAACAAAGTAGAATCTCATTTTTTGGAGAGGCTGATTTAGCGGAGGATGTTAATCTACAATAATACCCATGTTTTCTTTTTGCATATAGATTTATGCAAGCGATGTTAGGTTGGACTTAGAGTGGTGCATCACGTAGTAGTAATATACTTTTAAAGTTGTATAGAGATAATTTGCTAATGTCATAAGTGTGATATCCTGCTAGATAGGGGCATTTAAACTCCTCATGCTCCTGTGATGATAAACAGAAGCAACTCCTGGATGAAATGTTTTGGTAAGAGATGATAGAGAGACAGAAAACGATGCCAACAGTTCGTAAAGCTAAGCAGTGTCGTCGGCTGCTGATTATCTTTTCTTCTCTCCTTTTCTCTCATATTCTCTAGTAGCTGGCGTCATCAGGAAAAAGAAATGCAGCAAGACAGATAGATAGTTGAAGAGAAAAAATGAGCCTAAGCTAACGAGCGTTATCATGTAACATAGTTAATAAACTACAATTATAACAACAGTGTTACACTCGAATATAAGCACTATACAAAAAATAAATATAAATATAACGCTTAAACCCTTTTATAATAGTAATACACCTCCACCCGATAAATTAATAACAGTCTGCCACACAAGAATCTAACCCACTCGCCGACAAATAAATGACACTACACACCATCACCCCTAAATATGAATATGCCATTGAAACAATGAAACATACACAATCTGTTAACAACAATTAAATTATTTTTAAATAATAGTTACGATTAGGACTCGTACAACCATACAGTTCGCTCTCCTATTACCTTGGTACATTTCCCAAAAGGGACACTTGAGCGAATTCACCGGAAGATGTTAGCGGTGATCGTTGAACTCCATTCTTCGATTTTTTTTTTTTTTTAATTTTTTTTTTGTCTCGTGTCGCTGAGGATTTGGATGGATTGTAACGGCCTTTTAAACAAAAGGTCAATCCATGTCAATAAAACTTTAAAATATGTAAAGTATAGATTTTAAATTTGTATTTTAACTCTCACGTTCTTGTGATCGAGCATTTTATTGATTTCTTTTCAACATACTCTGACACACTAACATACGTAGGACGTAGGTAGGTTAACGTATTAATATACAGATGGACTGAACACATGAACAATTTTGTCATAGATCACTATCCTGCGTTGCCTGTAAATTATATAAAATCAGTGAAGTTGGTCCTAATGAATTATAATGTTGAACTGAGAGGGTGGGGACAAAAAATGCTGCATTGTCCAGGAATATATTGAAACAAATGTGTGTTTCATTATATTATTCAGGGGGAGAGGGAAGGAACAAGAAACTCAGCGTTGCCAAGGAATATATATAAACAAGTATTTATTTAATAATTGTGCTAAGTGGGAGAGGGGGAGACAAGAAACTCGATGTTGCCCGGGAGCAATGACTTTAAAATGGAAAGCTCAGATGAATTTCTTACATTTTTTATTATTATTTTTAATACATTAAAACAAGATAGAGAAATAGACAAGGTTGAGGAGAGAGAGAGAGAGAGAGGAATAGAGAAGTTTTAAAAGAAAGATGTTACACACTTTTTAACATCTTCTATTTTGTTGTTTATGGCCCTGGACAACGCCATGCTAGTGTATTATATAAAAAAAATTAACTTAGTCCTGGTGATTTTGATAGAACTGGTCACAGTACACTGTATGTTCTCGGACTGCACCAATATCCCCACTTACATCACTTTCGTGCAACTTATGAACGTGTAACTGTAAACCAAATGCGTTGCCGATGGAAATCAAATAATCCATCTAGAAATATTTTTATGTTTAAAGGAAGATAACTCTTGTTGTACCTTGAAATTATTTCCCTTAAGAGACATTTTGAAGCGAGATTATCTGCCCTTGATGAAAGACATTAAGACAGGGTTGTTTGTCCTTGAAATATTATGGAATGGCAAATTCATGATGTATTGTACCGATCACGGTCTTGCCACACAGAAGCAAATCCATTATAATCACAGTTGAATTATTCATTGTAAATTGTTCAAGTAAATCACTTTAACTTATTGATTTCTAAAAAAACCGTTTACTGTTTATTTCTACATTGTTTTGTGTCACCTAAACAAACACGCACACTGTCACACATATGTATTATATTTAAAAAAAAATGAAATTGGTCCTAGTGACTTGGATAGAAATGGTCAGAGTTAGCGTATAGGATAGAGATTTATCCCAATCCTATAAAGTTGACTGACCGACAGCGTGGGCGAAAAGACAAGCTACACCCCCACTCCGCATTCCAGCTGAAAACAAAATCAGAATTTTGTTTCCAAAAACCAGCTCCCAGCATCAACTTAGCAAAATTACTAAAAAAAAACAAAAATGGCTGTCACGTGGGTTGTCTTGAACTACCATTTTCTATGGTACTTTTAAGCATTGGATAGACAAGAATTGCAGTGGAATTACAGGTAGGTTGAGAGAGGACAACCGGTTTGTGTGTAAGAAGTGTAAGACAACAGGGACGAATTCGAACTCAGATATGGAGAAAATATTTGTGGATGGCGAAGTTATTGAGGTTGTTCAGAAATTTTGTTACCTTGGTGATATCATTATGGCACAAGGTGCAGCATGTACTAGTGTCATAGCTAGAATTAGGAGTGGATGAAGTAAGTACGTATATATATATTAGAGATATGCATTGCTGGTTAGGCATTATTTGTTTGAGTACAGAAAAGCTGGTAAAATGTACTATAAGTATAGTTTATTAAATGGTCCCTTAATGTAAATACGTATTATTAACATAAACACACCTGTAGCGGTTATATATGCACCTCCCGGATATATTGTGTAATTGCTTAGGTTACAGGCGGAAACGAAAAGGTAAACAAAGTGAGATGGACCACAAAATCTTCCTCTTTTTCCTTCGACTATCAACAGAAGGACACGTTTCTAGACTGTCCTCGCTCTTCAGGGCGAGGGATGCCTCGGGTGACTACCATTCAACTCGCACACACATACTTACACACACTGCTGCACACACACAAATGTTTACACTCCCTATCGATTCTCACTCTCGCACGCTCACACACACACATTCGTACAACCATGCACTTTAACAAAAGGCGACATGCACATTCATAACATTTCTGCGTGCTAATGCAAAGCTTCACACATGGCTACACTTTTGCATACACTTATAAATTACAGTCATAAACATTTTATTACTTCCCTAATGGAACTTTCAAATGAACAATTAATATCTTGTATATTGTATATATATATATATATATATATATATAAATAGTATTTGTTTAAATAATATTTATTTTTCTATTCTTTCTTCATTCAACTTTCATGCATGTTTTTTTATCTGTTTTTCTGTTGTAAACATTTCGGTGATTCTGTATTACAGGACCGAAAAAATAAATTTTCTATCTTTAATTTTGAAGAGCCAAATGACAGGGGGGAGATAATTCAAAGTGTTCACCCAGGATTCATCTTCAAAGGGATTTTATCGTTATGCATTTTAGTTAACTTAAAGTAAATATATATATATATATATATATATTACGTAAAAGGATTTAGGAATCAATCAATTACAACGCTTTATGGTATTCGGTACCAATAAAAAGTTTTAAAAATTATTGAAATAAATTTTGCACCTGAAATTAATCTGTACGCTTGCAAGAAGTCTATTATTTTGGCATTATCTCTGGTTAAATATAAAATATCTTCAAGTTCAGAGTGTTAAAATCCATTTTTAGATAAATCCTGGGAAACACTTTGAATTATCCCCCCCTCTCATTTGACTCTTCAAAATTAAAGATAGAAATCTTTTTCGGCCTTGTAATACAGAAGCACCAACATTTCTTATAACATTTAAATGTAAGCGTGGATCTTAGCACTTTCTATAAGATACGACATCTTAACAAGCTATGGTCCAAGCTACTACATAAATGCCGACCGTCGGTCGCTACCTAAATAGAACCCACGTGCACAACAATCATGCATGTTCTTCTTAGAACGTACACACCTAAATACATCAGTTTTGTGCAACATATCGACGTGTAACTCTAAACCAATCTTCATAAAAGATTTTTTTTTCATTGGGATCAAAAACTCTAGTCATTCTTCGGAATGTTTGTGTTGTTTTACTTTCAGTATGGTTAACAGATGTTAACCAGCAAATGCCTCATCTTCTATATATATATATTAATATTCCGATACAGTCCTATACCTACTCACGTGTGTTATTCTCTGTATCTATGACACAGCTAAATGTATTAATGAACCGTCCCACAATTTTATGCCATTAACAAATTAGAATCATCATATTCGGTTTAACGTCCGTTTTATATGCTGCCATGTATTGGACGGAATTAGAAATTCACTTCTAAGCTAACCTATCTCTGGCCACGTTTTTATTAATCTCTTTTTCTCTTAAGTCCATCTTTATCACTTTCTCCCATGTTTTCCTTGGCTTTCCTGTGAACTGACCCTGCTACCTCAGTTGTTCTACATCTTCTAACCCAGGAACTCTTATCCATTCATTCAACGGGGGTCATAACATCAAAGCCTCCTATTCTGCACACATCTTATACTGTCCAGAATTTAATCTTCCTCTCAGCTCAACAGAACTGAGCTTGTCTTTAAAAGTTGTGTGACACATCCATCATATCATTCTCATATAATTTCTCTTCATGCAACACATGTCCTCAACCCTTACTGGCCAGGTTTCACTTTCATACATTGTCACACTGCATGCACATGCCTGATAGACTCTTCCCTTGGTCGACAGTGGTAATGCTCTGCTGGTTAGTAATGACCAAAGTTTTCTGAACTTACTCCATCCACTCCTAATTCTAGCTATCACACTAGCACATGCTGTACCTTGTGCCATAATGATATCACCAAGGTAACAAAATTTCTGAACAACCTCAATAACCTCGCCATTCACAAATATTTTCTCGATATCTGAGTTCACATTCGTCCCTGTTGTCTTACACTTCTTACACACAAACCGGTTATCCTCTCTCAACCTACCTGTAATTCCACTGCACTTCTTGTCTATCCAATGCTTACAAGTACCATAGAAAAGTGAGTTAAACCTGACTCCCTTACCACAAACTGAGCATAAGAATTTTCCCTTTTCCGAATGATTTCCAACACTACAACTACTGATCAACAATTTTGTCTTGGAGACATTAATTCTCAGGCCTTTACTTTTGATATCATTCCTCCAAGTTTTGAACTTGACAAGTAAATCTTCCATTATTTTACAGGTAAGTACTAAGTCATCAGCATACAGCATCTCTTCTGACCAACTTGTGCGGAACTCCCTAGACAATGTCTTTAAGACACTAATGAAAAGCAACGGATTCGGTACAGAGCCCTGATGCACTCTCACTTGAACATTAAAGCTTTCACTAAATGTGCTGTTCATTCTAACACGACTATTACTACGAAATACAAATGTAATACTGTTGTAGAATGAAATACAATGAAATATCCAAGTAGCTATTATCATCATCCATCATCATGATATCTGCCCCTCAGTCATGTTCTGGCGGTCATGTTCTCATTCAAGATTGGAAAAAACGCCCGTGTGGATTTTTTTTCAAGTATACGCTATGACACACTCCAAAGCACACACCTTCATTCATACATCGATGTGCTATATCCAATGGCAAAGAGATCCTAGATAACTGGATCAAATGAATAAGTGACAACCCTCGTCTGCTGACCCGACTGTTGGCTTTATTAGGCTCTTCCATTTGGAAACACTGTTGAGGGTTAGATCGATATTCGTCTGACTCCTTGCTTGAGACCTTACCGCCTTGCCTGGCCCTACTAGAGTAGCATATCAACGATCAAGGATGTAACTCCATGAAGAAAAACCAATGGATGTACTTTGTGATTTTCTTTGGATATTCCAGCATTACCAACTACGGAAATGGCAGTCACAAAACGGACCAGTGAAAGAAGAAAACGTGTTGATTTTCTAAAACATCATCCCCCAAAAGAAAAAATATTAATTTCAGAGGAAAATAAATCTAGGGGGAGGGGGGGGGGGTTGTAGAGAAAGTACTGACACCCCCTTCTTTATAAAATGAACTATCCCAGGTAGAATAGCAACAAAGATGATGTTAACCTCGAGGAGTACGATGGTAGTACAAGTACAGCCGGACCGTTCCCTGCATACATTACAAGCTAGTTATCCAAGATGTAGTTATCTATTGCATTGTTCACTTAAAGTGATGAAATTATTCTGGGTTTTCCCGGAATTCCGAGATTTCGGATTTTAGCGTATGGGTGATATAATTGAAGGCGAAAATTGAAAGAGAAAAGAAGCTAAAGAAAGCAAAAGACTTAAAGGTTAACCAAAATAACCAGCACAGAAGATGAAAAAGAAATGATGAATCAGCAAAAAGTAAAACTATCAGAATACTAGCTGAAGAGGTTTAAAAAAAAAAAAAAAAAAAAGAGCCAAAAGTCAAACGTGTGGAGTGTGAACTAAAGTTGCATATTTTCTAAAAATGTAATTTAATAAACAGTTTTAAAAATATTTTATGTTGAGTCTTTTTGAAGTTATTTTATAAGTTCAACATAGATCATCATATTACAAATGGTGTTTTGTTATATATCTACTGATTGCACAAAAATATAATTTTGTTATTAAAAAAAAATTGTTTTTTCAATTGAAATTTATGTAAAATTTTAAACTCGGATATCACCTAAATCTACCACAGTCTTTTATTTTATGTTAAATTTTTTTTTTTGGGTAGCATGCACTCGAAACTTCCTAGTAACATCACTTTGATATTGATATAACTTGGTTAGAAGTTATAACAAAAACAGAGTGTAAGATCTTTAAAAGAGGATGGTTTATTACAACGTATATTTTGTACAAAACAATAGCACTGCCGGTAATCCAATAAGATTAACCTAATACACTCGAATACCATTGAATACAGTCGAATACATATACTACTGTTCGTAGTTATATATATATATATATATATATATATATATATATATTTCTACAGACTGGTTCAATTCTTTAGTGACTGAGGGGAGTCCGGTATTCCATCACAACATTTCCCCCCGAAGCTCAAAATCTTCCTTGAAATTTCTGCTTCTAATATTTCTTCCTTTTAGGATCCGGGCTGAAGCGCTCCACTGGTTTTCTTGTCACGTGTACTCTTTATATTATTCAGAACTAATGGAATTGGATCCTTTCCAGTTTGGGGCAAAGAAAAATTTTGTTCAGCTCGTCAGGCTGGTCCAGTAGATTTATCCATAGGTTCGAGTACATTATTGGGTAGTGGCATGTCAAAAGCATCACATAGAATCTCCATTGGGACGTCTTCCTCGCTTTTTTCATTATTTTCAGCATACCGTGATCTAATTTGGTTAATGTGTCTTTTACACACAAATTTTTTTTATTTTTTATGGTGTAGACCATATTGCCAATCATTTTCTGAATTATACCATCCATCCAATAACTTTTTCCACCTTGGAAATTTTTAAAAATATACTTAATATCCTGGGGAGTATCTTATGTTTACATCTTCTTTTTAGCAACTTTTTTTCTTCGGATAGGGTATCAATCAACCTATCGAAAATAGATCGTATTTTCCTTGCGAACATAAGTTCCACAGGCGACAACTTCGAGTCGTGGTTTCCATTAGGAATCACCCTATAAATTGTAAAGATTTCTGGATAGTTTTTTCTTCTTTGTTTATTATATTTATATTTTTGTAAGGTACGCTTAAACGTGTCAACAAATTTTTCGGCTTGACCGTTCTATCTAGGATGATGTATTAATGTGTTCAATGTCCAAGGAAGTACAGAAATCCTTAAATTCCTTTCCTGTGAACGCCATACTATTGTCACTGACCAGTTAAGTGTGTCTAAGGAGGAAAAAGGGGCGTTACTCTTTGGTTTAAAAATTGGAGTGACATTTTTCTTAAGTTCAAACTTAACTTCTGTCTTTGTACATACACTTAAACCTGCAGAGAAAACTCTGGGATATTCTTATTTCAATTCATTCATGAATTTTTCATTTTTAATATATTTTTTTCTTTTCTGCACTGTTTATTTTGTTGCAAAAATGAGTTCATTTGGGAGTTCAAATAAATTGAACAGTACTATCCAGTCTATTCCGACGAAGAGACATAAATTAACCCCTTAAATCACATATACTTTTCTTTTTGCAGTTTTGCCACCGAAAGAAAGTCGCACTTTAACTCTCCTTTAAAGTTTAATTTTTTCCTGAAACCCCTCAGGCAATTTTCTTGGTTTCAGATAATTTGGGTTTTCCAATTTTTTTCGACGTTTGCTCGTCAATAATACTGAGCCAGAATTCAGTAAAAAAATTATTGTACAACTATTTACTCATACATCTACGTATTTCCGATTTTCACTGCTCTGGATGTTTTTTTTAGACAACACAACGTTTACTTTTTCAAAATTCTTTTTCTTGCGGCAAATCGACCATTTATGACCCTTAATTGTGCAAGATTCAAAGAATTTGTTCTCATACCAATCCTCATCATCCGTTTTCACAATGTTTAGACATTTGTATTGCGTGTGAAATAGACTATTTCTTTCGTCGAATATCTTCGACAGTATCTTTATAGTTTCATCGAATTAAACTTCCTCAGGTTTTCTGGGGAATATCAAGTTCGTATATTTGGTATTCTCGTCTGTTCCAAGTTTCTGTAATAACAGGGTTACCCGTTCTTCATCCGACCAATCTAGGCACCTTTTAGAAAATATCGTTTCAAATCGTTTGAAATATGCTGGAAATGTAATGCCAGAATCAGATTCGTATACAAATTCAGATAAAGAATTTGCAATTCCTTCTGCAAAAAAACAAACTTTTTTTCTTTCACTGGTGTTCTGTTTCAGAATTTTTTCGAAACTTTTCTGCTGTTCTAGTATTTGTTGCTGCAACTCTTGATGCTGTTGTTGTTGTTGCATGCTTGTACACAGCATTTTAGTCATTTCGACTGATTGTTCCATATTGAAAATACTCAGGAGAACTCGACACAAATAATAAAAAAAAAAAAAATTTCAGAAAAAGTAATAGCAGTGAGTGTCCTATTATTAGTTACTAGAAAGTATTCTATTGAACTTTTAGCTTGTATAGTTCGTAATGTTAATGGTCCGAGTTCGGATTTGAGTCACGGTTCATCATACATGTTTTTCTTAAAAACTGAACAATAAAAGTATTCTTCTTTTTTTTTTGCGGTTTTCCTCTTTGACACGCTTTTTTTTTTTTTTTTTTAAAGATGTCTTTTAGTTGTACTGGAAAAAAATCCATAGTAATCCTCGTTCGTTAGCGCACATGTACGTCCGACGATAAAAACTGTTTTTTGGGTGCTTTTTTTACCTTCTAGAGGTAAATCTTTGTAGTGTGAATTCGATTAGCGAACAACATTTGCAGTTGATATCTTTAAATCAACGTCAGTCGGATTACTTCGTTCACAATGTGACTTTCATGTATTTACTGAATAAAACGAAGCACAAAACTTGGTTTCGTTTCGAATCCTTGTTTGCCAGTTTATATAGTTGACCTTACCATATCTTTTATGGGTTCGTTTTCGAAATCCTCGTCGCCAGCTGATATAACTTGGTTAGATGTTATAATAACAAAAATAACAAGAGTGTAAGGTCTTTAAAAGATGGTTTATTACAACGTATATATCTTGTACAAAACAATATCACTATCGGGAATCCAATAGGATTAACCCATGGCATGGCCATGGATTAACCTAATACACTCGAATACACATACTACTGTTCACAAATATATATATATATATATATTACAAACTGGTTCACTTCTTTAGTGACTGAGGGGAGTTCAGTATCCCATCACAACAGATATCAATACAAAATATTTTCCTTTTGTTTTAATTTGTCATTTATGAAATAAGCCCTTTTATATTTGTATGTTGACGGTTCGAGTTATTAAATAAATCGGGTTGCATTACAACAAATGCAAAGTTAAAAAATGATAATATTTATTGTGGTAATTTTCTACTATTAAGTAGGTATTAAATGTCGTTTGTAAATTGTGGATGAAGGAGAGAGTCATATTTTTTAAATAACTCGGGGGGGGGGGTTATATGACACGTGATTTAAAAGTAAAACTCTTTTAGGTGGAGCACAGTAATAATGGTGCAGGTAACAATGACACAGGTCAAAAATGGCACAAGTGGATGAATAGGACAAAAATGGCACAAAGCAAGAACCTAGAGCAATAGTTCCTAACCTTTTTCTCAACCAACCCCAATCTTGCATTTCAAGACATGATCGCAACCTGACTAGTTTTAGTTGTATATGTGCTATTATATATTACTAGTTATTGACTGTATAAGAAGGGGACAAGCATAATAAATAAATACACCCAGAGGTGAATTTATTAACATTCAAGGTTAGGGTTAAGGTTAATGTTAGAGTTAGGGATTACATTTTTTAATGTACAGGGTGATTCATAAGTCAATAAGCTATTTATTTTTGAAATTCTAAAGTTAAAAAATACGGTAATACAAAACAGAAAGTTTATTCAACAAATTCATTTATGGGAGTTTAAAATTATAGCAAATTTTAAAAATTTCCACCTTCGTTCTGCATGCATAGCTCCATTCTTTTTTGCAAGGAATTTACGAGTCTTTGTAGCATATTTGATTGATTATGGTGTTGTGCGAAGGAGGCTTTCTGTTCATATCACGTTTCCATTGCCTTTCAACAAGTGGGGGAGATTCATCAAATTTGGCCATATGAATAACAATAAAGATTCGCTCTTCAATTGTAAATTACATTTTAAATAGCTAAGTGAAGTGACTTATGAATCACCCTGTAGATATAATTTTCTTTTTAATTTGATAAACTTTTAAATCTTTTCCATTTATGTATTGTATATTCTAGATTTTGAGAAACTCATTGTGAGATTTTCATCTATATTTTTCCTATGTACAATTTTTACCTATTTATCCATTTGCACCATTTTTACCGTGCCATTACCAAAATTCCTTTTCGGTAACACAATTTTGGGAAATATGTTTGAATTGTGACGTGAAAATTGTAACAGGTAATTAATGGTTTTCTGACTACACATGTTTTATATCTTTGTCTTATATAATGAAGGGGATGACAGACATCGCAGGCTCTGATTAGTTGAGCCAGATCATGTATTAAGAAAAAATAGGTTTTGTTAGACTATAGTTAAACCAGGAGTAGCAGTTGGTGTCAGGCACTGCTGTGGTATGGAAGTCCTTTGCTACCTCTGTCATAATGGCCAACCTAGAAGGGAATTGCTGACTGAAAGTTCATACTATAATTAATAACCAAATCATTTAACTATTATAGAAAGGATTTTATTAAATACTAATGAGCCACCACTTACCAAGGTTAAAATCCACTTGAGGATAAAGGTTAATGAGATTGAAAACGATAGGTGAAAAAGGGGAGAATTTGATTACTTAAGAGGATGGGTTGACAAGTATTTGTTGCCATTGGACTTGAAGACGACTATGATGTAGTCAATAAGGAAGCAGTCCTGTGGTATTGTGTTCTACAGATGGGAAGTTCTTGGAAGGAAACTCTGAACAGTAGTCATATAGTAGCAAACATATGTGCCCAGAAGTCGCATATTTTTGCTAGTTTTAGTAATATATATATATAGATTAATAGCGAGTGTGAACACTGACGAAGCATTTTTCGTCACTTTTGACGGAGGGTGTAAACTATTTTTTATATATTTAGATAACTTATTTTCTTCCATTCTCATATTCTCGCAGCTTTTTATTTTCTCTTTTTCCAACTTTTTCTTTGAAGTCGAGGAAAAAAATCAAAGCGATTATTCAGGGCAGAAATTTTATAGTTCGCTTACTTTTAATATGGTTAACAGATGTACACAACAACTACAATGAAACTAACATTCAGTCCGACTTAAAAACACAACAAAAAAAAAGTTCATAAGTTTTGTAATTTTATTGAAACAATCTTAATAAGTAATTCAATTCCAATTTTAGTTCTTATCACTTTAAGCTGAACTTAGAAGTGCCCAAACTTTCTAAAATATATTGTTTTATTATTTTTTTCTCTCGTCATAGAATCGGGTGACAGTTTATATATGACGTAAATAGTTTGAATAGTTAAAGCCCTTTGATTATTTGTCAGATGATTACATCTATATTACTGACGGAGATTTGGTATCTGTCTATCTGAAACCGAAACAAAACTATTACTTTTATTAATGTACTATTTTACTATCTTTCAGTGCTCAATTTGGAGGGGTGTGATGTAGTATCTGTTCAGTTGTCCTGGCACCATCCTCCCAGGCATTACCTTCTCTTTTAAGAGGGTTAGCATAGGTCAACAAGAAATTGTCAGAATCGGCTGTTCTCAACATGTGCATCGTATGTACTAGCAAAAAATGCGACCGGAGTGAACATATTTTTGCTAGTCTTAATAATTATCTCTTTTTTCTTAGTAATAATAGACTCTGCAAGGGCTTTCCGAAGATTTTGTGTTTCTTGTCTCACTGGTTCCAGGATCATCATCTGATATTAGCATAAGAATAGTAACTTCTGCATTTGGACGTCTAAAAGAAAATATATGGAACAGAAAAGGCATATCGACGTCTCTGAAATGAAGACTTTACAATACATTGATAGTCCAGATTGTTGTCTATGCAAGTGAAACATGGACTATACTGGCAGAGCATGAGACGAAGCTCACTGTCTTTAAAATGAAATGTTTAAAAACTATCCTTGAAGTAACTTTGTGAGATAGATTAAGAAATGTAGATAACAGAACGTTATTTCGAAAAAAGAAATTAACATGGACATGTTTTCCGGCTACCAGACTTCAATTATGTTAAGAAATCATATCAAAGAAGATTTGATTCTAGAAATATCGAGAAGACGACCCCCAAAGAGATGGGCCAATCAAATATGGATTGAGACTGGCATTCTGCTCCTGACAGCTGAAAGACTGAGTCAAGATCGTGGTGGAATTTTGTTCTCTAGCGTGTGGCGAAGCTCTCTGGAGTATGTATATAAGTCAAATCAATTAATAGACTTTTAAACTTAAGTATAGATATGAACTGAAAAGTGTAATAGGTTATAAGGTATAAATCAACCCTTTGACGAATGCATAGATTTTAATAGAAATCCTCTGATTTCGAGTCCTTAATGGCTTTGAAAAGTTATTCGTGCTGTATGTTCCTAATTAATTACCTCCTCACGAGTGCAGAGTTAGACACAAGATCGGTTTTTAATGTGGGGAAAATCCAGCTCCCCTAAAAGATTCACTCTAGATTGGGGCAAAAATTAAAATTGCCTAAATCTAGAAGGATTTCTCTTTCACTGACCGGGAATAGAAAAGATGAAATGTAATATCAGAACAGATACTACACTTTTCTCCCAGCCAAAAGGCCGACGTATCACCGGTGATAGTTTCATCTCATACCCAGGACAGATTCGATTTAAACCATAGTTGGGACCCTGACAGGTACTACCACCCCGGATCAGTTTTTAAAGCATTTTACGTCTAGAATATGAATGTTTGTATGAGTGAATTGTTCATTTTCTGTGAGAATGTTCAGACAGTTAAATTGTTCTTCTTTTTTGTAAAAAGGAGAAGAAAGAATTAGTCCTGACTCTAAATAAAGAAAAAAGATGGACAAGGAGAAAAGAATAAAGCTGTGTTGTAAAGGTCATGATTGGCATAAATACGAAACTAACATAAAGGGAAGTAATCAGGTATTGACTATATACGAAAGTATGTATATAAGACGGGCAGTCATATCTGGAAGTGAGCGAAGAGTAAACGTCTCTACTTCCTACCGGATCCCTGTTAAACGCAAACCACTCGGCGTATTCTTAATTTAGTATGTCCTATGTAATTTAGGATATAACAAGCTGTGAGGATGAGAAGGGAAGAAAATAACTAATCTAAATATATAAATAAGTAGAAACTTTGAAAACATACAAACAAATGCCCTGGAGACCTCATTTTAAGATGCAATATTTTATTAAAAATCATTTAAATTCTTTCTTTTTTCTTATTAATTTTGGATAACACATCCTTCTTCAGAGAAAAGAGTCTGAATCAAATTAAAGGCAATACCTTTATTTTTCCGTGATGGTAGCTTTCCGCCTCGATGTTGCTGAAGCGGCGGCCAGATTTTGTTGCAGGATGATGAAAATGAGCAACGTCCTTTTTTAAAATTTGAACTTTTATGTGATAATAAAATTTGACAAAAGTTTTGAAAAGCTGCTCTACATCCGTAATCATGGCGGCCCATGTGCAACGGTTCTGAGCAAGGTCGCATGGGATGGCTAACTAATTGCGATTCCACTGTCGAAGGCCGACCAACCGTGGACCTGAGAGCTCAGCCAAATTTGCCTTGAAAGTTGTTGTCGAGGTCGTTAGCTGTTAACAGATATGCCTGTGCCACTCACACAGAGAAGTAGAGAGGATTATGCTGCAAATTAGATAGTTTGCAGCGAAAAAAGATAATGGTAACTTACCCAAACGAAATGAATAATTTCTCAATGGAGAGAGAGATAGGGGGAGGCAGTCGTAGGGAGCAGTGTACTCAAAAAGTAACGTGACTGAGTATATGGAGGGAGAGGGAGAAATTTAACATTTTAACTCATATTTTCTTATCAATTTTCCCTGGACAATGCCGGAGCAGCCTTGCTAGTACTCCATAAATCTCCCAAATTGGAACCTCACCACCGGAAGTAGTTAACTGTCATACTCAGGACCCTCTTAGTTCTCATGGTCTTCGTTTAGTCTTGAGAGACAATGGATACCCCCTGTATGGGCGGTTGTGCATGTAGTTATGAAGCAAGGGTTGCACAATCTTCAACAACCCCTCTCCTGAATTGGTACTGCTTGATTCCAATGGCAACAAGTCCAAGATGACTGGAAACAATGCCGAGATAAGTGGAGAGCACATACAGCACCTGGTATTCCCAAATGGTCACTCATTTAGTACTGACCAGGTCTAACATCGCTTAACTATGGTGATCTAATGGGAACCGGTGTGTCAACGTGATTAAAGAAGTTAATATTAGTTAAGTGGGTACGTAAAAGTGATTTCGTTATTCATTATTCTACATTTAATTTCTAGTTAAATTAAAATTCCAACCATTATTCTAAACTAAAATGGTTACCCGGCTTCAACCTGTTTGAGGGTTTATGGGTAAAGAAATACCCGGCCTGAGAACGATGGTTATCATACTGGAAACAATACTTTAATTCCTGTTTACATAACGATTTCAAAATGTCATTTAGCTGACGGGACTGCTCAGGCATTTTTTATAGGCCAGAATGCGCTTATCCGAGTGAGCTGGCTTCTCAAAACCACACTTGATCCTGTGCCTAACCTCCTGCTAAGAAGGTAAGATGTTTTATTTTTTAACTCGACTTTTTAGTTTTTTATCAGTAATGGCTAAGTATCAATCTTTCTTCACATAATTTTTTCTTTTCATAAATGAAAAAAAAAATCTCGGTTAACTTTGTCTATATTTAATACATACACATTTTCGTTCATTTTGCACACTTTTTCATAAACTTAAACTAATTTGGCGAAACAAAAAGGTCATTGTTGATTATTAATACATATTAAAGCTAGACTTACAGTGTTAAGATATTGTCTTGCAAAAATAGGCTCACAAAAACGGGTGCTCCCTCCGACAATTGATTCTTTCTTCACGCGGGTTAGTACTAAAATGCATAAAAGATAGAATTACCGACTTTCATCACATGATAACTGCATTTATTTACACAGCGGTGTATAACAACAAGCTTACAGTTTTTTTTTGTTTTTTTTAGTTAAATCAAAAAATAAAAGACATAAGCAGGGTACACATTGGATTAACTTTAACCAGAAGAGTCACGACACTCGTTACTGCAACCGGCACCGATTCCTTACGTTTGAAGTTTCTTTTGTCAAAAGAAAGAGTTTATTTTAAAATAAAATTAAAAAATGATACACATTTTGAACAGACTTTTCATTCTGCTATAAATCGGAAAGAGTAATCAATTATTATTTAATTTTAAGGTGAATCCATATTGTTAGATAGATTCAGTTATCATTATTATTAGCCCTCATTGGTGAGGATTGCGATCGTGTTCTAGTTCTGTTGGTATGCCTCGGTGGGTGCCGAAGTGGCTGACATACCTGATCTTAGCCTTGAATATGCTTCAATTATGAGAACAGATATACCTGGTGCTACCAGATCAGGCTGTCTCAAGATATCGGCTTCCTGACCCAAAAATGCACCAAACATTAATGTTTTTTGTTTTTTTTCTCTTTGCAAAACCCAATCATGTTCTGCAAAACCCAAAACAAAAAAACTACAATTTCCCTCCTTCCCCCTTTCTCTCACCCTTCTTCCACCTTCCCCCTTTCTCTCACCCTTCTTCCACCTTCCCCCTTCTCCCCTTTCACTCAACCAAACACCATGAATAAATACTTGAACATATAAAGAACTTGAAGCATTAAAACTTTTATCAAAATGAAAAGGGTTGATATGCCATAAAACAACCAAACCAAACTATACCTGAATACAACATACATTATGGTGTGTCTTCATGAGTTATAATTAATTTTTATATACTTCATTTGAATTATTAGCAAAATTGTTGTTATAGTATTCATTTGTAATTAAAACCTTTACTAAAAGTATAAAAAACAGTAAAATAAAAGTGGTTGACCATAGTCGAGGACGACCCGAAAGCTCTCTTTTCATTAGCTACTACACCGAGATGTAGGGGAGGGCGCTCTTTCCTAAGATTACTCACCTTATAATGCTGAGTGTTTAGCGAAGGAGCATCAAATACCATTTTTTAAGTCTTTGGTATGACTTGACCGAGGATTCAACTCTGGTCTCCCGGCCGATTAGCGAACACTCTAACCATTACGCTTAATGGGTCGGTATATTGGTCTCTCATTATTCTCCGTCTGAGTACAATAACAATTTGACAACGACTTCTCGAGAAATCCTTACTAATCTTTCAGAAAGCAAACTCTCTTGAACAAGCACCAAAACAATCTGCGTGGTACAACAAGCAGAATATGATTTCCACCCCAATAATCTCTTCAGGAGAAAATGCAAGTCTTGCTGCTACACAAGGAAATTTGTTTTGTATGCCCGTGACTCAAACTGTAAAAAGTGTTCGAAAAAAAGACATTGGGCAAAAGTCTGCAGATCTTCTGTATCAACAATGTTAAATGAAGACTATTTAAGTGCCTATCCCTCACACTGTTGTTGTTGTATTCAGTTGTAATTAAAACCCTTACCAACGGTATACTCGTCTCTTATTCTTGGTCTCAGTACAAAAAAATGCAGTCTCCATTGGTTTAAATTGACATAGTACTATACTGACCTCTCTTTGACCGATATCAGATTGGATGGCTAAATGAGATTTTTAACTGAGTTGTCGCCCTTGTAACTCGCCCAAGCCAGGGCGTGCTAATTACCTCCCAAGCATAGGTGGTTACTGCACCTGTCTGTAGTTTTGGATTTTGACGGTAGCATTTGGATACATTTCATGTAATGTAATGTAATTCATCATCAGTTGGACCTGATACCTCTATGGATTTATTCTGAATCGGTAATTAATCTACATAGGTGTTCCCCTCCGTTTTATATAAAAAAATAAACGTTAATTAAACAGATCGGTTCAAACTAGATTGTAAAACAATTAGCCTTTTTCTGTATTCAATCCAGTCACGAGTTGTTTGAAGTTCATCTTTTTTTTTTCCTGTCCTGTTTATTGAATGAAAAATGAATATAAACAAATATTCTTTATTTGGAAAGTGGAATGACCTATATTTTCGTTATGAACTCTATTGTAGATCTATCTTAAGAATGAAATAATTTGATAAAAAATCTACAATTTATTCGATGTTCTCTCATGACTTTGAACTATTCTTTTACAATTCCAGGTATATTCATGTAATATTACAGGAGATTGTAATTAATCTGCTGATGAATGAAATGATATACATTTTAAAAACTTTACTTACATGTAATTTTGCTACAATAAGTGGTTTTCAGAAACACGCGTACATATGAAGTGACCTTGCTGAATATTTATTTCCGGTGCATGATTAAAAAATTTGAAATTATAATTAATGTTTGAACTTTTGAAATCTACACAATTAATATATGAAGTTTTGATCGATATAATCTATTGATTATTGAGCTTATTTTAAACTTCAGTTTTGAAGCATATACTAGGCTCTTAATAATATATGTATTTTTTAATAATATATATATATATATATATATATATGAATTAATCTTTATCTTGAATTGTTTCAGTCGAGTAACTTTAACTTTTCTTATATATATATATATATATATATATATATATATATACTAGTAGTATACTCGCCCCAGAACGGGTGTAAGCAATAAATATAGCATTAGTTTTAAATTTTAATGTATTTTTTTCTTTGGGGATATGATACGGTTTCGATGGCTCCCCTAAATGGTAAAGTTTACAAAAAAATATAATGTGCCCACGTTACTCACCCTGTTGCTTAGAATACATATTCCATAATTCATGCTGATAAGTTCAATAGTTAAGGATTTTATCTAGCGCGTACATATTATTAACGCTTACGGCAACCCGGTGAGTAACATGGGCACATTATTTTTTTTTGTAAACTTTAAATTTAGAGGGTGTGCCCAACCAAACTTGCACTCGCCCTTAAAACACTTTTAAAATAAGTTAGATACAAAAATTTTATAGAGAAAAGAATTGCTTGACATCAAATTTTGAGTTATATTAAGTAATACATCTTTAAAGGATCGGTGCGTGAGCATCAATATTATGTATGTGGTTGGTAAAATCCTGAACTATTGAACTTATCATTATTAATTATAGAATATATATTCTAGGCAACAGGTTATGTAACGTGGGTAGATTATTATTTTTTTAAAAACTATACCATCTAGGTGGAGTGCCACTGAAACCGTACCATATCTCCCAAGAGAAAGAAAAAAACATTAAAATTTCAAACTATTGCTACAATTATTTCTTATATCCGTCCTGGAACTGGTATTCTACTAATATATATATATATATATATATATATATATACACATACCTAACTTTATATACATGCACCACCTAAATGTTAATGTTTACAATAAAAATAATGTACACATGTTACTCACCATGTTGTCTAGAATATATATTCCAAAATTCATAATGATCTGTTAATTAATTTAGGAGATTATCCTGTACATAGAAATACATAACTATATACACATACCTAACTTTATTGTATATACTAGAAGAATACCTGTCCCAGGGCAGGTAAAATTAATTCCCTGAACAGAACAGTTTTACATCACTTTTATGTCTCCTTACAAATATTAAAATCAACATATAATGAAACTAAACCTTATGTAATTTTGATCAAAAGCCATTACATGATTTTTATTCTAGAAAATGTCTAAAATTTAAGGCTTAATATTCGGGGGTCTTAATAAAGAAAGTCAAATTCCAGGAATCTTGCTTAATTGGTGTTTAATAAATATGGATAAAATTGAATGCAACTCTGAAAAAAAAATGATTTTTTAAATAGGAAGTTGTGTCCATATTATGCCCCACAAAACACTTTAAAATACTCCCAAAAAACTGAAATTTGAGGAATATTTATTATTTGATGTCTAATACCTATTGTTAAAATTTCACAAAAATCGGAGGTATCTGAATTTTCACAAAGGGCTTCCAAACCCATTTTTGCCACGTTGGCATAAAAACTAAATAAAACTAAATATAACCCATATTACCCAACCTCACGGCCGGCAGCTGTGTTCCAAAACTAATAATGCTCGGTTCATTAGTTTAGGAGTTTATCCTGTACAGCAAAATATATATAAACATATACACATACCTAAATTTATATACATGCACTCTCTAAATGTTAAAATTTACAAAAAAAATTATGTGTCCATGTTACTTATCGTGTTGCCTACAATATATATTCCAAAATTTATAATGATTCGTTCATTAGTTTAGGAGATTATCCTATATATATATATATATATATATATATATATATATATATATATACATACAAACGATACTCGTCTCAGTGGATATAAGCAATATTTATAACATTAGTTTTTAATTTTGTTTCTTTTTTTTGGGGGGGGGGGTGCGGTTTCACGGACACACCACCTAAATGGTAGAGTTCTAGGTAAAATTTTATAACATGATATAACTCAAAATTTGATGTAGAGCAATTCTTTTCACTATTAAATTTTTTGTATCTTGTTTATTTTAAGTTATTTTTAGGGTGCATGCTAGTTTTGGGGGTAAATTGTAAAGTTAACAAAATAAAAAAATATGTACACGTTATTCACTGTGTTTCCTAGAATATATATTCCATAATTCATAATGATCAGTTCATTATTTTAAACTTTTAAATCAATCATAGTTTTTCCATTTTAAATATTGAATGGATTGCAAACCCATTAGGTGTCAATGTCGACAAAAGTAAACATAGATGCAATTTGCTGGAGTTAGTAAAAATCAATGTGCATGCAGCCTGCCAGGTTGACATGCGCGCATCTTGTCAGAGTTGGGCAAGGTTGACACGTGTGCATCCTGTCAGCGTTAGCCATGGTTGACAAAGGTTGACTCGCACACATCCTGTCAGAGTTGGGCAAGGTTGACATACGTGCGCATCTTGTCAGAGTTGGGCAAGGTTGACATACGTGCGCATCTTGTCAGAGTTGGGCAAGGTTGACATACGTGCGCATCTTGTCAGAGTTGGGCAAGGTTGACATACGTGCACATCTTGTCAGAGTTGGCAAAGATTGACACACGAAGCTCGCCAGAGTCCACAATAGCTACCAGAGCAAGTGATACTTGACTTGTCCCACAGACTACCTAAGTCATCAAAAGCGGTGGGTAACGGTTTTTTTTTTTAAAGTTAATATACTTTCTTTTAAAATTAGGGTTAGTTTCTTCACATTTTAAACAAAAATAAAGTTCATTTTTCTTTAAATTTTATCCATTGTTTGTTTTGGAAATATCATGATGATTTCGTTTAAAAGCTTCCAAAAAATTATCAAACAATTATACAGGTATGCATTTGTCTACGGATGCCAATGTCCAAGTACACAAATGTCCAGTATGCCACTGTCAAAGAAAAAAAAAACTGACCTAGGACTTTTCATTTACAAGGCTCTTGTGACTCTTGTATGTGGAGTAGCTAAGATCCTTGTTTAGTGATTTCTTCATAGTTGCTACTCAGAGGCCCATTTCTCTCTTATCAAAGTCCACATTGCCTTGCCTGGATCTTGCCCCACTTTTTATTTTATTTTTTAGCTTCTCGGCGAATTTTGTTATGTGGATACAGTCATGTGGTATTCTGCTGTGCTTAAAAAATGACAACACATTGATATATGAAAGTATAACGATATATCTTTATTTTCGTGATGGTAAAAGACGGTGGGTTGGTAGGAGGAAGATGCACACGGAGGAATTCAGAGGTCGATTCTTCTCGGGTCCAAGCGTGAAACAACTGCCGATATCAATTTCGAGTTGTTATTATATAACAATTTGTTACCACCTCAAATGCCTTCACGGGACAGCATTGTCCTGTAGCCCCCCCCCCCCCCCCACCCCCCGCCTCGGAGTTTTATTCGGTGACGGGATTTACATCATTTGACAATGCAACAGATTTGTTTATCTATTCTCGGTATGACTCATTTGCACCTGGCATGTACTTCTTGCCAATAACCTATCATAATTCCAACATTTCTTTTTCTTTTGACACTCGATCTTACGTTGCTTCTTCCCATGTAAGGTGTATTATTTTTATTCAAATTACATTTTGGTCATTCGATAATTATCTTATCTTTTGACAATCGCCAGGAGAATCTCTTGTCAACATGACTTTTCGGTACACACGGCCTGGATATTTAATAGTCAGAATGCATGCTATGATTCTTTCTGCGGTAGCTATTGCTTCAGCATCTCCATCGCAATCCTCCAGTTCACATCTCACTGCCTTTAAGGTATTCAAGGAGCACTGAGCTGCAGCTAAAATTTCAAAATTTTTTAATCTGGCGCGAATCATCATAATGCAGGTCATTCCCTGATGCTTTCCAGTCGTTCAAGATCTCTAGCTCTCAACCCCACCAATGCTACAAGGAAATAGCTATCCATTGCACTTTACTGCTTTTAAATACTTCAAATTGTTCTGAAATAAAAGAATATGAAAAAATTATCACATTTGTCTCTGTATATAAGAACAAGACTGTATATATATATAAGAAAGACTTCTTGAGTTGTGTCAACTGGGTTAAACAAAGATTTCTTTTTGTAATCAAATACTTGAAATTCTTTAAAATCATTATTTGTTTAACGGTCCCTGCCTCTTATAATAATAAGTATACAATTATTTCGATGCTTGATCATGAAGGGGCAAGTCTGTAAATCTTGGTGATGTGATAAAGTGTGCCTGCAGACATTTTTGCCGGTACCACACCTCGAGATATTTGGTAACAGAGCCGATTTTAAGAATTGCTCTTGCATGTTTTGGTCCCTCCCCCTCCTCTAAAAAATTTGCAAGAAAAAAAAAAAGAAAAAAGGTGTTCAGTCGTTTCTTTTAATTTGTTTGTTTATTAAAGTACAGAAAAGGAAATGTACGAAAGATAAGATTTTTGACGAAATTGAAGTGATCAGATTTAAGGGTTGATAGGAAGGGAGGTTGAAAAGAGAAAATAAAGGAAGAAAGGAAAGGAAAAAGGAAAACAAGAAAAGAGATAGGGTGTAAATAAATAAATAAATTATGAAAGGAAAGAAAGATGGAAGAAAAAAATGGAAGGAAAGACAAGGAAGAAAAGGTGTAAGGAAATAAGTAAATAATGAAATAATAAAAGGGAAGAAAGAAAGAAACAAAATGAGAAGAAAGAAAAAAGTAAGGAAAGAAAAATAAAGAAAGAATGAAAATGAAGGAAGTTTTTTCTTTCTCCAATTTTCTTTCTTTATGAAAGAAAGAAAGATAGAAAAGTGAAGAAATCTAAGGTAAAGATAGAAAAAAGTAGACAAGAAAGAAAATAGAAAGGATGTAAGGAAATAAATAAATGGTGAAAGAAAAATAAACATGAGGGTAGGAAAAGAAAGAAATCTAAGGTAAAGAAAGAGGGAAGAAAAAAGAATGACGGGATGGAAGAATGCATAAAACGATGGAAGAAAACAAGTACAGAAAAAAGAAATGAACGATGGGAAGAAGGAAGAAAGGAAAAAGTGAAGGAATGAAAGACTGAAGAAATGATGAAAGAATGAAAGAGGGGGGAAAATGAAGAAAGAGCGAAATGAAAGACGGGAGAAATGGTGAAAGAAAGGGGGGGATAAAAAAAGAAAGAAAGAATGAACAATGAAGGAAGAAAAATAGAAAATGGAATAAATCGCAATTAAATTTACTTTAATTGAAATTTCTTCCCCTTCCTATTTTTCGAAAATACAGAGAGAAGGAATGAAGGGAAGAAAAAGGAATGAAGGGATGGATGCAGGGATGGAGGAAAACATGTAAACAAAGAAGGAACTAACAATGGAAAGAAGGAAGAAAAAAGGAAGGATGCAAAGAAGAAAAGGTGGAAGGAATAAAAGATGCGAAGAAGGAAAGAAGAGAAGGAAGGAAAAAAGAAGTGCATGAATGAAAGAAGAAAGAAACGAAAGAGGAAAGTAAAGTAAAAAAGGAAGAAAAGACGTAACAAAAGAAAAAGAAGCAAAAATAGAAGAAAGTAGAGAAATGTGGGATGAACAATCTAAAGAAAGAAGGAAAGACTAAATAAATTAATGGAAGAAAGAAGGAATGAAAAATAAACAAACGAATTAATAGCGTCTATTTACCAAGCGTTGTTTAGACAAATAGGAAAAGTCATGATCTGCTTCTCGCAACGGAACTTCCGCAGCAATCGTCCATCTTGACTACTGATTAAATTCAACATTTCGACCATCTTGTTTTTTTTTCTTGGGCAGGTAAACTTAATTCCCTGAACAGAACCGTTTTGCACCACTTTTATGTCCCCTTACAAAGATTAAAATCAAGATATAATGCTATTCCATGAAAAATGCCAGTATACTGAAATCATATGCCCTTAATAGGGTTAAGATGAAAATTCATATACACTAAATGTACAAAAGCAAGGAAATTCCCAAATTTTTACACTTTTATTGTCATTAAGGGTATGACTACATATCAACCAAACCATTTCATTATCACATCACTACAGTATAAATCTCTATGCATGAGTGGATGAAGTGTGTGAGGTGCGCTGAAGAAAAATTCCTACCAGTAAAATACATAGCCCTGTTGTGCTCGCATACCCTTAATAAAAGTGTAAAACTTTGTGAATTTCCTTGCTTTTGTACATTTAGTGTATATGAATTTTCATCTTAACCCTATTAAGGGCATATGATTTCAGTATGCTGGCATTTTTCATGGAATGTCACTACTTTTGTAAAGTCTATGCTTCAATACAATGCCTTCTCATAACTGATATAGTTGGTAGTTTGACCAATCAAGGTATATGGTGAACTGAAATTAAAATGTCATTAACTAGACACTAGAACCTCTATCTCTGCCAAAAATCAGCTGAATCAATCAAATGGTTGATGAGATATAGGGTGGCACATATGTACGTACGTACGTACACACAGATAACATGATTTCATGATTGAACTTTCTGGATCTCTAGGTTGCCTTGACTAATGATGCTGAAATTCTACACTTATAGAACCTATCTAATAAAAATTTTGTGCAAAGTTTTAACTAATTTGGTTTATTGGTTTTTGAGTTATGATTAATCAAAGAAATGAGATTTCCAGCATAGGCCATTCGTGAAGTCTATTAAGGGATAGAGCGCTCTCACGCCTCCCTTGATTAAACCTTATGTCTAGATTCCTAATTTCAATTTTGATTCTGGAAAATGTCTAAAATGGTTTAAAGGGTCTTAAGAAGAAAATGAAATTCAGGGAATCTTGCTTAATTAGTGTTTAATGACTGGTTATAGATCAAATTTAATGCAAATCTGAAATATCAAATAGGAGATTGCGCCGATGTTATAGCCCCTAAAAACCCTTTAAAATACTCCAAAGAAATTGAAATTTGGAAAATATTTAATAATTGATGTTTAATACCTATTGTTAAAATTTCACAAAAATCGGTGGTATCTGAATTTTCATGAAGTTTCCATCCTCTCTTTGCCCCTTTGCATCAAACTAAATTAAACAAAATATAACCCACATTACTCACCTTTATACCTAGCAGTCGTGTTCCGAAATTCATAATGATCGGTTAATTAGTTTAGGGGTGAATCCTGTACATACAAATATATAAACTTATACACATACCTAACTTTATATAGAGATATCTATCTATTATTATACTAAACCTGAGTTCAACGTTTGTTTTCTTAAAGATTTTTTTCTATATACTTTAATGACACAAAATACATGCTAAGGTATACTTTAGTTCTGGGATTGAGTTATGCTGAAAAATAATTTAGTTTTAATTGTTCTAATTAGTCGTAATTTATAATTAACTGAACAAGTCAACCATCTCTCTCTTAGCTATCTATGTATTTCTCTCGCCCTCTCTCATCAATATAATTCAACGGCTCTCTGATATTTCTTAATGCCTCTGTGAGCATTTAGAGAAAGAGTGACTCTCTTTCATCATCTAATTTACATTTGTGTGGCTTTATACACCACAAATACATACGTAAATTAGATGGCAAAATACTAGTCTCTTTACTTATATATAGGAATAATAAAGAATGATAATACTTCTAAATAATAATAATATGGATAATATAGAAGGAAAGAGACTTATTATTTTTAGTTATACAAGAAAGATTGTATTGACAGATATGTCACAGTTTATGAATTTATGCATGAAATCAAAGTAGAATAAATAAGGTAGGGATTGTGACCCAACGGGTTACGGGTACGTCTAGTATATATATATATATATATATATATATATATATATATATGAAGAGTTCGAATGCAAAACGTGATAAATCCATTTCCTTAAAATTGAAAAATAAGACTTTACAAAGACGAATATTTCAAATCTAAAATTCTTCCGTAAAAGGTTATTTAAATTAAAAGAAAGAATATTAGGCAAATATCACATTTATAAAACTTGATTTCAAGTGTGTTAGGGTGATGAAATGCAACACTTTAAGTACCTGGTGTGGTATTAGCCCTGGGCGGGTCATGCTGGCTTCCTCCGAAGTAGGAAGTTTACAAGCAATCCCCAGTCGCATGTATATTCCGGTTATGGGAAGATGACATACAGCACCTAGCATTCCCAAAATGGTCACCCATCTGGTATTGGCCAGGCTCCATGTCGCTTAACTTTGGTGATCTAACAAGAATCGTAGTGTCGATGCAATTATGCCGTATTATTACGTAGCAGTAATTTAACAAATTTGAAAATGGCGTTTATTGCATTTTGCAGTCAAACTAAAACTCGAAACAACATCGTCTGTGGGTATAAAACACTTTAATATTTAAAAAAATATTCATAGTTAATGCCCCTTTAAGATTTAATAGTCTTAATAGTAGAGCCCTGTTTGAAATTACAAGATTGTTGTCATCCTGCGATTAAGCAAAGTTCCGCTCGACACTATCGACAGCATGACACTTGCCCCCCACCTCCCGGGTAAATGTACATTAATTTCAATTACTGTTAGTGGTGATTTCTTGCGACCGTGTGGGCTTGGGCATTAGACTTGTAATTCTAGGCTATATTTATATATATATACATAATAAAGATAGATGAAAGAAGAGGGATAAACATGTACGAATGACAAATTTATTTCAACTTCGATTGTTCAATGCAAGGTATACTCGGTAATAAAATTATGTTTATTATTCTTTCCTTTCTATATATATATATATGGTGATTGCCATATTTGGACAGAAGACCATCCTACAAGACTGTAATGTCCTGTTGTGTGCACACAGATGGCTCAGCAGCCCCAATTTATTTTTTACAAGTCTCGCTGCAGATATAACACATGAGACCACTGGCTTCCGTTTTTACATAGTTATGTACGACTTTCGCAAAGTTTGTTGTTACCATAGGATCTCGTATGGCTCAGTAGACCAGCTCTTGACAGAGGAGCTTTGCTGCAGGAACCACACTCGAGTTGAAATATGTCTGGAATGTTCGACACTGCTCGCTTCTGCAAAGCCCATTTCAAGACAAGAGTACTCTACTCGACTTGCCTCAAAACTTCTTAAGTTATCATAGGCAAATTTTTAACAAACCGATTGCTCTGAAGACATCCTCTCCCAGTCCTCCACGTTTATGCTAAGGGTTTTCTGATTGTCTTCGACTACATCCTTAAAACGCCTCTTTGGCTTGTGTCTTTAACATTTACCATGCTGCAGTTCCCCATGGAACAGTTGTTTAGGGAGCCTGTCATCTTTCATCCTAACCAAGTCCCCAGATCATCTGTCTATGTATAGTGCCCACTTCTATGCCCGACATACCAAACTTGCTGTGGAACAGTTGTGTCTGGTGTGAGCAATTGCGGATTAATGTTTAGGACCCTCCTAATGCATGTTTGGTGGAACCTCTTCTGGGCCTTGAGGTGTTTTGTTTTCATGATAATGGCTCTGTTTAACCACACATGCTTTTCAAGCCTACCAAAGGCTTTACTAACCTTTTCGATCCTTAGAAATATTTCGGAATTGAGTGATTAATCTCAGAAGAGAATGCTGTTGAGTTAACTACACTTAATCTGGCCCCCTTAACATAGATGTTGGATTTGACATACTTGAGACAAGGTGGAGTGGTGAGTGTTACTTTAGTTTTCTCAAGATTGATTTTAAGTCCATAACTGGTGCACACTTGAGAGAAGAGGTCCATTATCATCTGCATATCTCCTTAGTTTTGGCAACAATGGCATAGAGGAGCTCCTGCATGGGATTTCAGAGGGTTTTGAATTTTACATTAAATCGAGCGAACATTCAGGAATAACTAAGGGGCACACCAATGTAGTGAGTTGGTTAAGCAAGAGCTTTGAAAAAACTTTACTCACTGCTCTAAGAAGGCTTGTACTGTTAGTTTACTTATCACATAAATCCAATCATAGACGCACGTCCGTTTGTCCAAACCACCATCTTTGTTTTCACAATCAATAGTCATCACATAACAACAAGGGAGATCACTCTAAGAACTTATCACAAAGGAGCAAAACTCTTTTATTCTAATACAAAGGGAGATAACTTAATATTCCGGAATAACTAAGGGACACCCCCATGTAGTGAGTTGGTTAAGCAAGCACTTTGAATAAAGCTTTACACACTGTTCCAAGAAGGCTTATACCCCTATAATTGCCTCAATCCGATCATGCATCTTTTCCATTGTATAAAGAGATCAGAATTGCATCTATTGGTATGGAACAGGGTTGCAGAGTCGGGAAGTATAAAGTCCGACTCCAACTCTTAGAATCCCAAAGTATCCGACTCCGACACCTTATTTTAAAGTCTTCCAGAATTCAGACTGTTGACTCTTTTGAGATTAAAAAATCAGATTCCGCCACAGCATTTTTATGCATCTAACTCCAAGTCCGACTCAGACTCTTTTCAAATCCTCCAACTTCATCCGATCTGATTCTGCAATAGCTTTCGGGTTTCAAGTCACAGCTGCTTCATGAAATACGTTTCTTGTTTCTCAAATACTATTTAATGTGATGTTGTATTTATATAATTATAATCGATGAATATTTATAAATCAACTTTCAAATTTAAGTGACTGGCTGACGGAAAAATGTCAGTTTAGAGATGAGAGACTGAATGCGTCTTAAAACTTTAATATATTCTGATGATATCAAATGCTGCGTTTGTGATATAGACCATAAATCAGTAAAGTTATCATTTATGTCAACATTTTACCACAGCCAAGCAAGGACAGATAATCCCTTTAAAATATATAATGCATTGAATAAATGCGAGACTTTTCATTAACATTTGATTATTCTCCAAACTTAAAAACAAGAACTGATGTTCTTAAGACGTATCTGGGTATTTGGCGATGAAAATGATGTTCACAACTTAAGCGTGACAGACTGATGGACGCACAGAGCCTCTTCTAAATATACATGGACCGATTGAACTTAAACGTGACGACCCAAAGTAAATAGTATTTTGGACAAAAGACTACGAAAATGGTATTTCAATCTTGAGCCAACTAATATGGTATTTCAAGCTTAGGCCAACGAATATGGTATTTCAAACTTGAGCCAACTAATATGGTATTTCAAGCTTGAGCCAACGAATATGGTATTTCAAGCTTGAGCCAACGAATATGGTATTTCAAACTTGAGCCAACGAATATGGTATTTCAAACTTGAGCCAACTAATATGGTATTTCAAACTTGAGCCAACGAATATGGTATTTCAAACTTGAGCCAACGAATATGGTATTTCAAACTTGAGCCAACGAATATGGTATTTCAAACTTGAGCCAACTAATATGGTATTTCAAACTTGAGCCAACTAATATGGTATTTCAAACTTGAGCCAACTAATATGGTATTTCAAACTTGAGCCAACTAATATGGTATTTCAAACTTGAGCCAACTAATATGGTATTTCAAACTTGAGCCAACGAATATGGTATTTCAATCTTGAGCCAACTAATATGGTATTTCAAACTTGAGCCAACTAATATGGTATTTCAAACTTGAGCCAACGAATATGGTATTTCAAGCTTGAGCCAACTAATATGGTATTTCAAGCTTGAGCCAACGAAAATGGTATTACAAACTTTAACATGATGTGCCAAAGAAAATGGTATTTCAAACAAAAACTTACGAAACTGCTATTTCAAACAAAAGTCTATGAAATCCTATTTCAAACTTAAACCAACGAAAATGCTGTTTCAAATTGAACCGTGACAAAACAATCGACTGAAATAGGATAAGAGTTAAGAAAAAAAAGAAACTTTGTTTAATGGCGATCGGTGACCTCATTTAGGATTGAAACTGAAGCAAAGACCTCTGACAGGAAATATCACTAAAAAACAGATTAATGACGGGAGGTATTCTGTATAGAAACTTAATCTAAATAAAAGCTGCCATTCCAAAGAGTGTTATGAAAAAAGACCAAAAAAATAGGAAAAATTCTCAAAATCATATATAAAAATTAAATGTAATCGCACGAAAAAAATAGAATCTTACTTTTTTCAACGGAAAAATAAAAATGAGATCTTATTTATTTATTTATTTTTTCGATTACACATACACACCCTAGAAATACGCAGACATTTTTTACATATATATTTTAGAATTTAGAGTGAGTGTTCATTTTACTATAGAAATTTGATATAAAGTGATCACCCAATTCTTGATTACATAGTATAGAACAGAATGAGTAACCATTTTATTTTCATGTTTCTAAAATCGCTGCCCCCCCCATCCTGTATTTTTCTTTCAGCAGAAGAAAAACAGGACTCTTAAAGATGAAATGCCCTTAATTAACACTCACAATAACCATAAGCTTGGGTTAAGAATACAAAAGAAAATGGCGTGTTAATAATGTTACATTACCTCCCCTCCGAGGGGAAGTCTAAATGTCTCACAAGTCACAACTAAATAAAATACATAGGTTGTTATCAATGCAATCACAAATCATAGCAGCACAATTAAATCTTAAATTGTGTTTGCCACTCCTTCCATGACCGGTGCACCTGAAATGAATGTTTCACAACAGCATGGAAAAATGAAGAAATCATTGAATTTAAAGAAACGACCCTTTATTGAGACATTGGCGTTGCCTTCTTTTCTGCTAGTGATGGAGTAGGGCATTCCAAGCTACAGATATTTGGTGCCCTTTGGACCCTTAGTTTATCATCGATCTTACGTCATTCTCTACCCGTGCAGTTTGCTTTGAGACTTCCAACCGACTACCCACTCCTCTTTTCATTCACCCCTCTTTTAGCCATGTAGCGTCACGTTCGCTTCTGGTACGCAGGAGGTCGAGCTGACATCTAAATACACTAGCTGACCTCAACTTAACCCTCAAACGGACGATCCTAAAATTAGAGATTATATATATATATATATTTTATGAGCGATATATATATATATATATATTACTTTATGAGCGATAAAATCTCCAGTAAGTCTGGCAAGGAGGGCGTCAGATTGCATTAAGTGTTATCGCGATTTCGAATTTCACCGAAAATTCAGCCACGCTGAAGAGCCGTAGACAGCAAAACGTTCGTACTTGGATAATTATTTTATAAATAAAATAATATATAGACGTCCTCATATATAAGGCAATGTAAGGGAGGTGACTCCCTCATAGCATTTATGTAAATGCTTGACCATAGATAATTGAACCCGTTCACTTGTCTCTATCGCCCCAAACAGTAACAAACAAAGATTAATGTACACACATTTATGAGCGATAAAATGTCCAGTAATTCTGACGAGGTTCCGGATTGCAGTAACTGTGATCGTGGTTTCGAATCTTGACAAAAATTCAGTCACGCTGAAAAACCGTAGACGGCGAAACGCGCATCCATGAATAATTATTTTATAAATAATATATATTTATATATACAAGACCACCCGTGACTTGCTGTGTTATATTTGTTATATCTATATACTATAAAAACTTTGAGGATCTTGTTTATTTATTTGTCTCCGTGCAATACATTATAGCGGCTAAAAGATTACGCCACCCATTAAAGCAGAGATGTTGGATAACCATTCACAATGGATAACGTTACAAAATAATGACGTCATCCATCAAATCGGAGAGATAAAGTGGGGGAAGAAATCCTTCATCTAGACGAAGGATCATTGGTCGTCTGTTTACTAGACAAACGTCTAGACTCCTGGGGGATTCTGGTATATTATTAAATATCTCTCTTCCCTTCTCTCTCTTTTTCCTTTTCTTTCTCTTTCTCTCTCTCCCTCTCTCTTCTATTCTCTCGGCTTTCTCTCTCTCCTTTCACTGATAATGATCATTATTTTCCATATGATTATTTGCAAGATCAACAGCAGACATGTTGACTAGAATATTGCACAGAATAAGCGAATCTATTAACGGTGGATTTCGTTTCTCGGCTATAGCTCTTGACATATCAAAGGCCTTCGATAGGGTTTGGCAGAAATGTTTTCTTCACAAGCTTGCTAGCTATGGGTTATCTAGAAATTATATTTCAAATCATCCTAACAACGCTCTCTAAAAAGACAGTCGGTGTTTAAGCGTCAAGGTGTCAAGACGACATATTCATGTCTCGCCACCTAGCTACGATTTGGGCAAGGCGAGATGAAAGACCCAGACTAATCCACTCGTTGCTCGTACATGCACATAATCGACATGATTATGATACGGCAGAGTCACGTTGACACACCGGTTCCTATTAGATCACCGAAGCTAAGCGACGGTGAACCTGATCAGTACCAGACCATTTGGGAATGTCAGGTGCTCTATGTTGGAGTTTATATATAAATGCAATTTTATGTTTAAAAGGAGTGTGATTAGTGTGATATAGGCACAGTCCATTTAATTGTATATATAAATACACTTTTATGTTTAAAGGTGTATGAATTAAATTAGTGTGATATCGATACAGTCAGTAGATTTAACTTATTTTTTGTAGATACGTTCCATATTATATACTTTTCCACGGGACTGGAAAAAAAAAAGTCCAGAAAGAGAAAATAACTCTCAGACAAGATTCGAACCTGCGTTCGAGTGTTAGGACAACTTTAAGCAAACGTCGTTTTGCCATATACGACAGAATCCCGTTAACACATCGGTTCCTGTTAGATCACCACAGTTAAGCGACGTTGAGCCTGGTCAGTACCAGATGGGTGATTATTTTGGAATACCAGGCGTTTTGCAAAAAAAGAAAAAAAAAAAAGTCTGCAGAAACTAACGTTGACATCTTCTCTGACTGGGATATATACATGCGACTTGGCCCTGCTTGTGAATTTAATATTCCCTAGAAACTTCCTTCTTCTGAGGAAGCCGGCTTATCCCACACAGGGTGAATGCCGCACCAGGTACCAGTTTATGCGTATCTACTGACTCAACATATTTTTTTGTGTTCCTGTCTATATAATTCTTTCCCGACCATGTGTGTTGTGTTAATGAAACTGTACAAATAAAATTGATTTAAATTGTAGAAGAAGTTTGTCTTTAATAATAAAGAGTCTGATAAATCCTAAGATTGTATACTACTGCCACATCAGGAGAGGTGCCGCACAGAGCACTCTTTCCTGCCTTGACAAAGTACAAAATCGACTTCACAATCTAGTGGGAGGGTGATATCTTCTGTTCTAGTCGAGATGAAAGACGCAGACCCAGACTCACTTTTATAGTACATGCATATCTACTGACTCAATATATTTTTGTATTTTCCCGCCCATGACTGTTGTTGATAAAACTGTACAAATAAAATTGATTTAAATTGTAAATGAGAAGTGTGTTTTTATAACCAAACTATGGTAATCCTTTTTCCCTTCATACCCAGCAAGGCCAGAGGATGAATATCGATGCAGCGACCCTTTCCTGATGCAATTCACGACGACTCTTCATTTATCCTACGAAAAGGATTTCCTACAACATTCTTGGCTCTTGAAAAGTCTTGAAAACTAAGACTTTGTTGGTGCCAAACATTTTCCTTGTTTTAAGTTTATTTCTTCTTATTATTTATTACTTTTTGTTTGTTTATGATTTTTTTAACTGTATGACGTCGTGTCCCCAAAAAATCGTCTTTAGATTTCGGTTGAGTAAGAATCCTGGAAATTAAGGAAACGCATCTCAAGTTTCAAAAATATTTAACAGACCATGTAGCCCCACCCTAACACAAAAAAGGAACGAGTTTTTTAGGGGCTGTTCAGTGGAGAGATTACTTATATTTTTTAAGGGTGAAGAATTTTTCTTTGACTGAAGTGCCTAATTTGGAAGTAAAGTCGTTAAGACAAAACAAGGAAATTGTCTTTTTCTCCCTCTTTTTAGAAACGCCCTTCCATCTTTGAGAAAGGATTTGTCGTCCGTCTGTCAATTGGTCTGTCACGTTTCATCTTTTAAAAGCATTTGAATCATCACATACGCAGATCGAATGACCGCATCTTATTTTGGCAAAAATCTAGTATAGTTAACAGTCGAGAAATCGAAAAATAGCAAAACATTCAACAAGTAACTTTTACCAAACGATAGAAAATTATCGACCTGCATAGTTTTAAACTTTTAAAACTAAGTTTTGTTATTTCAAAATTTGTTTTGTTACTGTCACTTAGCGAATTCGTCAATCCAAGATATCCGTCGATTTTTTTTTTCAGGTGATCGCTAATTTCATGCTTAAAAGATAGTTAAAAATCTTTTAAATAGGCTTACGGTGCAACTAACCCTAAGTCCAGGGATGATTTCCAGTCGGATTAGACTTAGCTTTTTAAAAATCCTTTCAGCTTGAAATTAGCGACTATCTAAAAAAAATATATATATATTAAAAAAATTAACGACCATCTTTGATTGACGAATTCGGCTAAGTGAAAGTAACGAAATAAGTTTTCAAATAACAAAACTTACAATTTCAAAAGTTTAAAACTATGCAGGTAGGTAGAAAATTTAATTTTCTATCGTTTGGTAAAAGCTATTTTTCATATATTTTGCTTATTTTCTATTTCTTGGCTGTTAACTATACTAGATTTTTGCCCTTATTTTTTTATGTGCCCAAGCATCACTCCAAGAACCTCTGTCCATCCGTACTTATGTCTGTCATGCTCATTGAGCATTGCTCAAGTTTTAAATATCATTTTAGATGCGTCCACTCATCTCTTGGTCTCTCTGTCACGCTTAAGTTTGAAACGGTCTTTTGTAAAATAGCCTCGCCACTAATGGGCAAAAAAATATGAATAGCCTCGCCAGTCATGTGCAGTGCGCGCACACGTCCTTGATCTACAATTGTGAGCCCTATTTAGACATGCGTCGGGTTAGGCTGTACAAAATGTAGAATAAACGCCACTGTGGAACGCATCACGGAATATTGGACTGCTATCGGTGTCAGCTTATGTGGAGGCAGAAATATAATTGAAATAATCTTTTCATGCAAAAACTCGATGACGTGAATAGATTCCAGTAAGTAATAAAACGTATTTTTTAGGAGCTCTGGTAGTAGCCCGGTACCAAATTGACAGGTGAATTTGGGATGCTAAAACTTACACTATCGAAAAATGGTTTCAAATCCACGGTCTACCGTTTTTTTTTCTTCATGTACATTAATTAAGCACCCAGTTTTGTTTAAATTTAAATGACACTTAAATTCGACTAGTTTAATTTTTTTTTTTAAGATCTGTGCATTGTAGTAGTTAATAATATTTCATTGTAATAATATAATAACCTTTAACTAAAGTCTTTTAATGTTAAGGAGTTACTAAACTAAAGTAAAGCAAAATTAAAAAAAAATGTTTTCCATTCTCATTTTCATAAATGAAAATTAAAAAAGAAAATTGTCTTCGTAAAAATTTATTATAATTACTAATTAATGTACCTGAAAAAAGAAAACGTAGACCGTGGATTTGAGACCATTTTTCGATGTAGGAAACCTACTTTCAATTTATTACTGTGCTAATACTGCATTTTATCTGTTTCCTTGGTGGTGGGGGTAATTCTTTTTTGGGCCGGGCTATTCTGCAAAAGATCTTCATAGTTATACGCACAGATTGAATGGACGCATCTTATTTTAGATGCATTCAGGCATCTCTATAAGAGGCTATAGATAATGGAAGTATTCCCGAATGTCTAAGTACACCCTAAGGGGCTATAGAGCAGATTTCGTCAGGGGAGAGGGCGAGTTTTTAGCCATAATTTGGAAAGAAAACAATGTTATTTCTATGTATTCTTTCCGCTCGGCATTTTCTTTCAACGTTATTTAACGTTTTTTAAGCTTCTCTTCAGACTAGAGAGGGCAAGAAACTCGGAAAGGGTGGTTGTAGTAGTGCTCTGGAGGCATCCTGAATGTTATTTAGGTGGTTTCAGTAGCACTCTAAACGGGAGCAATAAATGTAAGATTACAGTTTTACATTTGGTAAGTTGTATATAGTAATCTAAAAGTACTCAACATCCTAGATAGAGCAGGTGTGCTTAAACGCAGCGTTGCATGAGAGCCATAATAGTAATGATACAGTATTATATTTGGTAAGTGGTATAAATTAATCCAAATTGTTCAATATCATAGACAGAGCAGGTGTGTTTACTCGGCATTGCCCGTAAATCATCAATATCATAGATAGAGCAATCCTACATAAAGCAGGTGTTTTTTAATTCCGCGTTGTCCGGGAGAAAAAATTTCACTGTATTTTTTTATATTATTGTATACCAGAAAAGGTACTCTGCGTTGCTCGGGAGTCAGTGTTGAATATTCTAGATAGAGCAGCTATATGCAATAATACAGTAGTACATTTTCAATGTGGTATATGCTTGATGGGGAAGGGGAAGACAAGAGCATTGCCCGAGAAAGCACTAAAATAAATATAGGTTTCATTATATTATTAAGGGGGAGGGGAAGATAAGAACACTGGCGTTGCCCGAAAATAAATTAAAGCAAATATAGATTTAATTATATTTTTGAGGAAGTTGGTTGGGGAAGCAACTCGGTGTTGCCCGGAAGCAATAACTTTAAAACTGAAAGCTCAGATGAATGACTTACATTATTATTATTTTCAATACATTAAAACAAAAGAGAGGAATGGGCTGGGCGGGGGTGAAAGAAGGTGAGGAAGAGGGATGTGGTAAACCCGAGACAGATAGGAGTTTTAATGTGTGGTAAACCCGAGAGAGATAGGAGTTTTAATATAAAGGTGTTACACACACTTTTTAACCTTTTCTATTTTTTTTTTATATGGACCAGAGCAATGCCAGGTAGACCTGCTAGTATATATATATATATATATATATATATATACATATATATATATATATATATATAATTACGTTGTTTTTTATTGTTTTTTTTCAAGTGATAGAAACAAACTTGTTTTTCTTAGTATTTTTCCACTTCTTAAGCGGTAAAGGTTTGTGGTCTAGTGGTAAAACACCAGGCTGTAAATATTCGCTCCTTGCCCAGGTTAGCCATACTGATGACGGCTGATAGCCAGAAACACGTGTCCAGTGATTCCTTTTATGTATGCAAAAATTAATAAATATATATATAAAAATAAAAAATAATGACACGCCCCATATTAAAAATGGCGACGGAATGCAATATTCTTTACCGCTTAGGAAGTGAAAAAATACTAAGCAAAACAGCTCTGTTTCTATCGCTAGAAAACAAAACAATAACAAAAAACTACGTGACTAACATTATGGCGATAAAAAGTCGTACATATTTCGGCAAGGTGTTTGTGGTCTAGAGGTAAAACGCCAGACTGAAAACTGTAATATCGGTGGTTCGAAACACGTGCCCAGTGATTCCTTTTATGTACGCTAAAAAATTAATATATATATATATATATATATATATATATATATATGAGAGAGAGAGAAAGAGAGCGTGCAAAATAAGAGCAGCGGAGTAAAACAACATACAGTCAAAGAGGTGCAAGTGATAGCACTTTATCCGTTGTGCCACAATCTAATCTTTTTATTCTTCCCATTCTTTAACACCTTCGACTGTTAATAAACAAAGAGAGTGATGAAAGTGAGAGTGATAAATACCGTATAAAATAAGAGTGGGTGATGGAGGTTCCGAACAACATACAATGAGAGAGGGTAAAAGTGATAGAAACCTCATAAAGAGATGGGTCACTTGGTGAGTTAATTGCAAATCACGGCTAATTAGAAAAATTAAAATGGAGTTTTTTTTTTGTTTTTTTTAAAGATGTCTCGATCCCCAAAATTGAACAACACTTTAGCATTTATTTTGTGTAATTAAAATATGGAGATATGAAAGTCTTAAGGAAACAAACGGTGAGTAACTCAGATTTAGTATACTGATAGATTTTCGTTGTTCTTTGTTTTGTTTTTTCACGTGCATCGACGAAACCATTTCATCGTTAAGTGCACGTATTGAATGGACGTATCTTACGAACTTATGTTTTATGCGTTCCTCTTCTTCAGTTTCTTGGAACTGCATCGTTATAAAAATGAAAAAAAAAAAAAGGTAGAATAATCTAACCAATGATCTTGCATTACGAAATATTGACATATTGCATTACGAAAGAAAGGTTTGGAAGAATGGAAGAGAATTATGACAAGTTAAAAAGCAACTCCACAAGCATTTATGAAAATCGGAAGTTTTTTTTAGTTACGGAAGACCCGAATCTGCTCAAAATGTTTAAATGCGCAAGACGTTTTAATCTATACGCTCTTTTTTTTTTCGGTTAACAATAAAATAAGTAAATGAAAAGAACAAGTTAGTTTGCATATGTCGCAATACACGTGCTGACGGACCCCCAAAAAACCTTTACAAGTTCGCCATCTTTGACTTCTGTGCATAAGCCTTGTTTCGGAATGAGATCCGAGCCACCCTGTGCATTTGAGAGAAATAAAACTAAAAACAAGTTAATCATAAAACTACAACTCACTGTTTTTTTTCTTTAATTTTAAATTGCGAATGGTTTTGAAAATCCCCAAAATAAAGAAATTGTATGTATCTGCAACAGAGCTAAATTATATTAATTTTTTTACTTAACTTTAAAAATGTAAAAATCAAATATAGCAGATTACATTCACTATAACGTCTACTATCTATATTTCAAATTTTATAAATATCTGCCCAGTAGGTTTTGAATCCATGGGTACATTTATTTAAAAGGATTGATAGGGGAAGGTCTATCTCTTTTGCTACCTTAAAAATTAAATCAAACGTGATCTGTTAGATTCCGTTTTATGTCTATTATCTATGCTCCAAATTTCATTAAAAAAATCTGTCCAGTTGCAGAGACTTACAGGCTCTCACACAGACGTTCTCCTATAAGTTGAGCACTTTCGAAAGAAATTAAATTGTAGATTCATTCAAAATTAGCCACGTTGCAAGATTCTTTCCCTTTGGGAGATCGGAACTCTCATAGAATCTCAGTACTTGTGTTTACATTTAAGATACAAGGCGTATTTCTCTCGCATTTCAAAGCGTGATCGTCACGATAGCCAGAGTTCATAATACTTGGATCCTAGGTTCAAACCGTCTGACCAGCAATACGCTTATGTAATTCCACACTTACGAGTGTAGAAAACACGAAACTATATATATATATGTATATATATATATATATATATATGTATATATATATATGTATATATATATATATATATATATATATATTATATATATATATGTGTGTGTGTGTTCTTACTAGTAAGTAATAAGAACAACCTCCTAATATTGTATGTAAACGAAAACGGCCATCACACGAAGGGAAACAAACTCTCTTTTAACATAACGAAAGAGGTTTATTTAATCTATACCGTTGGGTATAGGTCTGCAAAGGTTAGGACAGTGTCCAAGTGGGGAAAGTAAAATACAAAGTTCTTTGACCTGCCGAAGGTCTACAAGTAGCGTATCTTCGAGTGAAAATAGCTGAGCTCGGGAAATCCAGGAGAGAGAAAGGGTGTGCCCTTCTCGTTTGCTTGTCGCAGTCGTTCTGATGACTCCTGCTATTCCCAAAAGGGTAAAAAGTAGTTCCTCAGTGGGGCAGCTGAAATAAATACGCCCTGCAAGCTGATTGGTCAGTGTGCTACCGAATCAGCCAGCCCTTTTGGCTGAGATCAAAGTGTAGTATATGTTCCGATGGATGCTACACACCGTAGATCGGTACCGTCTTGGCCTTCGGGCCTTGATTCCACCGGTCTTAGAGATTGTCCTGTGCAGTTCTAGGAGGTCCACCCTCTCAGGCTTTGCCTTCTTACCCTTTGAAAAGGGGTTAGTTTATTGCTAATCGCCTGAGGCGCACCTACCGAGGAATGCCGACGGGGCTACCTAGACATTTTTGTAGGCCAGAGCGCCTCCTCTAGTATGCTGGCTGTTCAATCCCACTTTCCGACCTTGTGTCACATCTTACCGCTGAGGAGAGAGAGATAAATACAAAAAGAAAAGACATTTCTCCGCATTAGGAAATAGTTCCTTATTTATTACGTGTGTGTGTGTGAGTGAGAAAGAGAGAGAGAGAGAGAGAGAGAGAGAGAGAGAGAGAGAGAAATGAAAAAATAAACATACATTGAAACACAGTTATATTTGTCATCATATTGATAACTCCCAAAGGAGATTCTATATTAAAGAAAGAAAAAAAATGTTGACCACGTGGCAGATTGTCTTACACTTGTAATTAATTGCAAAATATGAGATAGCAATAACCATGTAGCAAGAGCGCCAGTTACTCGGTGGGATATTAGATAGGGAGGGGTATGACTAGGGGGGCTAAGAAGGTACTGTGTGTGTGGAGGGAGACCAGGCTTTAAAGCATCAATAACGCGTTGTTGATAAACCCTGAACTCGATTCCTGAGATTAAGAATTTTCTGTTTGTCATTAACCCAAAAAAGTAATTTCTTTATTTTTTTTTGGGGGGGGGGGGCATTTGGTGGTGAATATCAGATTCAAAAAAAGGATTGAATCAATTTCAGTTTGAAATTTCCGTAAACTTACCGACTACAAATCCAAAACAATAGAAAAAAAAATTATTCTTAAGATGCGTCCACTCAAACTACGCGTTTAGGGGATGAAAATGCTATTCGTTGTCTGACGTGCCGTATCAATACCCAGACGAGTTCCCCAAGCATGTGACGCCTCGTGCGAGCCCATCAATTATGTGACGGACACTATTGTAGTGATAAGAAGAACTCTTCAATCTCTCCCCCTGCGTTCCGGAAGTGGATAGCTTCGCCTTTTATCTATTCATTCATTTATGGCGCTCTTTTATCCAACATTACTTCTGTTCAGTTCTTAGTTGAATAAAGCTTCAACAAGCATTCTCGACTCAGTCTTTTCTCACTCAACTCACAACAATTTATTCAACTAAGAACTTGCTAATATCCAAACGTAACGATGGAGAAATACCTCAGACAAGAACGACTCGATTTAGATCCCACTAAACCCAGAGCCGCCGACCGTGGGGACACTGGAAAAGTACCTTTGATATTTTTCTCGGGGCGGTAAACGCATCTCATCTACAGACACCAATAACCGACGAGCAGAAACGAAATCTACTCGTAAATCTTGTTTCTTCGGCTGTTTTTAAATACATCTCGGATGAAATGACGGTCCTCGAAGAAGTATTCGTCCAGCCTAAGAACAGCATTGTCTGCAGACATTTTTTGGCCACCCGCCGGCAAAAAGTCGACGAAAATGTCGATCAATTCCTGCAATTCTCTGAGGAGACTAGCGAAGGACTGCGACTTCCAGGCCGTTACGGCAATTTAATCGAGCGACGAACACATAAGAGACGCGTTCATCAGCGGGATCTCGTCAAATCACATCCGACAGAGGCTTCTAGAAAATAAGACACTGAACCTACGCACAGCTTACGACCAAGCCCTTACTCTGGAAATGGCCCTAAAGCAATCTGTGTCTTACGCTCAACCGGACTCCATAACGGCGTTGGTGTCTACTGCCCGGATTGAAGAAACGAGGGAGGACCAGTCTATGTGCGACGAACAGCCTACAGTGGCCGCTTTCCCTGGACAGAAATACTTCTTTTGCGGAAACCAGAGACACGACAGATCGAAATGTCCTGCTAGAAATTCGATCTGTAAAAATTGCGAAAAGAAAGGACATTTCGTTCGTGTCGGCAAATCGTCTACCGCGGCTGCTATCAACTACGGTGAGTCTCTTCTTGCTACGTCTGTTTCTTCTTCTGCCTTCTCAGAGAGTCTATCTCGGTCCTCCTTGTGTGGGAAAATCAAAGGTCAGCCTGTGAAAATACTCGTTGATACAGGGAGCACAGAAAACTTTATTCATCCTGATACGGTTAAAAGGCTCAGGTTGGCAGTCACACCAAGTTCTGAAAGAATCTTAATGGCTAGCAGTTCTCATTCGTCCTCTACTCTTGGACATTGTGTTGTATCCCTCAGCCTGAGTGGTAGAGAGTACAGTAAGGTCAAGCTATCGGTTATGGCTAACCTATGTTGTGACATCATTCTCGGTTATAAATTTCTATGCCAACATTCTTCAGTAAAAATACCTTTCGGGGGACCACTCCCGTCTCTCACTGTTTGTAGACTGACCGCGATTAAAATGTCCCTTATCCCTGTCTGTTTACGAATCTAACCTCAGACTGTCATCCAATCGCTGTTAAATCCAGGAGACATAGAATACCGGACGCTAAATTCATCCAGTCTGAAATCTCCCGGATGCTAAAGGAAGATATTATAGAGCCTTTTCAATACCCTTGGCGAGCCAAACACTTGTAGTATCTCCCGAAAATCACAAGAAGAGACTTGTTGTGGATTACTCCCAGACGATAAACCGGTTCACTCTCTTGGATGCTTATCCTCTTCCTCGGATAGAGGACATGGTGAATGAGATTGCCAGTTACCAAGTATTTAGCACTCTTGATTTAACCAGTGCCTATCACTAGGTTGCTATCAAGCCAGAGGAACGAAGATACACTGCATTCGAAGCTGCTGGGTCTCTACCAATTTTGTAGAATCCCGTTTGGAGTGGCCAATGGAGTGATTGATGACATCATCAAGCGAGAAGAGCTCAAAGGAACCTATGCCTATATCGACAACGTTACCATTTGTGGACGAAATCAGGCCGAGCATGACATCAATCTGAAAGAATTCATGGATAGTGTGACAAAGTACGGTTTGACACTGAACCAAAGCAAATGTCATTATTCGCTTTCTTCCGTAGACTTGCTCGGGTATACGATAAGCAAGGGCTCAGTAAAACCTGACCCAGATAGACTCAAAGGACTGATGGACTTGCCAGTACCCCAAGACCTTCCTTCTCTTCGACGAGCAATGGGGATGTTCTCTCACTATTTTAGGTGAATCTCGAACTTTTCTGAAAAATTACATCCCCTAACCAGAGTTACCCTTTTTCCCCTCACTGAGGTACAAACGGATGCCTTCGAGTGCCTGAAGAAGGAGATTGCAAAATCATCCCTGGTAGCCATAGACTCTTCTCTCCCATTTGAGATCGAAACTGATGCCTCGGAACATGCCATCGCTGCTTCTCTAACCCAAAACTGTTGGCCCGTAGCTTTCTTTTCTAGAACTCTAACTTCAGCCGAGCAAAAGCACTCATCGGTAGAGAAGGAGGCCTATGCTATCGTAGAAATGATTCGAAAATGGCGACACTTACTGCTTGGGAAGCACTTTAAGCTGATCACAGATCAAAAATCTGTCTCCTTCATGTTCGACCCTAAAGGTAAGAGCAAGATCAAAAACGAGAAGATCACCAGGTGGAAACTGGAACCTGCCTGTTTCAGTTATGACATAGCGTATCGCTCAAGAAAACAGAATGCTGCTGCGGACGCCCTATCTCGAATTTGCTCTTCTACCATCTCTGTAGACAAGTTACACACCTTGCACAACGATTTATGTCATCCAGAGTAACCCGAATGCTACACTTTGTCAGGAATAAGAATATGCCATACTCTGTGGAGGATGTGAAAGCGGTAACCAGAGCGTGCCAGACCTGTTCCGAGATAAAACCTAGATTTATTAAAATATCACCCCAAACACTCATAAAAGCGAGTCAGCCATTCGAAAGATTGAGTGTCGACTTCAAGAGACCACTACCTTCCAATTGCCGCAACCGCTTCATACTAACAGTGGTAGACGAATACTTCCGCTTTCCTTTCGCTTTCCCTTGTATCAATGTCTCTGCTGCAACAGTCAAGAAATATCTGACCAACTTATTTTCTATTTTCGGAAATCCTTCCTTTGTGCACTCCGATCGTGGAGCGGCTTTCATGTCTGATGAACTACGGGACTTTCTGTGTTCTCGAAACATTGCTACCAGTCGAACAACCGCGTTTAATCCTCAAGGCAATGGACAAGTAGAGAGATACAATGGTATCATCTGGCAAACAGTAGATCTGGCCCTACGGTCGAGAAATCTCCCTATTGTTAATTGGGAGAAGGTGTTAGATGTAGCCCTCCACTGCATTCGCTCATTACTTTCCACTTCCACTAACTGTACTCCCCATGAACGGCTATTTAATTTTCAAAGGAGATCAGCTACTGGCAATTCCATACCAAATTGGTTAACCCAATCTAAATCTGCTCTCCTGAAGCGTCATGTACGCGGAAGCAAATATGAGCCCCTAGTCGAAACCGTTGACATACTGGAAGTCAATCCAAACTATGCCCATGTGCGCTTCCATAATGGGCGAGAGACAACAGTGTCCCTGCGCCATATAGCTCCTTTGGGTGATGGAACAAACTGTTTAGATACAGGACCTGACGCTATACCGGATGGCCGACAGGAACTAAATGTCCCTATCCTGTCTAACTCTCCTCCCCCTCTACTGAGAGACCCCGAAAATTCTGCAGATGAAAATTCTGTCCCTACTTCTTCTCTCTCTCCAAGTTGGGATAATCCCCAGAAAACCTCTCCCGGAGATATCGGATCTTCGATGCTCCTCTAGAATTCGTCGGACTCCCCTGTATTTAGCTGAAAACTATCAGCTTTGAACTTTTGTTTTCTTTTGTTTTCAGTTTAATCGAAGATACCTGTCTGAGAGTCCTTGGAACCCATCCTCCCCAGACGGATTTAAGGCCTAGAACTTTCCCGAGTGGCGGAGAATGTAGTGATAAGAAGAACTCTTCAATCTCTTCCCCTGCGTTCCGGAAGTAGATAGCTTCCCCTTTTATCTATTCATTCATTTATGGCGCTCTTTTAGCCAACCTTACTTCTGTTCAGTTCTTAGTTGAATAAAGCTTCAACAAGCATTCTCGACTCAAGTCTTCTCTCACTCAACTCACAACAACTATTATTATATTTTGCCAGAATTTGGCTCGGAGGTATGTCCCCTGAATTCTGTAATGATGTCTACAGTAAAACACACGAGATGAGATAATTGACAAAAGAAATACAAACACAAATGGAAATAGTTAAAACGAACAATTTAAGGCTAGAATGGAAGAGGCATCTAACTCAATGAGAATGATAATGAAACATGTTTCTTTTCTCGGGGTTTGGCGTCATCCATAATACTTAAAACATATTCATATTTGTCAACAGTTCAAAGTTCACGTAGATATGATGTCCCGCCAGGAGAAATAATACATAAACAGATAATCGAATAATCGTTTTCAAAAGTCATCTGCTAAAAATCGTCTTCAATGAAGTTTATAATGGCCGTCTGCAATGAATATGAAACAGCTATTTCAAACGATTTTTAACAGATGACTTTTGTAAACGATTAATCGTAGAATACATTTGTAAACGATTAATCGTAGACGCTTTTTATAAACAATTCATTGTATACTAAAATGAGAACATAGACGACCATATTCATTCGATAATCATCTCTGTTGATTATCTAATGAAAGTAAAGGGTGAAAAAGTAAGTTACCTGCGTGTATACCCGAGCGACCGTGGTGTGATCTCTCCATTTAGCCAACGCTGTACGAGCAGCCAATCAGAACCTACATACCCTACACCAGTACATAATGCACAAACTCTGCTCACAACTTCAAGACCATATGCCGAGCCATATTTGGAGCCACGTCGCTCTGGACGTCCCCGAAAGATACCACAAAGATTGGACTTGTAATGCTTAAAAAAAAAAATTAATTAATTAAAAAAATCACACCCCTATTGTTTAACTTAAAGAAGAGAGATGTATCAGTATGTCATAGCTGATTTGTTTACCTTTTAAACTTCCGGTAATTATCTGCCCTTAGCCTGTCCCCACTTGTAATGGCGTCCTATGTAAATAAAGTTTGTGTTCATTTACTCTCCGTCTCTGTTTGTTCTTAATCCAAGCCATCCTCGACCGGTGACAACACAACATTACCGAAAGAAATATCGGATATAGTACGTAATCGATGAAATCTATTTGAATAGAAACATTGTTTATGAAAAATACAGGCGGAACATTTTCGTAATTGACTGACTATTTAGAATGAAATATCGATTTTGAGAATCCGATTGACTTAATTTTATATATTATATTAGATGTGTTGTCGAAAAAAAATCAATAATTTTCTTCGACAAAGTCGTTCAAATGTTTTGTTTTATTGAATCATGTTTTATTTTATATCGAGTTTCAGTTAAATGATCATAAAATTTAACATGCAATAATTTAGAATGCACTATCATTATTTTTAAAAACTTTACTCGGTAATACGTTAATGATTGGTCAACACTTATTTACAGTGGAATGGGGTTCGATATGGTTTCATTGCTTAAAAAAACTGTTTACTTAAAAACAGTTTAGTAAACATGAAAACGTTAAGTTATAGCAAGTTTAATCGTTTACGCTCAATACAGACACAAAACGACCGGGAAAAGAAACTCATATATACATATATTAATACACACACACACAATAAAGAAGGAAGATAATTTCAAGTTTTGCCATTTTTTAAGGGCAACGCTATTTTCTAGTAAAGGACAGTTGCAATAAACCGTAGATAATCAAAAACAAATAGAAATTATTTTACCATGCTTTTAATGGTAAAACCTGGAGTTATCTCCCTTTTTTTTTATTTATTTATATATTGACCATTTTTACTTTTACTAGTCGTCTTGTTTTGTCTGCGTTTCAGAGTTTTAGGAGCAATGAAACCCTGCCTAAACTCGTAAAAAGCGACAACCATTAAGATATTGCCCTAAACTTTTTATATTTTGAATTAATTATGTTTTTGTTTTTTTTAGAGTTTACATGAAATAAGTTTAAGATGGTATTTTAAATTTAATTTTAACATTCGCTGGACAAAAGCCCTTCTCAAGCCAGAAAGTCGATGGTAGTTTTAACATTTTATGTTTTAAACATGAGCCCCACTCTAAAATTATAACATTAGTATTTTTTCAATCTTAATAAATTTCATTAATAGAGAAAAGTCTTATGTATGTTAACGTAAATTAGACGGGGAAAGCATACGAAGTGTTTGAAAGTCAGTGATTGTTCTTTAGCACTGATGTTAACCACAACACAACCTAACTTCTAAACGCATACCATACAAAATGAAAGCAAAAATCTATAACACATATGCTCTTCTTGTAGTATTATACGGACTGGAATGTGTTAGCTGGACTGTAAAATTACACATCAGTATCGCAGAGTTGCGAAAACTCACTGGTATCCCATCAATGGCCTATGTTATCAAATGTAAAGTCTTGAGATTATTTGGCCACATTAAGCGTTCCAGTGTGTCAGCCCCCCCCTCCCCGACATAAACGACAAATAATAGCCTGTGCCGTGCATGAAAGCTTGGAAGGGAAATTTGCACAGCGTCCAGGTGAACAGATAAAAAGAAAGGAGTTGAGAATGAAAATAGAATGAACTGGAGAGCGACAGGAACGACGGTTTATTGTTAGAACATTGTCCCTGATTTTTTTTCGGCGGGGGACGTTGCTTTCTTACAGGGACTATGCGAAATACGCGTTGAAGGCATAATACAGTGAAGACGGTCGAAAGGTAGACAAAAAAAAAAGAGATTGATAGACAACGTTTGTGAATGGACGAACATGAACATAAACTAAGCAAACACCTTGGCCCAAGATCGTAGGGCTTGGAGGACACTCAGTCATGTTAGTGCGTATTCTGCAGCTAGCGGAGAAAACGTTTAATAATAAAACAAGCGAATTGAACCCCAACTCGTAAAAATTAAATGTTTTCAAATTTGTTTTTGATAATCCGAAAATTGTTATTGCTTGATCAATAATTATTAATCACCAGAAATTTCAAAAAGAAAAATAATTCTGTGACTGGGAATTGAACACTGCTTCTGGTCAACCATTGAAAATAAACTCAGTGCTCTGATCAACTACTTAAAATAAACTCGCGGCTTCTGATCAACACTTAAAATGAATACTTGAATTGCTATCAACCTCTTAAAATGAATGCACAGCTTCTGATCGATTAATTAAAATTAAACGCCTTTTATCTGGCAGACTGAGGGAAGCTGAAAAACACCCGCCATTCATTTGATTGTTTCTTAGTTACACGTAATTTGCATAAATGATCACATGACTTTTTTCTAACTTTCTTTTCTTTATTTTTTATTGTTGCTTATCTTTTTAGATATATTTGATTTATTATTGCCTCTCTGAAGCATTGGCTTTATTATTTGTACCTTTGAAAGGGTTGGCTTTATTACAGCTAGTTCTCTTTGTTAATGTGTACGACCAGTGTACAATCCTACCGGACCTGAATGGAAAGATTCAATTACCAAACCAAACCAAATGTAGCAACCGGAATCTTTTTGCAAATCTAGTTCATCGTCAAATCCAGATACAAGAAGTAATGAGATTTGTTCTTTCTCTTTTTTTGTTTGCGGGTTCTTTTCGTGCACTATTTTTTTCTAACCTCCCCTCCCTTTTTCACTGCCGGTGATCTTGTATTTTTCTATTAACAATTATCGCCATACTTCGGAGGTCAAATTTTTCTTAGTTCCGTTCACACTTTTGGTAATTTCCATTTTTGTTTGTCTCCAGTATTTAATTAAAAAAGTGCAATAAAATATGCTGTAATTATTGAAGCAAAATTCAAAGTTGTATTGCATCTAAAGACGTGGCAGATTACTTAACAATGTTGACTTAGAATTATCGGAGTGATCTCCCTTAGATTAGATCCGAATTATCTTCCTTGAATTATTCGAGCCAACATCAGAAAAATGCGCTCTCCTTTCCGGAAGTAAGAAAATTAGCCCCACGCATGTGCGGAAGTGATAACGAGATATATTCTCTTTTCTGGTTGTTCTTTCAATGACGACGTTTGTTGTCATACTTGTTGTCATCTTGGCATGGCCTTCACAAACCCTTCTCGCAGTCGTATTAGTCTTCTTTTACTGGTGGCAGTCGCACGAACTCCCAGAACACCGCAACCACCAAATATTTTAAGTCATGTTTACTAATACATTGTTCATGTATCTTTATCTACGACCCTGGCAACAGGTGTCTTTCTTATTGTATTGGGACATTAATGTAGGCTTTCTTTTGTACTAATATATCTTCTTTTTTTCTTATAATATTTAGTACCATCTTATATGTTTCGTATCACCCTTTTTGTGTTCGCTTTCGACAAACTGTTTATGTGAGAATGAATGTGCATGTATATGAATTCAGTTGTTTCTTCACTATTAGCCCTTTTCTCTTTCTCCCTACACCAATGTGTTATCGATGATAACATAACGCTCAAAATGGTAGTTTCTTATTCGGACAGGTCGTCGCTAAACGCGTAAAAGCTAGGATGTAAAATATTCGCTAGGTTTAACAACAGCAACAAGAACTACAAGTAGGAGAACAAGAACGAGAACAAGAAGAATTTAACCCTGAACCACCACAGTGTCAACATTTTTACTTTTAATGGCTATGCTTTTATTTCTACTGAAAAAATAGAGTGATGAAAAAATGACATGGGGTTAAGAGAAAACAACATGCTCTTCATTAACCCTAACCCTAAGTGGTAATACAAATAAAGATGGAGTGGCAGTTCTAATATATATATATATATATATATATATATATATATATATATATAAAATTTTAAAGTTCATATATATATATTTTTTAAGCATCCAATAGAAATTTAATAAGGAATAAGGTAAAATTTATTTTACCTTATTCCTTATTAAATTTCAATTGGATGCTTAAAAAAAATATGAAGTTTAAAAATTTTATACCTATCTCGTGTGCATTCACGATTTCATATTTGAAAGTGGAGGAAACAACACCTCCCGTAAGCCCGGTTGCACCAGCAGAAGCCGGGAAATCCGAATCCGATAAGATCAGGATATACAGACACATTGAAAAGGCCAAGTGTATTGGCGAAATATTTGTATTACTATAAACTAAAAAAAAAATGAAAGTTTATAAAAAAAGAAAAAAAAATCGGTTTCGATTTCTTTTTCTTTTAAAATCAATATCGCATCTTTAAATGCTTCAAAGGTATTTATTTTACCTTATTCCTTATTATATATATATATATATATATATATATATATATATATATATATTAGTTGTACTAAAAACAAGAGATGGTGACCATTTTGAAAATACTAAAAAATATTCACCCGTTCTGTCCCATCCTATGTGGTCAAAACGTTGGTTATCAATAACGGTTTCTGGTCAGAATGTGGTTTATTTGACATTATATTTATGTAGTAAAGTGAGCACCCATTCTAAAGTCTAAAATATATTTTTACATTTTTTCTAGGGTGTTTGCATGTAATCGCATGAAAAGAAGATACAATCTCATTTTAATTTTACCGTTGACAGCGTGGGGGCTAAGGATAAAGAGTTACAAAAAACTTATCGCTTTGATCGTCATACATCTACTTTTTCAGCTTCTACATTAACACTGCCGGTCCTTCCATTTCCACTTTAGCAATGGTCCTCAAGAGCTGACCTGGTTTCTTAGAAAATTCTAGTCAATTTTTCTCTCAGAAATCTACTACTGTTTTGTAAAATCATTTTTAACTGTCATATTGAAATGAAAAATAAGTATAGCTATTACGTTATGCCCATTTGTTTATTTGTAATGGAATCAATCGTTAAATTAATTTGTTTATGGAAATCGCTCCAGACAAGGCATGAAGCCACTTGGTGTAAGGAGCTAACGAGAACAAATATAATTATCGCAAAGGCAGGAGATGCCTATTGACCTTAATCTTGAAAAGACCAAGATTATAGGTAGGAGGAAAACAGTCAGCAGAAAAAGAGTTCCACAAACCTGCAGTTCTTGGAAAGAAGCTACTGGAATAGGAAGCTGTAATAATGCAATAAGATGTTGTAGTTTGCTTGAAATAGTGTGTGTAGTGTATAGCTAGGTTTGAGGTTTAAAACACTGTGACAATGCAATGCTATGGGCACCGAGTAAATTGAAAGAATGTTCGGGTGAGAAACGAGATGATGGTAGACATAAAGAGACAATATGTAATGTAATATTTTTCTTTTCTACTTATTGTTTTTGCCTCTTCAATCAATTTTATATTATATGGTGTCCAAGATTTTCTAATATTTCGAGGTTAAAACCACTTTTTCAAAGTAAGTCTATAATCTGCATGTGTGTTGTGTGTTGATCAGATATTTATTCACAAACATCAGACGGTAAAAAGTATAACGGATTTAAATGTTCATACAACACTAGAGTTAAATCCTAAATATTTCGGTTGAAATAAACCCAGTAAGTGGCTGCTTGGCGCTGATTGTGTATGAGCAGTTCAGTTTGCGTGTATTTTTCTCCCACTAGTTGTTTCAAGTAGTGATTATTTAACGCGAAGAGTTTGTGTATTGTTAAAACTGCTGAACGTCGTCGTATGATTGTTGTGGTAATGAATTTCCGGGAAAATAGATTAAAGAGAGGATATCTCATTCTTATATATGTGTGAGATTAACAGATTCTTCTAATGCTTTTATTTGACCTATTTTTAGCTTTTTTTCATTGGCTGAAAAAATATATATTTTATTTTGTTTTAATTTGGAGCAGATATTGTACAAAACTTCTTTTTTTTTTTTTAATTTATCTTAGTGGTGGCGCATATTTTAAAAAAAAAGAAAGGAAATTGCATTGGCAGCAATTTATTAAGTTTTGAACCAATTAAAAAAATGGAAAAAGTGATTAATTTGTTTATAATATAAAAATACTTCGTTTCAGATTCATGAGTCCCCGATTTCGTTTTTTGTTTGATCAAATAATTTTTTAATTTACTTTTTGTTTAATGTCTCTATTTTTAGTGAAGTGTCACTCTTTGCCCCCATGCTGACAACAGAAAAACAAATATGTGGTCAAGAACTGGGTGATCATTTTACGTTATATTTACATAGTAAAGTGAAACACCACTCTAAAATCTAAATTATTAAAAAAAATATATATTTAAAAAACATTTTCCATGTATCGGCAGAGTGTTGGTGTAATCACACGAAAAACAAATATAAGTCATCTTGCAGTATGGTTAACCGGCAAGAAATCGAAAAAAAAATGACTTTTACCAAACGCATTAAAATTTAATTTTCTACCGACACGTATACTTTAAACGTTCTGAAAGTATTTTCAATTTTATTTTTTCAAAATTAGATTTCATAGAAAGATCTCTTTTTTTTCATGCAAAATCAAAATGCCTGTTTGACCGTCTGTTATTGTTGGTGATTTATTCATTAAAAATAGTGGTAAAGTAAGCTATTTTTTACTAACACTAAATCCGACTGGCAAGCACTCCTTTCCGGATTTAGTGTAAGTTGTATGATAAGTCACCTTTTTACTATCATTTAAGCCTAAGATTAGCGACCACCTTAAAAAAATTGACGTTATGTTTGATTTTTATCGTGTTCGGAATAGTAAAATTAACAATAACAAATTCAGAAATTATAAATGTTACAATCAGTTTCCACATTTTCCCCCCGATTTTTTGGCTGTTAAACATACTGCAAGATTACCCAAATTATTATTTTTTATTTCACTGTCAACGTGTGTGGGCAACGGATGAAGTTTATTTTATTTTTCTTATTTTCCCCCCCGTACCGAGAACGGCTAGCTTTTGGAATTCCCTTCAGGCTTCTTGTTTTCCTGACTGCACCAACATGCAGAAATTTAAATGTAAAGTGAACAAATATCTCACTGTATAATTCCATACTTAAGATGCCCCTGTAGATATGGCCTCTAACTCACAGTAACCTCTTACGGCTCAATGGCAATATGCTTTGTTTAGGGTGAATTAAAGTTTTTTTTAAATTGAAATAAAAATAAAACATTTCTGTTCCTTTGACGTTAAATGTTTGCTTTTATTTGCCCTAAAACACAAACGTCGAGAAAAGCTCTTAAAGTCTTTCTTAACAAAAAGCAAATTCTAATAGCGCTCATCCATAACCTTCGTAAAGGTCACGGCTCATCTCGGCCCTTCAAAAGCCTTAAAACCTAACATTTGTCTCAATGCATTTTGTAAGGGTTAATAAGAGCTCTCCCTCAGAAAAGCACTTTGTTTAGAGCTTAAAAACATAAAACCTGTTTAAAACCATTCAAGTTTTTTTGGTGCTTCTTGGGATAACAATCCTCAGTAACTACAGCAAATATGATTCTAATTTTATGTGATGCATGTAATAGTTAAAAGTCATTTCCCTTTTTAGAACTCTTCACTGACGTCACTCCAGAAATAGAAAAGAGACTTCATTCTTTTTCTCATCATAGATTGCATGCAGTTCAGGCATGTAAAAACACAGCCAATAAAAGCATGAAGTGAACACATCAGTTATAATATTTGGTGCTTCTTCAGATAAAAATCCTCATTAACTGCAGTAAATACAATCCTAATTTAATGTGATTCAGACTTGTTATTGTTCATAAAATTAATATTAATAATAAAAAAAGGCCGGGTAAGGGAGATAAATGCTAGGGGATCTATACTACGTTAGACAAAACATAAATTATGTACATTTAATTACAAAAGATCAGAAGGTATAAATGATTTAAAAGTTTGTACGACGATAGAGTTGAGACCAGAATATTTTGGTTGAAATAAACTCGGCAAGTATCAGGTTCTGCTGCCTGTGTAAGTGTTGTGGTGGCAACCACTCATTTGCATATACGAATAACGTTACACTATAAATGGCAAGCCTAGGTTGGCCTTAGTGTGTGTTACCTAAATGCCACCGGAAGTGACGCCGAAGAGCGTACATGTCCTCCCACCAAGACTCTCTGACTCGACACCTTCATTTGTACATACTGTAACTATACCTTTTCTTTAATACACTTATTATTGCATTCTCCTTGTTGTTTGTGTCTTCATTGTATTCCTCACTAATTATTGTTCAACCTTGCAACCACAACAGTAAGTATGATCAGTTCAGCTTGTGTGTATTTTTCTCCTATGAGTTGTTTTAAGTAATGCTTACTTGATGTGAAGGGTGTGTATGTTGTTTAAATTGCTATACGTCATCGTGCGTTGCTGCGATGACGAATGGTTGAATATTGAATTGCAGATAAACTCTGCTTATTTCTTTTATAGTGTGCGAAGCGGCTCCCAGTGGCTTGGCACCAAATTTTGATCGGATATTTTTATGCTTTTAATGGAAACCGTTTTAACTCTTCTCATTAGCTGTAAGATATATATTCTCTTCTATTTTATTTCATATGAATTCGGCGCTGGTTCTGTACAAAATATGCAACTTTCTTTTTTTGGGGGGGGGAGGGGGGTAATTTTTCTTCATATTCGCACAAAGTTAAGAGCAAAAAAAAAAGATCTGTAGTAGTTACATAATTATGATCTCCTTTTTGCAATTGTATATTCTCACTCGCGGAGTGATTAGTACATCGTTCGGTAAGAACACACTGGCATTTTCTCACTCGCGTAGTGATGCGTTGGGCGATAAGAACATTTTTCGCATAGGCTGCTATTTCTACTTCTGCCCAAGCCAGTTTCCCCCAAAATATAAACAGTTCCGTTTGAGACGTCACTGTGACATGCTATTTCTTTCTGACCCTTGCTCTGTATTGAAATAATAATCTAGTGCTATCAAACTGAGTTAACCATTGTAGTCCACTATCGATGTTTACAGGAAACTAAATACATTCATGTTAGTCACTCCACTTTAAATATTAGAGTTATTTTCTAGAGTACGTTTTATCACTCACCAAAATGCTATGGTAACAGAGAAAAGAATAACAATATTGTTCAAATCAGTCTTTCTTCCCCATCACTGGTTTACCTACCAGAGTTGTCCCCCTTGAGCCAGAACCTTGTTTTACACGATTCAAGAAATGTAATCGAGCGTCTCTCGTGGACGATGTATTCTTGACACATCAAGGCTCTGAAGAGGTTCCACCAAAGGAAGTTTTAAATGTTAATTGCCAATCTCTCACAGCAGAAAGAGCTTTCCTGCAGTAATCAATCTGATGTGTCTAGCATAGACGTATACATCATACGTAGTCAGATGATCTGGCTGGGCACCTATCTAGAATGGAAGACTACATGTTTCCTAAAGATAATCCTAAGATAGGATACTGTTGCCACATCTAGGGAAGTGCTGCTTAAAACACTCTTTCCTGCTTTGACGGATAAAAAAAATCGTCTTCGAAATCTAGTGAGGGGTATTTTCTTCTCTTCCCTATCGCCTCGTTCTCACAGAATAGACGTTGCTAGTCTTTCTCTACTCTATCGTTATTTTTATGGTAGGTGCTCGACTGATCCCCAATCTATGCTCCCATCCTGTAAAACATTCACAACATCAAATCGTCTCGCTACAACCACTGTAAATACTTGTTCTTTCTCTGTCTGTGTACCTAAAACTAAACACTACTTCCATGAGCAAAGTTTCTTTCCAAGAACTACCCGTCTGGGGAACACAATATCACAGGGCTGTTTCCCAGCTGACTATAACATAGTCGTTTTCAAGTCAAATGTTAACAAATTCTTGTTGAGCTGTCCTCTTAAGTAATCAAATTCTGCACAGTTTCAACCATGGTTACTAATCAAGGTGTTTTCTCACAGTCCACCTGGCAAACTTATAAAACCCTTATCCTCGAGTGGCATTTGGGCCTTGATAAGTGGTGACCCATTAGTAAATAAAAAAATTTTTTAAACAAAAAACAATTTTTATATGGGAAATTGCAACACAGTAAATATCTGAGACACAAACCAAAGAGATTTTTTAAGGATGTTGGTAAATACAACATTAGACTCTTAGCATGAAGTGGAGAACTGGGAGAGTCCAATTCTGAAACGATCTGGTTGAAGCACATTTACGATGGCTATGGGAGTTTTGAGCCAAGGCGATTAGATTACTATATCTTGAGCTGTGCTCTGTGGAAGCGATATATGTCGAACGTCTCATGCACCTTTCAGCCTGATGATGTGTGTGGTGCCAGTAGTAGAGCCGGTCTGTCGAGGACTGGTCTTCTCAGTCGCATGTGATCCCATGGCAGCAAGCAATTGTGTGAGAGACGAATGGGGAAGAACATAGCTATGTACAAATAGAAGTCGTGAGCTTGTGTTATCTCTGCAGTAAGACTTATAAAAGTTAATCTGGGCTGCTGTGCCATTTGTGTGCTCACAATCGGGCACGTCAACCTTGTTGGAATCACCATCCAAATATAAACAAGTCTGAGAGTTGCCATTTTGCACGTTTTTCTCACCCTTCTTCTATATTAAAATAATAAACTAATGCTATCAAACACTGTCCTTTTTATCAAAGTTTATCAGAAACCAAAGATATTCTCGTGGGTCACTTTATATTAGAGTTATCTTTCAACTGTTTCTTTCTTTTTTTTCACACCCCCAAATGCCATGGTAACACAGAAAAAAATAACAACATCAGTCTTTCTTTTTTCCAACACCCGCCATTTTTGTGTACAAAGTTAAATGTCAAATCCGGCTAAATTTCCTCACATCTATTGACTTTATTAACGACTCACTGAAGTACCCATCTACACCGGGTAACCTATTATATAAAGGAAAGTTGTCTGTCTATGTGTCCAGCTAAAAGTAAAAAACTCCACAAGACACACTTATAAAACTGATGTATTCTGGGTTTTTTTTAATATTCATTCTTATGAGTGATCAACAGAAACAGAATTACTTAGAGAGGGTCAACATTTAGAGCGATTTTTTAATGTTATTATGTAGTAATTCATCAACGATTTTTTTTTTTTACTGGTTGCCAGAAAAAGCGAAAGAGGGGGCCATAGAAAGAGAGGGGGCGATAAAGATAGAGAGAGAGGAGAGAAAGAGGAGGATGAGAAAAGAGAGAGGATGGGGAGATAGATAGCTAACCTATATCTTGTGTAACCTATTTATATCATGTTATACTGTAACAGCAGGATGGGTTACGTGAAAGTTGCCAACATCCGTAGTGAAAATGGTTCTATGGACTGCCTTGTTGTCAGTTCCTGTCGGAATGTAACGCACCACCACCAATGTAAATAAGTGACGTATAAATGTGTCAAATAGAAAAGCAGAAGAAAAAAGACTGAGTGTCGAGAAGAAGCCAGCAGCAAAGAGAATGAAGAGAAAAACAGTGTGGAAGGGAACACTTGAAAAAGGTTATATGTTACAAGTAGAATACCCGTCCTAGGACAGGTGCTCTGCTAGTTAGTAAAATTAATCCACAGAACAGTTTTGTACCACTTTCATGTCCCCTTATAAAGATTAAAATATATATCTTCTATATACAAATAAAACTCTGGATCTTGCTTGTTTGTTTGCTTGTCCCATACACATTAGATGACGTCAACAAAATGATGACGTCATCCATTAAAACATAGATGAGAAATAACCAGATACAGTTGATTGCTAGTTTACTTGTTACATAAATCCAATTATGGACACACGTCTGTTTGTCCAAACCGTCATCTTTGTTTTCCCAGTCAATAACCAACAACAACAACAACAAGCAAGGGAGATCACTCTAAAAACTTATCACAAAGAAATAAAACTCTTATATCTCAATACAAGGGATATAACTTATCTTCTATATACTAATAAAACTCTGTGTGAATCTTGTTATCTTGTTTGTTTGTTTATCCCCGTACACATTAGATGACATCAACAAAAACATGACGTCATTCATCAAAACATAGATGAGGAATACAAAGACACAGTTGATGACTATACAAAATGATGATATCATCCATCAAATCAGAGATAGAGAAGGGGGGGGGATACTTTATCTAGACGACCCATGCCCCAAAGAGTCATGGGTCATCTACTAGATGAACGCCTAGTATGCTACTAAACGTCATGTCTAGAATCCTCGTTTCAATTTTGACCAAAACCCATTAAATGATTTTTATTTCAGAAAAAAATGTCTAAAATTTTGCACTTAAGCTTAAGGCATCTTAAGAAGAAATCGAAATTTAGGGAAGCTTGCTTAATTGCTGTCTGATAACTATGGATCAACTTTCATGCAAAACGGAAATAGTTGAATGTTACCAACTCCTTAAAATATTCCAAAGAAACATATTTGGAATATTTATTGATTGAGGTCTAATACCCATGGTTAACATTTCATCAAAGTCGGAGATATTTTAATTTTTACAAAGGGCTTCAGCCCGTCTTTACATCGTTTGTATAAAACTAAATTAGACTTAATATAGCCCACATTATCTACCGTTATGTTTGGAAGTTTTCAAAAATTTATAATTATAGAGTCGATGCTTAGGACTCAACTGTACGACCAGTTGAGCAGCAAGATAAGTCAAACGGTTGAGCAGCAAGATAAGTCAAACGGTTGAGCACATCAAAATGCCTGTTTATAACAAGGCTAGAATGTTCCATTATGCTCAGAAGGGAAAGTCCATTCTCTGTGTTCTGATTGGCTGAGATTCATATGTGGCCATTTTAGTCTATAAATGTTCATTCATTCGAACAAGCACTCCTCCATGAGATGGATACCAATTGAGGCCCTTATGCCGGTAAGTGTTAGTTTAATTCTATATCCCCCCCCCTCCCCTCCCCTCCCCTCAGTACGCGAACGCAATGGTCTTTGGGGAAGAATGAGTTCCTTCTGGCCTGGTTGATTGTGGGGGAGTAACTTGGACAATGCCCGGACAGATTTCACTGGCATTGGTTTAGCAGTGCCGGGTGATGTTGTGTGCCTCGGCGATGTCATTACATCTCCTCTGTTATGCGGCAATGGTGTACCAGGTGTATGGGAATCACAAGGCGTTGGATTGGGAGATTCAGTCGAAGCACTGGGAATAGGGACTGGAATTACAGGTGTTGCAAGTTTTCTGAGGAATCTGCGGTTTCGCAAAGTGATTCTGCCTGACCCATCAATTCTGATCCGATACTGACGGTTAGGGAGAGTTTCGACAACACGACCTGTTGTGTCCCATCGACGATTGTTTGCACATTGTATTGATACTCTTTCTCCTTCTTGGAGTGGGCATAAAGTATGCGCTGTGCGATTGTACCGCTCGGTGAGGTGAACATTGCGCTGAGATAAGCTTATCTCACGGTTCCTAGCTGCAGCTATCCATTTTGCATGTGGTTTATATAGTGCGGGTTGGGATGGTATGAAGTCACGAAGTCGGCGGTGGAGCAAGAGTTGTGCTGGGGATAGACCAATGCCTTGGATAGGGGTGTTGCGATATTGTAGGATGGTTCTGGCAACACTGTCATTATTCAATGAGCCCTGGGGACCTGTATTTCCATGAATTATCCTCTTCGCTGTTTTTACGGCTAACTCTGCTCGGCCATTAGATTGAGGATATGCCACTGAGGACTGTCTGTGCTTCACACACCATGTTTTGAGGAACTGCTGAAACATGTTGGAATCAAAAGGTGGGTCACCATCGCTACTAAGTTCTTCTGGGGTGCCATATGTGTGGAATAGTTTCCGACAAATAGATATTAGTTTTGAGGTGATGGCATGACCTGGTTTAAGATGATACAAAATAATCCAGCCAGTGAGTCTGTCTGCACAGACAAGGTATGCAATGTGTCCGACGTAAAAAAGGTCCATCACTATCTGCTGGAAGGGCCA
>OY744522.1:116283568-116431068 GCA_963556195.1 Sepiola atlantica
ACAACACCTTCCCCTGAAGCTGAAATCTTCCCGATTTTAGCTTTAGTACCGTTTCTTTTTAGGATCAGGGCTTAAACGCCTGATGCTTTTCCTTTTTCTGGTGCTCTTCCTTCTGGTCTGCGTTACCTGCGGTAAGGAATTCTGTCCACCCTGTATGGTATGTTCAGGGGATACATTCATGGTTTCAGGTATACTAGGTACGTGCAAATCAATGGTCGATTCCCAAAAATGAAAAAACATTTTTACCCCCCCTTCACTTAAAAATACACTAAAATTCAGGAAATCAACCAATTTTACTGAAATTTTCAATATTTATTAATCAACAATCACGGAATATAATGAAACCATTATATTTTTTTTAAATCTTAGTGAAAATGTATTATTTTTTAAAAAGAAAATACACCTTTACTAAAGTTATATTTTTATATATTAATAAAAAAAAATGCATGATTTTTTAACTGTTACTTATGTAAATAAAGGATCGTAGATGTTAACAATTAAATTTTTTTTTCAAAATATTTCGTATATATTACGAAAAATGCCAGTAAATACCGTGTTAATAAAATCACTATAACTCGAAGAAAAATTAATTTTTTGAATTAGCGATATTATTATTGAATAAAGCATTGTTTAATCAATATTTTCACCAAAAAAATAATATAATTGCAAAAAATATTTAATGTGATTTTAATGATTAGAGTTTTTGGAAAAATAAAAAATGCGACATAATTATATTTCTCTTTCATAGAGGAACGTGGCATCATCAGCGCAAGAAATTTTTTTTATAATCTTGAAAATAAACCAAAAATTGACAAATTTGAGATCCAGGAACTTAACGAAAAAAAGAATTTAAAAAATTGAATAATTTCTACTAACGATGAACTTTCATTAGTATGGTAGCCCCGTTCTGTAATAATCAGGTGGGATTAGCAATCACTCACTTTTACAGCGCAATTTTTTTTTTTTTTTTAGAGATTCAACAATTTCGTTCATTTCGCAATTCATCGTCAATTATTTGGAAAGATTTGTATTTGTTTTGTCTTTTTTTCATTAATAAATATTTAAGTTAAAAACAATTATTTATTAATAAATAAAGAGAATTCAAACATGACATTTTCTTTCAAAATTGAATTCTGTTTATCAATAAATAACTGTTTTAACTTTTTTTTTCAATGAATAAATTGTCAGTGTAGTCATTGACTAATTTACTTTTTCACATTTAAAATAAAAAATAAAAACACTTTATTTTTAAAAGAATCAATGTAATTTATCGTTACGACACGTTAAGAATAAATCGAGTAACTAAAGTTTTAAATCATGTAAAACAAATTGATAAAATTGACGCAGTTCGTAACGTAAAAATATTTTTAACATTTAAAAAATAGTGTTATTTCAAATTCTAAAAAATCGAAAAACATTGGTAAACAGACGTCATCAATAATTTCAGAGTATTACTAAATTAAAAACTGAACCTTTTCAGTTAAAAATAATTGCGTACACTCACAAATAATTAAATAAGCATTTCCTTTTTTATTATAACAAAATAAGGGTACTTAAATTTGTTTATAACCTTAAAAAGAATAAAGAAATTAATGGATAATAATTTTTCAACTTCTATAAACTATTACATTTTTATATATAAAGTTAAAAATGATAAATTATGACATTTTTTGTCTTCCATATATTTTGCTTGGCAATGTTAATTTGTAAACAACGTCCTTTTCCGATTAAGTTATGGCGGCTTTTATTCATTTATCACATTTGAAGGGCTAATTTTGCTAATTTTTAGTCAAACGTGGGATTTATTTTTTTTTAATTCAGTGTCTTATGACTTTAATTTAATAATTATCGTTGAAATAGTTCCCAAAAACTTATATTTATCTTTTAAAGGATTTTTACAAGTAATTTTTTCAAAGTTCAAAATTCATTGAATTTTTGGGGTTTTTGACCGTCGTAATTACATATTTTATTATAATTTATTTTTCACACGTAAATATGCAGTTTTTTTCGTTTAGAGATTAAGTTTAGGCTTTTATCTTTCAAACACAATCAAAGTTTACACGGAAACTAATTAAATAATTAATGATAAGCGCTTTTTAATAAGCATAGTCCGTACAAGAGACGGCCATTTTTGCACGTACCTAAGGTATACATACTGGCTTTGGTATATCAAATGTATCACATAATGTTTCCATTGGAATTTCTTTTGTATTTTGCGAGATTTATGTGTCTTTTACAGACAAAACTTGGGCCTTGAATGGTATAAACCATGTTCCCAATTCTTTTCATAATGAAACCGTCCACCCAATGATTTTTTCCATTCTGAAAATTTTTAAAATACACTTTGTCCCCTGAGGAATAGCACTTTACTTTCAAGTTTTCTCCTTTAGAACTTTTCTTCTTCTCAGGTATAAGTCTATCGAAGATAGATCTAATTTTTCTAGCAAACATCAGTTCTGCAGGGGATGAATTAACATTATTATTTGGGTTCGGGGTTACCCTGTAGATTGCTAGAAATGTTTGTATAGTTTCCTCATCTGTGTCCATATTCAGGTTTTTCTTTATTGCCGTTTAAATGTGTCCACAAATTTTTCTGCCAACCCATTCGACCTAGGATGGTAAACAGGTGTGATATGTTGAATATTCAGCGATTTGCAGAATTCTTTAAATTCGTGACCTGTAAATGCTGTACCAGTGTCACTTACTATGGTTTTTGGTACACCAAAACGGCTAAAGATTTCGTTAAGTGCATTTACAGTGTTCCTTGCAGTTGGATGTCTGGTTTTAAATATCTCTGGCCATTTAGAGAAAGAATCTACTACAATTAAGTAGAAAAAAACATTTAGAGGTCCGCCATAATCAATATGTAGACGTGACCAGGGTAGGTCCGTTTTCGGCCATGGGGTCGTTTTTACTGGCGGATCTCGGGCTGCTAACTGACATCCTTTGCATACTTTGACACAGTTTTCTACTTCTTTGTCCATCCCAGGCCAATATACGTATCCTCTAATTAAGGATTTCATTCTTGAAATTCCAGGATGCCCTGTATGGAATTCCATTAATATTTTCCTTCGTAATGCCTGTGGAATTACGATTCTATCAGCATACATAAGTACACCTTCACAAATTGAAAAAAATGTAGTTTGTCCTACTTTGTTACTTTTTTCCTTCAGTCCTAATTGAGTTTTCATTTTCTTTATGAAAATGTCTTTTTCAGCTTCTCTTTTAATCTCTTCAAGGGTTATTGGAAGTTCACGTATCATATTACACATTGAACTTGTACATTCGCTTTCATCTTTAAGAGCAGCAATTACTGTCTCTTCGAAACTTTCGTTTCTGTTTGGAATCAACCTTGATAGTGCATCCGCGTGTTCTAACTTTTTCGACGACACATGCTCCATCTTAAACTGATAGTTTAAGAGAGTTACAGCCCATCGCTGTAGTCGATTTGCGGTATGCTTAGGAATGCCTTTCTTTGATCCAAATATCGTAATCAAGGGTTTATGGTCTGTTTGCAATGTGAAAGTCCGTCCATGGAGAAATCGATTATACTTTTTGACTCCAAATATTATCGACAGAGCCTCCTTTTCAATCTGGCTATAGTTTTTCTCAGCTGCAACCAAAGTTCTTGATGCATGAGCGATTGCTTTTGTTGTTCCATCCTCATACTTATGGAGTAATGCAGCGCCAACGCCGTAATCACTGGCGTCCGTTGCTAGTACTAACTCCTTGTCTGGATCAAAATGCGCTAATGCCAAGTCTGATAGTAGACATTTCTTAATTTTTTGGAAGGCAGTCACATTCCTTATTCCAACTCCATTTACTACCCTTTTTTAGTAACTCGTTAAGAGGAGCTCTCAAATTATGCACATTAGGTATGTATATCGCGTAATATTGAACCAATCCCAAAAATGATTGTAGCTTCGGTACTGAGTCTGGAGCAGGCATCTTTTCAATTGCTTCGGCCCGTTGTGGATCTGGTCTTCGTCCCTCTTTGTCGATTATTTGACCAAGATATCTGATCCTTTCCATAAAGAAATCGCATTTCTCCAAGCTCAATCTGAAACCAAACTCCTCTATTCTCTTAAATACTTCTCTGATGTGCTTCTTGTGTTCATGCAAATTTCTGCTCTTTATCAGGATATCGTCAAGGTATGCCATTTAAAATTCCAATCCTGCGAGCATCGTATCCATAACCTGTTGAAACAGAGCAGGGGCGACCTTTAATCCGAAGGAAGTCTTTTTAGTTTAAAAATACCCTTATGCGTGTTAATGCACAGGTACTTTGAACATTCGTCATTGACTTTGATTTGCAAGTATGCATCCGAGAGGTCTATTTTGGAAAAAATTTTTCCTCCGTTTAGTTTTGAGAATAGATCTTCTGCCGACGGAAGGGGGTAATTGTGGTCCTGCAAACAATCATTAAGGCCCGTCGAAAAGTCAGTGCAGACTCTTATTTTGTTAATCTTTTTCTTCACATATACCGTTGGACTTGCCCAATCCGTGTGGTCAACCTTTTCAATGACGTCTAATTGTTGAAGTCTCTCCAACTCCTTCTCTATTGCGTCCATCGATGAAAAAGGTACATTTCTTTTAGGTTTGAACACTGGGGTGGCATTTTTCTTCACCTCAAATGTTGCTTCTGTTTTCACACAGTATCCAAGTTTTTTGGCAAAAACTTTTGGGAATTCTGCATTTAAATCGTTCATGAAGCCTTCTATTTGGTTTGATTTCTCTGTGGTCAACCTATTACAAAAAGAATTAACCGGTCGTTCCCATAAGTTGAACAGGACAATCCAATCCACTCCAAATAGACTTGTGTTCCTTCCTGGTATTACGTACACTTTGGACTTGTGTGTTTGACCACCAAATGACACATTGCACCTCAGTTCTCCTTTGAATTCCAACCTTTTGCCGCACACACTCTTCGCCATCTTGCTGGTTTCTCTTAGTTCAGGTCGACCGATCCTTCTCCAGATATATTCATCTATGATGCTAATGTCCGCACTACTATCCAGGAGTAATGTTACAGGATGTCCATTTATCTTTACATCGACATATTTACGCCTTTCGCAGCTTTTCTCTTTCCTTGTGCGAAGCGTATTAACTTTGTCGGTCCTTCGTTTTTTCTTCTTGTACTTCTGCAGCATTCACAACTTTGGTCCTTGTACATTCTGGGAGTCTTTTGTTCCTGGGTCTTGTATGTTCTAGAGGTTCTTTGCCTTTTTACATGTTGTATCTTGTAAACGCTTTTTTCTTCAATGCGGGTGTTGTCTCTTTTGATATTAATGAGACGTTGACACTCCTCGGTTACTTTTTGTAAAGTTACATTCGGGTCCGACTCCATAATTGTCAGGATCCGGGATCTAACATCTTTGTCCCTTGGTGCTGTGAGTCCTTGTACAAAGATTAAACATTTAAATAAATCTGCCGAAATTTCATTTAATTTAAATGATTCACATAAGCAATTTACAGTACATGCATATTCTAAATAGTCTTCGGATTCCGACTTCTGTAAATTTAAACATTTATATCTAGAATGAAAAAGGCTGTCTCTTTTATCAAATATTCTAGATAAGGTGTTAATTGTCTCTTCAAAATTCACTTCCTCCGGTTTTTTGGGTAAAATTAAATTAGCATACTTGGTGTTTTCGTCCGTCCCCAGTTTTAGTAGTAACAGCGTAACTTTTTCTTCGTCGGTCCAGTCTGAACATCTTTTTGTAAAAACTGTTGCGTACCTTCTATAGTATGCTGGAAATGTAACGCCAGTATCGGGAGAGTAGTGAAATTCTGACAAAGAATTTGAAATACCCTCTGCAGAAAAATTAGTTTTCTTCCCATCTGTCGACGTTTGAATTAATTTTTCAAAATTCTTTTGTTGCGTTAACATTTGGCGTTGAAGTATTTTTGTTTGCTCCTGTTGTGCCTCTAAAGTTTTTTGTGTCCATTCTTGCTGCTGCAGTAGCTGTTGTTGTTGCTGTTGTTGCTGTTGTTGTAGCTGTTGTTGTTGCTGCTGTATACTTAGAGTTAACGCCTTCGTCAACTCAGCCAATTGCTCCATTTTAGCTTAATTACAGTACAAAATATCTTTCCAAAGTTTACAACAATAATTTCACAAAAAGTTCGTCAATATGCGTTTTCGTAAATTAACAACATAATTTTTGCAAAAATAAATGTTTCACAAAATTTATACAAATTAGCAACAGTCTTTTACCAGGTAAACTTTTTCACAAAATAATTTCAGACAATAAAACGTTTCCAAAATTCGCACAACAAATAGTTTCAATTACTTTAGACAAAGCAATGAACAATTATTTTTCACAAAAATACGGCTGCACTTGGGAGAGAGAAAAAAATATATAATAATTTCTGAATTGTTTAAAGAAAAAAAATCGTAAGCGTACTTTTTTCTTTCGAAATTCGTAATCTCACGGTGCAGGTTTCGAATTCAGCTTGTGTTTCCCAAATATTTTTTCGTCAACATACAGATAAAGTTCACTTTACCTTAAAATTGTTTCGAGTACAATTTTTTTTTACTTTCCCGTTAGTTCTTACCAAAGAAATCCGTACTTTTTACTACTTTAGGTAGCAAAATTCGCAAGTGTCGACTTTTTTTCTTTTTTTTTTTTCTTGCCGCCCTTGCAAATTTTCTTTTAAAAAAATCCTTGAATAGTACGGTAATTTATCTCTGTTAAGAGAAAAAAAAATATCCTCGTTCGCCACTGTTATATCCTAAATTACATAGGACATACTAAATTAAGAATACGCCGAGTGGTTTGCGTTTAACAGGGATCCGGTAGGAAGTAGAGACGTTTACTCTTCGCTCACTTCCAGATATGACTGCCCGTCTTATATACGTACTTTCGTATATAGTCAATACCTGATTACTTCCCTTTATGTTAGTTTCGTATTTATGCCAATCATGACCGTTACAACACCATGATAATGACTACCACAACCCATGCAAGCTTGAAAGTTATTACGTTTGGCGGAGTTGCTGATACTAACATGACCTTTATTAGCTTGAGCACTGGTTTTCTGCTTGCGGTACGTAGATATCCGTGCAATAGCCATGTCAGAGGTGTCAGTCATTGAAGTTTGGTCTTTCAATGCCGATTTAAACGCCTCAGAATGGCGAACATTTTGATCGAGAGTTGTAAGTGTTCCAGCTTTGGCCAGCAGGTCTGCTTGGAGGGTATTGTTTGCTATTCCCCTGATGAGCTGGTCCTTGATGTACATGTTAGACAGGTCATGCTCACAAAGGGGACATAAAATGTTGCAGTCCAGGGCTGTGGCCCGGAGGCGGACGAGATAGTTCTGTATTGTCTCAATCTCACCCTGTGACATGGAGGCAAAAGTAAGGTGATGAACGATGGGATTCGACCTTTGAGTGACCAATGCCTCTATCATTCCTAGTAGCTTGTCTGGATCATTAGTGAGGAATTTAGGGTGAGTGTTGATTATAGCATTCTGGACGGACTCATCAGCAGAACTGTATAGCTGTATATTGGCCTGAGATGTTGGCATACCCGTCATCTTGATGAATACTTCCCAATCAATCCTGAATTTTCTGAATTGTTGGGGGGTCATTTCAAGATGGAGCTGAGGAAGTTTAGCGGCTGGTGCTTTAACGTATGTTACCTCAGCAGAGAGTTCCTTAGCTTCTTTAAGGATTGAGAGAGCTTCTCCAATTGTCGCGATCCCTAGCTCTTTCAACATGGCCCGATCCATCATTTGCAGGTTCTTTTTTGTCAGCTTTTCACTTGCAAATGTTGCAGCATAAGTTCGAGCTGAGCTAGCAGAGATCCCTGCTTTGAGGAAGTACTGCTCCCAATCTTCAGGATCCATATATCCTGTTCGTAGCGCCATATAGAGTCGATGCTTAGGGCTCAACTGTACGACCAGTTGAGCAGCAAGATAAGTCAGACTGTTGAGCAGCAAGATAAGTCAAACGGTTGAGCACATCAAAATGCCTGTTTATAACAAGGCTAGAATGTTCCATTATGCTCAGAAGGGAAAGTCCATTCTCTGTGTTCTGATTGGCTGAGATTCATATGTGGCCATTTTAGCCTATAAATGTTCATTCATTCGAACAAGCACTCCTCCATGAGATGGATGCCAGTTGAGGCCCTTATGCCGGTAAGTGTTTGTTTAATTCTATAATAATGATCGATTAATTAGTTTTGGTGTTGATTCCACAAAAACATATATATGAACTTATACATATACCTGTGTGTGTATGTGCATATATATATATATATATATATATATATAATATGGTCGTCCACAGACAACTGTTTCATCTACAACTTATCAGTGTGGCTAGACATAGTAGCAATACACATCGACCAGAAAACTGTTTGGATAATCAGATTTCAGGGTAGTTCTATTAAAATAGTCATATCTTAAAAACTAAAGCACTTTAAGTGCTCAAAATACCATCATTTTGTTAGGAAATGAATATCCTTTCAGGTGCATTCATGAATAATAATAAACATTATATATTTTTAAGAGTTTTGAGCAAATAAAGGCAAAAAAATGTTAACGCTATTTTCAGCAATTTACGTCACTTTTTTTTATTTAACCCCTCCTTCGTTTTAAAGTCTCATACCATTGCTCTGTGCGGAATTTCGTTCTGAAATTTAGAAACCAATCAGGGAAAGCATCACTTTTAATGTTTGTCGATGTATGAAGTAATTCGGCTCATTCATTTTTTTGAAATTTAAAAAATAAACCTTCAACACGACATCGGTTGAACATTTTCGAAAAATACATTTCCGTCGCCCAATTAGTAAGTAAATCAATCTTTTTACTATTTTATGCATTAAAATTATAATTGTATATATGTGTTCTCTTTTGGTAGTAATAATATTTCATGACCCTATCCGAAAAATAAAAACGTTTTCTATTTAGTTTGAAAAACTGACTGTATTATTAGTAGCAGCAATAGTCAACAGCTATAAACACGAGGCGATTTTTGTTTATTTTCATTCTAGAACGAATTTTAAAAATTTGAAAATATGAATATAGAAAATGTTGTTACATTTTTCGTACCCAACTAGTAAATAAATTAATCTTTTATCTTTTTTTATGCATTAAAATTATAATTGTATGTTGTTTTGTCTTTCCGTAGTAGTAAGTTTAAATTACCTTATCCGAAAAAATATTGTCCTTTTTTGAGCGAAAGTCAACAATGACTGCTAGTATTGCTGATATAACAATCAATCAGCAGCAGCTAGTCTTGTAAAGATTTGTAAAAATAAGACAAAAATATTTTTGTGCTTAAAAAAGTTAATCCTATTTGGTTCTTTTATAAAAGATACTTCAAGAAATACTGGTTTTCACTCAACTTTCGAACTTCTAGTAATAATGACTTTCTAGTCGCCAATTTAAAAAAAAAGAAAAAGATTCTACTTTTTTAGGCGATTACATGTGAACACCCTTAAAGTCTTGGCGAAAAAAATAAAATAATAATAATTTAGAGTGGGGGATCAGTTTCGCATATAAATTTAATGTAAAATGATCTCCGATTTTCCGGCCATTCTTGCCTTTTAGTGAAATTTATAAAATAAATAATTACTCTACCACTAACTCTAGGTCCGACTAATAAGCCCACCTCCTAAAAATGCCTTCTTGAACGTATCGTACCATTAACCTTAAATATGAGTGGCAAGCCACCCCCTAAAAAACTCCCTTAGCCCTAACACTAAGTCCGAATGGCAACCTCCATCTAAAACAAAACCCCTTCCTTAACCTTATCACTAACACTAAGTCCGAGATGCAAGCCCTAATCCTACAAAAAGCCCATTAAAACCACACATAATCATCTAAAAGAAAAAAAAAAAAAGCAGACGCCCATTTCAGGGTGTTCACATAACCTGAAGTTCAAGTGTTAAGCCACCCCCCTCCCCCTACAAAGACCCTCATAATCGTCTTAAAAAAAAAAAACAAAAAAAAACGCACAGGATTTATCTCCAATATAAAAAATAATGAACTGTTCTAAAACGCTAGAATGGCCTTGAAATAGGGGAATAATTTATATTTAATTTATGTGAAACTGATACCCACTCTAAATTCTAAAATAATTGTTTTTCTTTCTTTCTTTCTGCCAAGTTTTTCAGGGTGTTAACATGTAATTGCCTAAATAAAAAAAGTAGAATCTCATATTTTGGGGAGGCAAGGGGGTGAGTTAGCGGAAGGTATTAATCTACAATAATGGCAAAGAAATCATGCAATATATTCATTTTTAAACAGTCCTAGTATTAGATTTTAGTTTCTTGTACATAAAATGTATTACAATTCAACTTTGAGTTTTCTAACTTCTTTCTTTTAATGGATACATGGTATTTTTAAGGTATTGTAGCATATTTATGTACACTTAGTGCAGATTACTTGGAAACCATTAATTTCTGGAGATTTTCAGTGGCATATTCTGATTCCTTGTACAAAAATACACTTATATGGTAAATTTCATTGCTTAATCTTGTGTTTTAACAAAGATATAACATTTTTACTGAAAAATTAGTGTAAAAAATGTGACGAAACGCATATGGTCTTAAAGAGGAGAAAATATCCAATTGTGCGAGGCACAAAAATAGTCATAACTTCCTTATTTTTAGTCAGATTTAAAAAATTTAAAAAGATTCTTTCTTAGATCATCAAGCTCTTTCTATATATGCCATTATTGAGATATTTTAAGCAATTAAAATTTGTTCATGTGTATAGTGAGATTCGAAGCCTAGGCACCGATGGTTTGCGTCCGGTACTGACTGAACCACCTTACTAAAGGCAGAATGAATTATATATTAAATGAAATTATTTATTTGTTTACATTTGTTTCGATATTGATAATCGAAAGTACTCAATTCTTTTGACAGAAAAGTATTGTATTTATGCTAAGTGGAAACCATCACATATACATATAATGGTTTTTGAATCTACACATTGGTCTTTATTATAGAGTGGAGGATAAGGTTTTTTTTCTCACCCTTGTTCTTTATTGAAATAATAATTATGTTTGTTATCAAACAAAGTTAATCATTGTTGTCCCTTATCAATGCTTATCAGAAATGAAAGATATTCTTGTGAGTCAGTTTACTCTAAATATTGGAGTTATTTTCCAACTTACTTTTTTTCACACCACGAAATACCATGGGACTCCAGAAAACTAACATTGCTCAAGCCAGTCTTTCTTCCCATCCATTATTTTGTCTACCAAGCTAAATATCAAACCATAGTTGTCTCCCTTGGGGCGGGCTTTTTGGTTTTTCAAATGATCCAAGGAATATAAAAGATTACAACAATTCTAAGTTTCTTATTTGTTCTAACACATAAACAAGAACATAAGTCAGTCGTGAGACTGCATACCTCTGCCTGACAATGTAAGTGTAAATTCCGTCAAAATGTTAAACTTGACACACATTTTCAAGGTGATATAAAATGTGGGACTTTATTGGTTACAATATGGGTCAAGTAGCGAGTCTCTATGACGAACAGAAGTCAACAGTGTTACTTTCACCTTTGACCTTGACCGTTGATCTAGATATCACAAAATTATAATCAATTTTAAGTTCGACCATGACCGATATTTTGACCAAGTTTGGTGACGATTGGTCAAGTGATGTGGATACACAATCAAATATACTAAAAAAAATTGACTAAATACATAACCTCCTTGGCACAGCTAACAGAAGAGAACTAAAAATAACCTTACTTATAAAAAATATAACAGGATTTATTTATGTTTAACAGTAATACATCAAATATGTCAAAGCTTCCTAATACGTGGTTAAATGAAAACCAATATCTGTAGAGATCGTGTCTCTAAAGAACTACTCTGGACAGACAAGAGAACTCATCTGGACAGAGGCAGTCAAAAAAGGGGAGGAAATAGGAAGTAAACTTCATATCACTACTTTTATATGGGTGATCACCTGACTAAATTAACCAATGGGAGATCGCCACATCATCACGTGATATATGACTCCACTCATTAGGAAAAAGTAAAATGGTCGACTATAGTCGAAGGCAACCCGAAGGCAACCCGAAGGCTCCCTTTTTATTAGTTACTACATCAAGGTGTAGGGGAGAGCGCCACTCGTTTCCCAGGATTGCTCCACTTACCCTTGATCCTCACCTTATAATTGTGAGTGTTTAGCAAGGTGGCATCAAATACCATTTTTTGAGTCTTTGGTGTGACTCGACCGAGGATGTAACCACGATCTCCCGGTCCCTTAGCGAACACCCAAACCATTATGCCAAATGGGTAGACATATATAAAGAATATAAAATATCAGTATCTTGCATTCCTCAAAATCACAATTATTTGAGATGTCGACCTTATCTTCCTCTTCTGATTGTCTTCGAATCTCTGTTCATTAACCACATTCCAGGTGACTACGTTAATGGGAAAAACTGCCTTGTTTTGGGATCAAATGTTTTGTTAAATTAAAGTGAAATCTCTGAATGGAAATTGACAAAGGAAAAACAGCTCTGTCACCCTTCGGTACCAGAACGATAAAATTCTCATGGTAACTTTGTGTGTGTGTGTTAGAATGATACAGCAAACTAATAAAACCCTGAGATATTATTTTCTCAATATCAGATTGTTACCACTGTCGGCCAAGGGATGAGTCTATCAGGCATGTGTATACAGTATGACGATGTATAGAAGTAAAAACTTACCAGTGAGGGTTGAGGACATGCGTTGCATGGCAAGAAATGATGAGAATGATACAACGGATGAGTAATGTGCGTCTTAAAGACAGGCTTAGTTCTGATGACCTCAGAGGAAGACTAAATCTGGATAGTATAGGGTGATGTGTGCAGAACAGGAGATTTTGTTGATAGAGTTACATTGAAAGAATGGATGACAGTTCTTTGGTTAGTAGATGTAGAACGATTGCGGTAGCAAGGTCAGTTGGCAGGAGAAGGCCAAAGAGAGAAAGAAGGATAAATAAAGACCTGTCCAGAGATAGGTTAGTTTGGAAGTCAATTACTAAAAGCCTTCAATACATGCCAGCATGTAAAAGGGGTGTTAAACCGAATATGATGATAATTATGGTGATCATCATACACTATTTACAAAATACATACCTACAAAACATTAACCTATAAATATTTGAAGATATTAAGGACTTGAAGCAAAAAACTTTCACAAAAATTATTAGATTTGTTATTAAGTGTTCCCTAAATGGTTGATATGCCATAAAACCACCAAACTAAACCTTATCAGCTTCAGGGGTGTTTACACGTGTGTCACAAAGTATAGCTAATTGTGTTGTAGGTATTCGTGTTTCACATTTTATAGGTAGAAGATTGGATGCCAAGGAGTGGTCACTATCATGATGATTTGCTGAATGTCCATTTCTTTGTCCGTGACTTTATAGGTGGATTTTTAGACCAGCTGCAGATCTGCATGGTCTGTAGCACATTTGACAGACAAACATCACACTTTCAATTTCTGCTGCCTATGTGCAGAATTGTGACTGTGTGCCTACAACAGGTTATATGAGAAAGGAAGGATGAGAGTAATCCGACGTAATGGAAAATGAAAAAGGAAAAACCAAGAGATATATTCATCAACGTTTCATCTTTATTTGTAAGACTTCCTCAGGATGATAATTTAAAGAAAAATGTCATGCAAGTACACTTCACCATTCTTCCATATCTATACAAAAATTAGTACGTTTTAATGATATGAGATCGCACAGAGACATGTGTACATTATTGGATTATAGTGGCAAACGCTTGTGCAACACGTGTACAACTCTTTGCACCTCTTTGGTGACATGCCAAGGCAAGATGTTCAGTAATCAATTAGCCGCAGATTTTACCAGGGTTGTGGAGTCAAAGTCATAGGTTATGGAAGGAGTCGGAGTTTGACTCATAAGAATGCTAGAAGACTGAGCCGGATTTTTTTATCTCCAAAAAATTAACAGACAGTCTGAATATTGGAAGACTTTAAAATAAGGAGTAAGAGTTGTATATTTTGTAATACTAGGAGTCAGAATGTTTTGGACCGTATAACTTCCGACTCCACAACCTAGGTTTTACATCAGTTTCTTTCTCCTAGATGGGTTGCTATAGACTTAGTAGAAGTGCCCTATCTGCTATGGCTTACATAATACACGCATAATAATGTGTGTGTGTGTGCGTGTGTGTGTGTGTGTGTGTGTGTGTGTGTGTGTGTGCATACTTCTTTTAGAATCCAGTTCTTTATATTGAGTGTCCAAAAAGTAACTTAGAAGTCGATATGAAGAATAGCATAGAATTGTTGACTGGGTAACCCTTTGGGAGAGTATTTGCCACGATGAAAAACAAAACTACTGTCATATAATTTCCGGTGGTCTCTGGGATGTGTGTGATACTGCGTGAGGTACTGCTACCATGCTAGTAATTTGAGAGAAGAAAATTCAATCAACTTGTTCGGTCGAGTAACAATGCCAGCTTTCAACTCCACCTTCCTTCTCTCCTGCTACAATGATTTCCGCAAACTTTGACTCTTATGTTTAACTTTGGCTAAATTATCATCTGTTATCTTTTCCCGCAAATCAAATACATACTCTTCCAAACTCATCTTCCGAGAATTGAATTTCCATCTTTCTCCAAACTGCTAATATACACATGTCCTTATTTACTTGGCTCCCCATACGAGGGCAGAGTTAGAGACACGGTCGTTTTTTAATGTGTGAATAAACCAGCTCCCCCAAAAGGGGCACTCTGGACTGGGACAAAGATTAAAATTACCTCAGTCCAGAGGGATTTCTCCTTTACTAACCGAAGACAGAAAAGATAAAGTGTAGTATCAGAACAGATACTATACTTTACTCCTTTGGTGACTAATTACTGAAATGCTATCCCCAAGTCTATCTTTTCAAACTCTGCATTTTTAATGTCTCATAACTACTTTGTTTGTGAAACCGATGGTATTTTTATGTCCAGGAAATGCCCTCCCCTCCCACCCGCATTATTTATCAGTTGAAAAGGGAAACTAAATTTTATGTCTACATGGAACTTAATAATGCTTATCATAAATCTGTCGGTCTATGGGGAAGCACAGGTTATATTGTAGTGTCATTCAAGATGGTATTGCCTGTGGAAAGGGATGTAGCATAGTGGTCTCGTCTTCGGACCATAACAAATGACTGGCATATGTTGTGTAAAGTTGTTTAATTGATGTGACATCTGGATGTTAATTGTACTACTTCCTTTGTTCCGGCTCATTTGACTCGTTGGTCTAATGGTCTCCATCAATTCGATGTTTTGATACCTCATTGTAATACGGTTTGCTATTCCAGTAACTTATTTCTAAGAAATGCAAGCTTGTGGAACTCTCTTCCTGCTTACTGTTTTCCTCCTACTTATAGCCTTGGTCTTTTCAAGACTAAGACCAATAGGCATCTCTTGTCTTTGTGATAATCATCTTTCGTTCTTGTTAGCTCCTTAAATCAGATGTCTTCATGCCTTGTCTGGAGCGATTTCCATTAAACAAAAAAAAAAATCGAAGTAAATATCAAGTTGTCTATGCACTTCTCCATAGTAGTAGTTCTAGTAGTAACTGTAGAGTTGTCTGTCTTTCATAGCAGTGAGAGTATAGCTTCTCGCTTTCTTGTAAATGTTGTAAGTTGTATCCTTTCGGTTGTACGTCTGTCTCTTGCTTTCTTAATAGCAGCAGTTGTAATAGTTGTTCGCCATCTTTTAATAACAACAGCACATATTCGTTTTGGGTTTAATATTTTCAAAAATTTGTTTTACTTTAAATTGCTCTTAGAATATGTTATAACATTTGCATATTACCCAGTATTGTTCTTCTCTTCAGTTCATCACCCTATGAGGGATGGAGCAAAGATTAATGGACGGATACTCGCTGCAACTACAATTAACACCCAGACGTCACATCATTGAAATAAATCTTCATGACACATTCCGACCATTTCTTACGGTCTGAAGATGCAACCACTATACTATACTCCTTTCCCTAGGCAATATCACCTACTACAGTATACAATATAGCCCGCCCTTCCCCATAGACTGTCGGACATGTTAAACGTGATGAAGTTTCAAGTGGACAGATAAAATTTAGTTCTCTTTTCAGCTAATAGGCAACGCCGATGCGAGGCATTTTTGGAATATAAAAATACTGAAGGTTTTGTTAGTCTGTCATGCTTAAGTTTGAAATAGCATTTTCGTTCGTCTGTCACGCTCAAGTTTGAAATAGCATTTTCGTTCGTCTGTCACACTTAAGTTTGAAATAGCATTTTCGTTCGATCTGTGAAGCGAGCTTTAGTTTGAAATAGAATTTTGCTCGTCTTTCATGCTTAAGTTGAAAATAGAATTTTCATAGATTTGTCCTTCTTACGTTAGAAATAGTATTATATGTTGGTCTGTCACAATTCAGTTTGATTTTTATTTACAATATTTTTTTTTACATGTTTCCCATTCTACAGAAAAAAATCTCTGAAACACATTTGCTCTCTACCATACCCAAAACCCAAGAAAAAGAGGACTCTACTCTTTTCTCCACATCTCTACCTAGACTTCCTGTTTTATTACGTCACTTCCTTTGACACGTTAACTTAATTTCTTAACCTTAACTTCGAAATGGAAATTTGATTTTTACACAATCTACATATCCCACGGTTAATCTTGCTGCAAGAGGTTACTATCCTATGCTATATACGGCATAATCATTTTGACACACCGGTTTTTGTTAGATCACCGAAGTTAAGCGACGTTGAGCCTGGCCAATACCAGATGGGTGATCATTTGCGAACACCAGGTGCTGTATGTGGGAGGACGGCGACACTTCCTTACAAAAAAACTGTGAAAACTAACGTTATCATCTCCCCTGACGAGGATATACAAGCGACTAGGAACTGCTTGTGAATTTAATATTCCCTAGAAACTTTCTATTTCGGAGGAAGCCGACTCAACCCGCCCAGGGTGAATACCGTACTAGGTACCAGGTATCCTATAGTATCACACAGGTACAACTTTATTACTATACCTCTTTTCTCTCCGACGCTAGGTAGCTTGCACATAGAAATCTGAGTTCTTCTAGTTTAATCTTAGCTCAGGTGCAGACCAACAAAGATACAATTACAGACGCAATAAAAATAGATTGGTTACATCTTCATAATACTGTGTTTAAGTTATTCATTTACCCCAAACACGGAGAGCCTGTATTCAATAAGGCAAGATAATGTTCACGTGTACAGGCGTAGTAATATTCCCTGTTTGATCATAATATTTTCGTTGGTGCTGCTCCATCCGTCCCTAAACTATTCTAAATCGCACAATTAGGTCCCAGAAGACCTAGCGTTTCATGTGTCTGTTTTGCATGTACGCAAGTGGTCATACTTTTTAATTTGATATTGAATCGTGATGTAGACAACATGAGATGTATCACTTTTTCTTTCTTTATCATATGTGTCATCACATCTCTGTAGGAGACTTTGTCTGTTGGTCCATCGGTCTGTCACACTTCAGATTGAATAGGCTCCTTTTGTATTTGATTTTACATTCATCAAAGTATGTATATCCATTTTAGGAGATGCTCTTGTTCTCGGTCACTATGTTTCGCATTTTTGCCGGTCTGTCACACTTAGGTTTAAAAATAGATGAGACGTGACCCGTTGGGTCAACGTGAGTACAGTGTACATTTGTAAACATGCACAATGATGCATGTTTAGTGGAGTTGCAATGCATATTACAAACAGCAGACCTGCAATGGGAAAATATTTAGCTAGGAGAGGAAACCACCTAAGAAATTGGTTAAATCATGATTTCTTTAAAAACGAGGGTTCATGCTGAGAAAGCAGATCACTTGAGGTCCCACAGAAGTTATGTCCACTTCAGATAATAGACACCCTCGTCAATCAGTTTTTATGTCCATATATTAACAGCTGATAATCTTGAGTTTGAGTGGTATTGCAGTATAGTCTAATTCTTCTTTCATACTATCTGGAAGAAGGTGCACATTCACAATGAATGAGTTTCTAATCAATTTTGATTCCATTTCACTCAATTCAGGAAAGTAAGACTGCAACTTCATCTGTAAAGACGCAAGATGTGATTTCACAAGCTGCACCACATCTCGTTCTTTATTTACTTTTTTCTTTTTGAATTATTACTTATATATTGATATATGCTTTTTCTAACCAATAATGAAAGCAACTTTATGAAGACACAGGCACTGAATTTCATAATCCGCAACTATTACTATTTAAAATACCTCTTTCATCAGCCATCTAAGTACCCCTAGAAATTTTGTTGTGAACTCTTGGGGGTTCGCGAACCCCAGGTTGAGCACCCTTGTAAAGGTACAAGCCACAGAGATGAGATGCTTCTGAGAGATTCTTAAGATCTCATACAAAGACAACATTACAAACAGACTCAGACAAGCAGTCGGGCCATTTGATGCTCTATTAAGCACTGTGAAGAAAGAGAAAATAAAATGGTATTGCCGTGTCACACGATTATCAGGTCTTGGAAAGACCATACTGCAAGGAACTGTACAGGGAGGAAGAAGGAGGTGGGAGGACAACTTCCGATAGTGGACGCTGAGTAACACGATCAGGAAGGCAGAAAATCGGGAGTACTGGAGAAAACTGGTTGCAAGGTCATCTTTGGTGCCCCAAACGGTCATCCAGACTATGGGACAGATGATGATGATGATGATGAAGGTAAATTAGATATTTTAAAAGTACATTTCTTTATTGGTAGTCTATGGAACATTTATAAGATTTTAAGAAATTCTATAACTATTCTCATTTCTTTTATACGTTTCTCATTACTAAACAATACTTTTTGCTGCCTTCGGCCTCAACTCAATCTATATCTATTACTAATGGAGATTTGGCATCTGTCTGTCTGGAGCCGAAACTATACTATTACTTTTATTAATTATACTATTATACTTCTATTACTAATGGAGATTTGGTATATGTGCATCTGAAACCGAACCTATACTATTACTTAAATTAATTGTACTATTGTACTATCATTTAATGCTCAATCCAGTTTACTATTCCAGACTAATTTACTATCTTCCAATGCTCATTTCAGGGGAGGAAGTAGTGTAGTATCTGTTCTGTTGTCATGATATTATTCTCCCAGGCATTACCACTTCCATTTCTTTGGGGAGGGGAAGGTAGTGTAGTATCTGTTTTGTTGTCATGAGGCCATCCTTCAAGTCATTATCTCCTCTTTTAAGGGGGATATTGTAGTATCTGTACTGTTGTAATGATGCCATCCTCCTCAGCATTATCTTCTCCTTTTTGTCTGGGGGAGAGATAGTGTAGTATTTCTTCTGTGGTCATGATACAATCCTCCCAGAGATTAACTTACTTTTGGGGGAGAAAGGGGGAGTGATATATAAGCAAACATTTATTTTGGAGTGTGGTTGAAGATAAAAATGAAAATGTACTGCCTGTACTTACAGCCTTTTGCGTTTAATACATTTCCCTACTCCACCACTTCTCGTTTCATTCGACCGTTTCTCCCACCACTTCTCATCTCATTCGACCCTCCTCCCATCTAATACATACAGTGTGCGAATAATCAACTAAGCAAGATTATCAGAGTTTTAGTATTATGTAGGTGTTTGAAAAATCAATGGCATAACTTCGGGATTATGTTCTATATATGTAAATAGGTTCACAAACCCTTGGTTTCCGAGTAATAAGCCATTGAAAAAAAATACTGATCAACATCTTTCATTATCGCGTACAATGTATGTGATAATGCACTGTTATTTCTACATCTGTGATAGATAAACACTATCCCTGTGACAGGATCACAGGTAAAATAATCCTAGGTCTTGTGTTTCCTCATGCACCAACAAAACCATAAAAAAGACATTAAACAAGTATAAAAGTCGTGGGACCCAGAAAGAAAGATCTGAGGCTCCTTTGATAGATAACATGGGGGGCCCGGTTGTCATCCTGCGAATGTTGGCCCTTTGTATTTCAGGTAACAGAATACAACAGATCAAATGCGGGTAAATAAATATGATCAACATCAACACAAACCAAAGACCGTGCAGAAGTTAGACTAGTAATGGAATGCTATTACAAAACAATTCTCACAAAAAGAAGTTCTTTTACACATATAGAACATAATCCAAAAGTTATGCCATCGATTTTTTCAAACATCTTGTATTTATGGAGATAGGATTTCCGTTGGTATGTCATGCTTAAGTTTTAATTAGCATTTTCTTCAGTCTGTTACACTTAAGTTTGAAATATCGTTTTTGTATTGTCTGTTATGTTTAAGTTTGAAATATCATTTTTGTATTGTCTGTTATGCTTAAGTTTGAAATATCATTTTCTTTTGTCTGTTACGCTTAATGTTGCAATATCATTTTCTTTTGTCTGTTATGCTTAAGTTTGAAATATCATTTTCTTTTGTCTGTTACGCTTAATGTTGCAATATCATTTTCTTTTGTCTGTTATGCTTAAGTTTGAAATATCATCTTTTTGTCTGTTATGCTTAAGTTTGAAATATCATTTTTGTATTGTCTGTTACGCTAAATGTTGCAATATCATTTTCTTTTGTCTGTTATGCTTAATGTTGCAATATCATTTTCTTTTGTCTGTTACGCTTAATGTTGCAACATCATTTTCTTTTGTCCGTTATGCTTAAGTTTGAAATATCATTTTTTTGTCCGTTACACTTAAGTTTGAAATATCATTTTTGTATTGTCTGTTACGCTTAATGTTGCAATATCATTTTCTTTTATCTGTTATGCTTAAGTTTGAAATATCATTTTTTTGTCCGTTACGCTTAAGTTTGAAATATCATTTCTTATCTCTAAACACAAAAATGGAATGGACGCATCTTCAAAGTATCTGTTCTTGTTCTAAATGGTAAAATTCGGTCCCAAAAGACCTTGCGTTTCGTGCGTCTGTTTTTGCATGTGTGCAAATGTTGTTTCGTTTCATGTTTTCACCCCCTTTGTACTTAATGCCGCAACATTAGCGTCGATGTAGACATCATGAAATTATTTCTATTATTTTTCTCTTTATTTTTGTCTTCTCCACCCCTCCTTCGTAAATACCCCCCCCCCCTCCCGGCCATTGCCATTCTATAATTTGGTTTGTGATTCCATCGCAAAGAATTGCTGAATGTCATTCTGATGACGACTAGTGTGTGTCACTTGCGAGAATTCCTTTGCCATAAATCTTTCGATTCTGAGCGACGCATCTGTGCGTGTGTCATAATAAAGTTTCTTCATTCAAGTCCAGTTCATTCATCTCACTCTATTCATACCTATCTATTTACAATAATATAACACACACACACACAAACTCTGTCTCTTTCATATATATATATATTCCGTTTTACGTTTTTACTTTTTCTGTACCCGACATTCATGTAATTATTGACAGTAAAATCGATCTAGGGATAGACATATCTATATATTTATATGTTTGCATGTATCTTTATTTATTGAGATATTATTCAAAGTTCTAAAATTTTGTGTGTTTAAATTGATTCTATTGTCAAGAATGTCATATATATATATATATATATATATATATATATATTAAATCGTTTTAAGTTTCGGGTGCAATGTCTTTGGGGGGGGATTCAAGCTATATGCCACCTTTGATGTAAGTCTTTTTATGTCCTTTAACTTACCGTTGTTGTTTTTTTATTATTATTATTATTAAGCCTTCTTAAGCTTTTATCATCTTTTCTTCTGTTTTGGATTAATATGTTTTCCTATTAATATTAAATGGACAATTTCTCTGATCAGCGATGTTAAACTAAAGACTATATACTTTTTTTTAACTGATCTATGAAACACGTGTAAAAAAAAAAAAATTGAAAAAAAATTGAAAAAAAAAGATTTTTGAATGTAAGACGAAGGAAAAATACAAGTATCCATCGAAATCAGAAAATGAAGAAATTGAAAAAAAAAATTATGGTTATGGATTGAATTTTTCTTTGGTCATTGGAATGTAACTAAAATATATATATATATATATAATTATTTATAAATAGTATTTTCGAATTAATCCATATGCACATGTTTCATGCCAAACCTGCAATCATCAGTATGGGAGGAGACAATTCTCCTCGACCCCCAATAGGAAAGTCATATTTGACTCAGTAGTTGGAGCGCAAACCGATATGTCCACCACGCATTGCCGTGGAAATGAGACTGTAAATTGACTTTACATCACAGCGTCAGTTACTTATATTTCTTATACCGTTCCCCGTCGACCCAGGACTGTACTCTGCTAAACTCTGTCTCTGAAAGCATAGATAGAGCACTCTTAATTGACTCAAATGCCCAGATACATGTATTTGGGGATTTTAATGCCCACCACCGCGACTGGTTGGGATTCTCCAGCCTTACTAATGCAGCCGGCAACTCTACGTATAATTTCTCATTAGCTCACTCCCTCTCTCAGGCTGTCAATTTTCCGACCCGCATCCCCAATCGAGTAGACCAACAAGCCTCACTTCTAGACCTTTTCTTGACCTCAATGCCCGAGGCTTGTGTGACGAAAGCACATAGCCCACTCGGGAATGCTGATCACATTGTGCTAATGATACATATCACTCTAAAAAGTCGTCCAAAAGCTGATGAACCGTTGCTCAAAACAACAAGATACTACGAGCAGGCTGATTTTGAGTCAATCAGAGATCACATCAGTGACACCCCATGGAGGGAAACTTTCTCACTCCCTGCCGACCAGTGTGCAAACGAATTAACTGAATGGGTCAAAGCAGGCATTGAAGCCTATGTCCCCATGTGGAAATTCTTTAGCAAGCCCCACTCTCCTCAATGGTTCACCTCGGAATGTGCAGCTGCCATTTTTGAGAGGCAACAAGCATTCCGTAAATTCGGCCGCCATAAGTCAGCTACTAATAGACATAAATTTATAGAGTCAAGAAATAATTGCAAGGCCGTGATAGGTGAAGCGAAGCGAAGAGAAGGTATAATGAGTTAACAAAAAAACGCATCCAGTCACAGAAACTAGGTACTCGCGATTTCTGGAAAATCTACAATAGTTTAGTGAATAATGGTCAATCAACGATTCCCCCACTATCAAACCACAATTATGTCGTTTGCACGGCCACTGATAAGGCTGAACTACTTGCCTAGCGCTTCGCTCTAACTCTACTTTGGGCTCAGATAACCCCCCCCCCTCCCCAAATTCCCATTGCGGAGCGAAGCCACACTTGATAACCTTGTCATCACCCCATCCCAGGTCAGAGACATCATAAAAAACCATGACACCTCCAAAGCTTGTGGGCCTGATCTTATACCTGTAATAGTAATAAAGAAATGCTCTGCTGAACTGGCCCCTGTCCTCTCCAAACTCTACAATAAATGCCTAGCTGAATCTTGCTTCCCCGATAGCTAGAAAATTGCCTCTGTGGTACCAGTCTACAAGAGTTCTGGGAATAGAACCGATCCTCAGAACTATCGCCCAATCAGTCTGCTGCCGATCTTTGCTAAAATCTTTGAATCCTTAATCAATCTAGCGATAATACGGCACTTAGTTAGTGCTAAACTTCTTTCTGACCAGCAGTATGGGTTTAGACAAGCACGATCTACTGCAGACATCCTAATGGTCATCTCTGAACGCATATATCATACACTCGACAAGGCAGGAGAAGCTAGGGCAGTAGCGCTTGATATATCCAAGGCCTTTGACAAGGTATGGCATAAAGGGTTTCTCCTGAAAATATGCTCATACGGTATTACTGGGCAATTACTTAATATAATTAGATCCTTCCTAGACAAAAGAAAAATCCAGGTTGTCCTCAATGGCCGTCCATCTAAGCAACATGACATAAATGCTGGTGTACCCCAGGGATCTATCCTTGGACCTTTGTTGTTCCTGATCTATATAAACGATCTCCCTGATGACATAGAGATCTGAGATTGGTTTATTTGCTGACGACACCACACTTTACTCTTGCCATGTTGGCAAAACCGACGCGATCTTATCCGAGGCATTGGCTGAATCTTGAGAAAATGACCTCCAGGCCGTAGTGGATTGGGGTCATAAATGGTTGATAACTTTTAATGCCGCTAAGACAAAGCTCCTTTCCTTCAATAACTACAAGGAACCTCTCCAACCACCGATTGTCATGGCAAATAACACCTACCTGAGAGTTCATCATTCAAACTCCTCGGCCTAACCTTCACAGGTAACATGCATTGGAACAAATACAGTGAAGACATTGCCAAGGCTGCTGCAAAGAAAATGGGCTCCCTCTACCATGCTAGAAAACTTCTCACACATGACATTATCCTGTATCTCTACAAAGCCACCATCCGCCCATGCATGGAGTATTGTTGTCACATCTGGGCTGGTGCATCATCTACTAGTCTCTCCCTCCTTAACAAGGTCCAAAAAAGAATCGCCAACCTAATAGGTCCCTCACTGTCAACCAAGCTCCAGTGCCTGTCCCATCGCCACAATGTAGCATCCTTGTGCTTGTTTTACAAATACTTCAATGGATTATACTCCGATGAATTGGCTACTCTGGTGCCCCCACGACGTAAATTCACTAGACTAACTCGACAATCAACTAACTCTCATTCATTCACTGTGGAGGTCCCCAGATGTCGGAGAGCCTTCTACTCAAATAGCTTCTTTCCTCGTGCTGCTGGCCTCTGGAACTCCCTCCCTGCCCCCTGTTTCCCCGACAGTACAGACATGCAGAAATTTAAAACTAATGTAAACAGACATCTCGCTGCGCAGATCCCAATTTAGGTTGAACCCCCCCCCCCCAACCTTCTCCCCTTTTCTTTTTTCTCAGTAGCCCTTTACGTCTACAGTGGCGGCCTGTCTTGTTTAGGGTAAACTATGTTAAAAAAAACAAACAAAAAAAAACAACGTTTAAATGGTAATATCATATTAGCAAATCATCAAGAGAACTCAATAGCTGGGGCCTAGAGTATTGCATTACGCTATAAATAACGGCTTGATGTTAACTCACTTACAGTGCTCAATCTAGCGAGAGCTTTGAATAATTATTTATAAATAATATTTTCAAATTAACCCATATACACATGTGTTTCATAATACCCGTCCCAGGACGGGTATAAGCAATAAATATAGCATTAGGTTCACATTTTTATATTTTTTTTTTCTTTGGGAGGTATGGTATGGTTTAAGTACCCCCCCCCCCCTAGATGATGACGTTTACAAAAGAAATAATATGTCCACATTACTCATTCTGTTGCCCAGAATACATATTCGATAATTCATAATGATAAGTTGAATAGTTAAGGATTTTACCAAGCGCACACATATTATTGACATTTATGCATGCGCTAATCCTTTAAAAAATGTATTACTTAATAGAACTCAAAATTTGATGTAGAGCAGTTCTTTTCTCTCTTAAATTTTTTTTGGATCGAACTTATTTTAAATGTTTTTTGGGGCGTGGGTGCGAGTTTGGTTGGGCGCACCTCCTAAATGGTAAAGTTTACAAAAAATAATGTGGCAATGTTACTCAGCGAGTTGGGAGAATATATATTCCAAAATTCATAATGATCGGTTCATGAGTTTAGGAGTTTATCCTGTACAACGAAATATATTGCCTAACTTTATATATATATATATATATATATATATATACATCTCCTAAATGTCAAAATTTACAACACATATGTCCATGTTACCATGTTGCCTAGAATATATGTTTAAATTCATAATGATCCATTCATTAGTTTAGGAGATTATCCTGTATATATATATATATATATATATATATATATATATATATACACACTATTTTTTAAAATACATTTTTATCTTTACTTACAGATACCAGTGTTTCATGCTTATGCAATCTTCAGTGTAGGAGATACTAATTACTGCCGGTCAAAGGATTCGACCCAGTTGCAAAGTCACCTTTGACTCTACAGCCCGATATTCAACCCCAGGCCACCATCAATTAACATGGGAATATATATATATATATATATATATATATATATATATATATATATATTAGTTATATTCCAATGACCAAAGGAAAAATCAATCCATAACCATAATTTTTATTTATTTATTTTTCTCAATTTTATCATTCTATGACTTCAACGAATACCTGTATTTTTTCTTAAATTTATATTTATTTTTTCCAATTATTTAATTTAAAAAATTAAAAATTGAAAAAAAAAAAAAAAATTTGCTTGTAAGACGAAGTCAGAAAATAGGGAAATTGAGAAAAATAAATAAATAAAAACTATGGATTAATATTGAACATAACTAAAAAGTATATATGCTCTGAAGCTTGTAACACAACCTCATTGGGCTTGCAATTTCAAACAATTTCGGAGATTATAAAGAGTGTATACCTAAATATATATTTTTTTATAAAAACTCACAAATATATGTGTGTATGTATGTGCTAGAACTTTTTCACCCCAAATGCTACACAATTATACACAATGTAGAAAATATGCATAAATAAAACTGTGCGTAATATTTAACTGAAACCAATCATCTAATAAAAAATAGTGAATTAATGAAAGTGCGTTTTTTAAAGGTATATGCAAATTAGTTATCCTTTTTGAGGCCAATCGCATATCCATGACTGAGTATATTAGGAAGTTGCTTTTACTTTTTAAATAAAAAAAGTGGGCTTTTAATATCAATGTCAGTGCGACAAATAACTCAACTTTATATGTATAGAAGATATATGCATCTACAGACAGACTGTTTTGCTGTAGCGAGACAGGCAAGTGCTGTAGTGTGGATCCTGGCTTGGATAGGATATAGACAACGGCTGCATCTTTGCAAATGTACCAAGACTGACGCTGACTTTTTAATGGTCAGCGTCAGTAGATGTGTTGGAAAGCTGGACAAAAAATGATTGTTGTGAATGAAAAAGGTCACCATTTAGCAAGTGCTAACTTCACCAACGGAGTGTTGTGACTGAAAGAGAAAGCAACATGGTTAACAAACAAAGCATATTTTTATATAAGCAATTTTACAGTGATGTGAAAGATATTTTGAGTGAGTAAATAGTTTGTTAGAAAAGTTGTTTGTAGAATGTTCAGTGAGGAAAAAGACTCGACTGTCTATGTCTATATATTTGTTTTCTGTCAGTGTTAATATATAGTACATAATCCAGAAGTTATGCCATCGATTTTTTCAAACACCTATATATGGAGATAGCATTTTCGTGGGTATGTCATGCTTACGTTTTAAGTAGGATTTGGTATACGATGTTACACACTCTCTCAAAACAATTATCGTCTGTCGATTGCGTCTCAGAACATCAGCAGCATAGAAACCCCCGGAACACCTCTGTTGGATCCTCGGATGACTGCATCCTTGCAGCTACAGTTGAAATATGGTTTACGGATGCACCTTGATAAGGTACACAAAGTGATGTAGGCGGGAACAGGGTGCAGTGAGCAGGATACAGTCCTTATTTATTTAAGATTTTTTAAATTTCACATTCTTTGGAAATGATTTTGTATATGGCTACCATTTTGAATGCTTACTTGAGTGAAAGTCAAATTTACGTAATTTGCAAGAAAAGAGAACTACATTACACTAAATTAAATATTGTGGTGCATAAACTTCAAGCCTCAAGTTGACATAATTTCGAAAATTTTAAATAAAGAAAAACGTACTACTTGTTTGCTTTCACAAAAACTTGATCGTAAATACATCTGTTATCTGCTCTGCAATTGGTCACCATAAAGATACAGCTATTCAATCTGAGCGCTTAGCAATGAAAATAACATTTCAAACATAAGCGTGACATATCAACAGATGCACAGAACCTCATATAAGGATGTGCGGACTCATCTCTAAACACGTTATTCAAAAATTAAACATGACAGATCGATGGACGGACAGACCCTCATATACAGATGGAATGACTCGTCTAAACACACTATTTCAATCTTGAGTGAGACAGATCGACGGACTCACACAGTGTGTGTTTCAGGTTATAAATCATCAGACCCATTCCACCAGCAACCCAGGCATTTCTCAAAAGAAAAAAAATGCCACTCTTTGAAGTATTAGTTTTCTATACAATAACAAAACGTCTTCATAAAATAAAATTAAAATCGTGTTTTGTGTAGTTACTGAGGATTGCTATATCAAGAAGCATCAAGTCTGAACCACTCAGATATTATATTTCTTTGATATGAGAGCAGAGTGTGTACAAGTAAAGCAGACGCCATGTCCTGCTTGGCGATTCAATTAAGTTAAGGCGACCATTGAGACTGGCATCCTCATTGGACATTAATTTGTAAATCATTTGAAGCATTATTAAAATAACCGGAGAAGGTTTAAGGTGGATTACCTCCCTTTCCCTTGACATGTGGTTATCCAGTTATAAACTGTCCGGCTTGTGGAGCCGGCTGGTCTTCTGGATGGTTGAGTTTCATTTAGTTGAGGGTGCGGATGTGGGATGAAGAAGATAGGGGATGAGTTGGAAGGTTTTGATGCTGGTAAAATGATGCACGCAAGGAACATTGATTTTTATGGAGAGAAAAACGAAGAAATGGTAAAGAAAAGGGGTAGGTGATGATTGACAATTGGATAGAATTGGAGAGGGGGAGGAGGAGAGGGGAGAAAGAGAAAGTGAAGTAGAGGGTAAGAAGTGGTAAGGGGGCAATTAGTACTGAGAGGACTGGAGAACAAAGAAAGAAAGAAAGAAAGGAAAGAAAGGGAATCAAGAGAGAAGTGAAGAAAAGAAACAGAAATAAGAAAAGGAAGGGAAAAGAGTGAAGAAAAGAGAATGTAAAAAAAGAAAGTGAAAAATAGAAAAGCGAAATAGAATCGGTAAAGAAGGGGGCTACGAACAGAATTGCAGAGTAAAGAAAGAAGGAAAGAAAGAAAAAGGAAAAAGAGAGAAATGAAGAAAAGAAGAGTGGAAAGAAAGTAGGAGAGATAAATAAAGAAATAGAAGAAAAGAAAGGGGAAAAAAACGAGATGGAACAGAAGGAAAGAAAGAAAGAAGAAAAAGAAAAGATAGATGAAGAAAAGAGAATGTAAGAGAGAAAAGAAGACAAAGAAGAAAAACCAAAAAGAAGAAAATTAAAAAAAATGGAGAAAAATAAAGAAAAGAGAAATGAAGAAAGGCGTAAATTGTAAAAAGAAAAGAAATCAAGAAAGTCCAAGATGAGCATGCAGTGTATTCTAAAGAGTTATATCCAAGTCACTAGGGCCAACCGGGGGGGGGGGGGGGGGGGCAATGGTGAAGTTGATACCGACGTGGAGTGGTGAAGTTGATACCGATGTGGAGGTGCCAAGTTCGAATTCACAGCACCACTTTTACTATGGATGTTGACAACCTTCATGCGGTCTCTTCTGTAAGTATGTGATTCTAGAAAGAACTGGAGAAGCCAATGCCAACAACAGAATCGAGTCGGTTCAAAGTTGTACCATGCTGATTCACCGAAATCCTTCTTGACTGGAGCAATTTTAATTTTTGTTCCATCCAGAGTGACCCTTTTTGAGGTAGTGGATATCCCCACAGAAAACAACACAACCTTGTGCATGACTTTGCCCTCGTGGGAATTGTCTCCCAACGAGTGCAAAGTTAGGCACAGGGTCGTAAATAAGGACTCTGATTTTTTAAATTTTGAAGGGTCTTATACCGGCTCACGGAATTTTCTTCCATTAATAAAAACGTGTATGTCTATTGATATAAAGTTAGGTATGTGTATATATTTGCATGCATAGGATTCACTGCTAAACTAATTAACGATCATTATGAACTTTGGAACACTTCTGCTGGTGTTAAGGTGGGTAATATGGTCTATATTTAGTTTAATTAAGTTTTATGAAAAGGGGCAAAGAGGGAGTGGAAGCTCTTTGTGAAAATTCAGATATCTCTGATTTTTGTGAAATTTTTACAATACGTGCTATACATTAATTAACAAATATTCTCCAAATTTCAGTTTCTTTGGAGTATTTTCAAGGGTTTTTAAAGTATTTTCCTATTTGTAAAGTCAGACCAAATTGCATTTAAGCGTCTGACTAGCCAATTTTCATTTGCTATTGTTGTACCATGTTATTTGTAATATAATAACTGCCTAGCTACAATTCATTTTAAATAATTACTTAGTCCAGCCAAGACGACTGTTAATATAAAACACTTTTAAATAATCACTAAAATAAAATAATATATATAGGGGATAACTCATTTTAAATTGAAGAATATAAGGAGTTGTCTACCTTAAGTTAAAAATGTGTAAACAAATAAAAATTAAAAACTAAAATGACTTCACTGCAACACCGGGTAGGTACGGCTAGTTCAATAATAAAACTGTTACACATGGAAAACGCACGAACAGATGGAAAATTGTCTAGAAGAATACCCATTCCAGGACAGGTAAAATTAATTCCCCAAACAGAACAGTTTTGTACCGCTTTTTTGTCCTATTACGAAGATTAAAATCAAGATATAATGATACTAAATCATATTTCTAGAATCCTTATTCTAATTGTGATCAAAATCGATTACAGATTAAGGGAATATTGCTTCGTTCATGTCTAATGAATATGGATCAAATTTAATGCAAAGCTGAAATATTTGAATTTTCAAATAAGAGGTCATGCCCATATTATGCCCCCTAAAAACCCTTCAAAATACTCAAAAGTTACTGAAATTTAAGGAATATTTATTAATTGATGTCTAATACATGTAGTTAGGTATCTGAATTTTCACAACGGACTTCCACCTCCTACTTTTTACCCCTTTTTTGCATAAAATTAAATTAAACTAAATATAGCCCACATTACTCACCCTTACGTCTAGCAGCTTTGTTCCAAAATTCATAATGATCGGTTAATTTTTTTAGGAGTGAATCCTGTATATACAAATATATAAGCATATACACATAATAACTTTATATGAATAGAGACGAGCTTAACCCACCCGGCATTGTCCAGGATTCATTGATTGCAGATTTAAAAATTAATTTGGATTAAAAGTAAAATTTAAAAATAGGACCAAAACAAAGTAAAATAAAAATAATAATGTGTAAGTTAAAACGAAAGGCGAAAACACACACACATAAACAGAAATACGCAAAATAGTCACAAAATGTTATTAATATAGAGAAAAATGATGAAAAAATGCCTAATAATGAATACAATAATGTAAGGGAGATAAGTCATATGTTAAACTGCAAAGATTTATCTTCCTTACATTATTTGCATCATTATTTAAGATTGTCACCATTGTAACAATCTTTCTAACCGGAATATATTTTTTCAAATAAACTGAAGCCAAAGTATAGTAGTTAGTATCGTTAAAAATATATCCTAGAAGTAAAGAAAAAGACAAAATGATGAGGCAGATGCATCAGATACGATGCCATTTGGGTCTAAATTCTAAAATCCGACAAGATGATAAAGAATATAAAGTTAAAGATGTTTTTTTTTTACTAATTATTAATCCTCTAAGAAAATTATGGAGAAAATAACGTATTATTATTATTTTGCCTAAAACAAACTTTCCTTTCTTCCTGAATGTGCCTAGCGCCAGGCGGAATTTCCATGAACAGAGTTTCTTTCCAAGAACTCCACATCTGTGCAATACATTACTACGGTACTGTTTCACTGAAGACTACATGGTCGTCTTCAAACCCAATGTCAACAAATACTTGTCGTAAATCGTCCTCATAAGTAACCAAATTTTGTTCATTTCATTCATACTTTTCAATCCTCTCATAATATTCTTCGTCACTTAACTGACAAGCCATCTCATTAACCCTTATCCTCGAGTGGCTTTTGGCCTTCATAAGTGATGACTCATTAGTAAAAAAAAAAGAAGAAAAAAAGAAAAGAAAAGGTTATTATATTTAACAGAAGTGGATATTTATCAAAATATTTCCTTGCTTTTCTTGGAACAGATATGTGATAAAGAGGCAGAGGAGAGGAGGAATAGAGAGGAGAGAGAGACAGATAGATGGAAAGAGACAAACAGAGAAAGACGGAGAGAGGTGGGTAGAAATGCGGAAACAGAATGAACGTACAGAGTTTCCTTGTTTTGTTTTTTGAGACCGGAGATTCGTAAAAAAGTACACATAGTCTCATTTCTAAACTCGGCACCGAATTTTCCCAGCACAAAAGAAAAGCTCGTTTTCTACCACAAGGAAAAAAAACAACTTTTTTCTTCCTCCGTGTGCTTAGTTTCATGTGGAACTTCCAGAAAAAGAGCTTTTTCGCAAGAACTTCCCGTCAGTGGAACACATTACAATGGGGCTGCTTCCCTACAGCCGTCTTCAAATCCATTGTCAACAGATTTCTGGTACAAACTGTTCCTCACAAGTATTCGAACTAGGCCCATCCCATGAATCATTTTCAATCCTCTCATAACATTCATCATCTCTCAACTGATAATCATTCCATCTCATTAAACCTTATCCTCGAATGGATTTTGGCCTCGATAAGTGGTGACTGATTAGTAAAAAAAAATACATATTATATTTAACAGAAGTGGATGTTTACCAAACAATTGCCTTGCTTTTCTTGTAATAGTTTTTTTTTTTAATTATTTTGTTTGTTTGAAGCTGGAGATTCGAAAAAAAAAATGGCTTACATGCCAGGTTCGGCACGTGTGCCAAGGGTTTTCCACCCCACGCATAGGGCATCAATTCTTCTAAATTCGGCGCTCCAGTTTCTCCGGAAATAAATGAAAACGTTAATTTTGTCACGCGCCCTTATCATATCAAAGAAACCAAAATGTTGCATTGCATCCAGTTAATTAACGTTGATTATTAAATGAATAAAATAAACTGATTGATTGATAAATTAATTAACTTAATTAATTGGTTAGTATTGTGAACTGGGGAAAAGCAGAAGATAATGCCGATTGAGTGGTGTAGGGCGCGGGGGGAGGGGGTGATTATTAAACGAGAATGGCGCGTCATTAATTGTTTGTGAACCTGTCAATCAGATGGGATCCTTCATTCGGAATGAAGAATGGGTGTGGTCTCTTGTAAGGTAGGGGAAGTTTCAGCTTGTTACAAATGCAATCAACCTCACTTTCTTATTTTTTCTTTGGTCTGTCTTTTACTATTTGTCCCCATCTATCTTCTTTCCTCTCTCTTCCCCTCTGCCCTGCCTCTCTCTTCTTTCCTCTCTTTTCTCTCTCTTTCTCTATCTGCCATTGTATTTGTTTCTCTTTGGTTGTATGTGTCTTTCTCTTTCCTCCTCTCCCCCTCCTTTCTCTCTCTCTCTCTCTCTCTCTCTGTGCCTTTCTCTGTTTATCCAATTCCATCTGTCTCTTTCTCCTCTCCTCCCTCTCTCCTGCCTCCTCCTTTCTCTATTTCCCCTCTCGTTCTCTATCTTCCATTGTCTATGTCTGTTTCTCTTTGGTTGTAAGTATGTTTCTGTCACCCCCTCCCTCTCTCTGTTTGTCCCTTTCCATCTGTCTCTCTCCTCTCTTCTTTCCTTCTTGCTCGACTCTTTCATTGCATTCTACAGGATATTCCAAATGTATTCTTACCCCTAGAACAGATTTAATCAATGAGTTACTACAAATAACTTTCTTTTCTCCCTCCCTATGTCTAACATCGAACTGAATTTCCATGGACAGAATTTCTTCCAAAAACATTTGGTCTGTGGAATACGCTGTCACAAGATTGCTTCCCTGATCTTTAGTTTACAAAGTTCGTAAAGAAAGGCTTAAGATTATATAAACGTAAGACACATTTTAGACACTGATAACATTAGAACGCTAAATTGATTTGGCAAGTACAACACACCGTTGGTGGTAATCGTAGAAGATCCATTAGGTTAATTGCAAAAGAACACCATGTGTCGGAAGGGACAGACATTGGATACAAGTTTCATGTTATGAATAAAGGTCATTTTACATAAGAAAAGGTAAAGGAACAACAACACAAGGCTCACAGAATGCAGAAATGGATGGCGGAAAATTTTCATGATCACATGACCTCTAACATTTGGCTTTTTAACTACCAAGATCTTTTGGACTATTATGTATGGAGCTTAATTTATAGAAAGGTCAATGAGCACCCACATAACACTAAATAATCCATAAAAATCTCCATAGTTAGAGTAATGTCCAATATGAACAAGGAACACCTATGTAGGCGATTCACACTTCAAATAAAAGACGTTATTAAATCTGAAGGAGACTTTAATAAATAAATATAAAATATTTATTCTTATCCTTAAAAACGTTTGACAGCAAAAATTCATTGTTATCTGTTTCTAAGAATTATTTTTTGTATGTATAAATCTGTCCTCAAATACGCCCTATATATATATATATATATATATATATATTGTGTGTGTGTGTATTTAGGCAGCATTTTCTCATTTATGCGAACATTGTAAAAAATAACAGAATTCGTCTGTTTAATTATACCTTTTTTATTTTTTCAATTTTTCTAATGGTCTAATAAAAAAAATTAATAAATGTTTCACAGGTTTCACGAACGTTTTCGATTCTTCGTCGAATCATCCTCAGCTGTCAAGAGCAAATGAACAAAAAAGCTGGAGAAATAAGAGAATTTTAAAAAGACGGTGGAGAAACGCGCATAGAACGTTTTGTTCCTAGAAGTCGTTGACGATTTTAAATTCAGCAACGCTGGATGGCATCACAGAACAAAATCGCATAACGTTAAGCATTTTAAAATGTTACCACTGGTTTCATATGTGGTGTTGTTAATTTTAGGTTCTTGCGTTTTTATGTAGATAGCTTTGAGTATTTTAATTTTTTTTTAATTGTTATACTAGCAAAACCTACACGCCCTCCGGGCAGCAATTAATTTGGAGAGGGTCTGACTACGTCTGACTGGCATGTAATCGCCTAAAAGAGTGGACCCCACTCCCTAAAAAAAAAAATAACGCACAGAATAACACACAAATTAACGTTAAATATATATGAAACTGTGGAGGTCGTCATACCTTTTTTTTGGTGATAACTTCCTCCACAAATAAAAATAATAATAAGAAGATTTACATGCAAAATCAACGGAAGTTTATTTACTGAAATAAACTATTAACAAATAGAATATATTTCTTTTTGTAATGAGTTCATGAGTCCTTTCTTTAGTTTCAGGGTAAGTAAAAAGAAGAATGTCTTTTCTTTTGTTGAAATGTTCATTTGTTATAAAATATTAAAAGAGGCAATAGGTAATGTTCGCCTGTGAAATTGTATGAAGCGCGCAAAAGGGTGAAATGGAAGAGTGATAGTAAGATGCGTGTAACCTCCGGATGAAAAGTCAGTTGAAAGAGAAAGTTTGATGTTTGTGTGTGCTTAAATACTATTTGGATAGGCTCCAGCGAGCTTAAGGAGAAAAGTTTAGAAAAATATGTCTTTGGAGAAATCTCATTGGACAGAAATATCACGTGGTGTGCTCTCAACTACGTCCGCTCGTTTTTAGTTGATTTAATATATAAGGCCACATCGGAATTTGCGTGGGCGTTATTTTTTATTTGTCACGCGCCAATACAACAATTTTCACTCCGCGCGCCTAAATTGTATTTATTCCAAACAACAATTTTTATTCGAATCTTGACCGTGTCAACTGGCACAAAACTGATCCATTACTCTAAATTCTAAAATATGTTTTCCTTCTTTCCATTTTCCACGGCGTTCACACGTAATCGCCTAAAAAAGCAGAATATATATATTTTTTTTTGTGGGGAGGGGGGGGGGTAGCGGAGCGTGTTAATCTGAAAATTTACCCATATTTTATTTTTTAAGTCTTATATTTTTTAACTGTACGTCCCTTTTTTATTTTAATTTTAAGCAATTGAGTTTAGTTGTGTTATTTTTTTCGCGTGAAAATTAAATAAATAAATTCTTTAAATAAATAATAACTTTATCTAAATAATTAAATACCTTATTTTTCATGTATAAATAAAAAATATTAAGTTTTGGTATTATTGTAGATTAACACCCTCACCTACCCCCCCCCCCCAAAAAAAAAAGAAATACGATTCTACTCTTTTAGGCGATTACGTGTGGATACTCAGAACATCCTGGCGGCAATAGAAAACTAAAAAAAAAAATATTTTAGAATTTAGAGTTGCCCACCAGTGTCGCATATAAATTTAAATTAAAATTATCCTCCATATCCAGGCCATTCTAGGGTTTTGTGGCAATTAACCATTTTTATTTTGCTATTGAAGATACATTGTGCATTATTTTTGTTATTATGTGTGCTTTTACGACCTTGTCAGTCGGACTTAGGGTTAGTGTTAAAAGATATATTAATTAATGTCCTAATAAGTTAGAATGATGCTAAAAAGTAGAATCACATTGTTTAAACTTATCTGAGGGTTTTAATCTACAAATGTATCAAAGTTTGTTGCTAAAATTATTGAAGTCTTTGAGTAAAAACATTGTTTTAACTATACCCATCCCCAATTAATTGGTGTTTTGATATAAATATAGTTTGGATAACTGGAGAAAAAAACTTTCGCATTTATTCATTTAGAGGAAAGAAAAAATTAAGTTTAGTTGTAGTCGTTGACGTCGTCAAAAGCAACACCAAATTTAGTTTTAAATATAAAGTATATCATTCCGAAAGGGGCGATAATTCGGGTCTGAAACGCCCCCTGGTGAGTGTAAGTGTGTAGAAAAGGGGTAGGTAATGCTACAAAGTGTTGCGTTGTAGTATGTATTTTAAAATGAAAGTTCAATCAAAGAGAAATAAGTCAGCAGGCAAGTGAGAAAATTATTAATCACCTTGGTAATAGTGCTGTACCCACGAGAATAAAGTTTATATGAACGCAGCCATTCTAGTCAACGTGCTGCTGATAATTTTGTTGCTCTCTCATAGCCATTGGCGCTGATGATCATTGGATTTCGCCTAGCATGGCAAAGTATTACCATAGTTGTTGCTGTTGAAGTTGTCATTTATAAATTATTATTAAATAGAAAAAGTAGATGAAGCTGGTTGCTTACGTGGTTTGAACTTGGCAGCACTTCCTTTTGGGTGGATGCAAGAAAAGGCTCATCATGATTTGGGCGTTTTTGGTGGTGTGAAAATGACAATCAAGAGTAGCAGTATAGAGATCTTGGATCAGTTCGTTTGTTTTTCTCTTCAAACCAGTGCTTTTATAGACAACTTCGTAGAATGTTCTATATTTGACCGTTTCTTGGCACACACGCATCTGATTGGTCAATTTTTGCGTAGGTGGTTAAATCACGCATGTGCACTTCATTTGGTTTTAAATTCTCATGGTGAGAACAGCTCATGTAGCTAATTATTTAAAAAATAAATGAATTCCGACAAACTCTGAGAATCTTGGTTCATTCCAACACAGCTTTAAATCCGAAGTTGGAATCCTGGAAAATTCATCGCTTTCGGAGTCAGACTTATGAAAATTTCAGACATCAGGACCCAAGTCCGAGTCTAACGTCTCGCCTAATTTCAGACTTAAAAAATTAAAAAAAAAAAGAAGCTTACCCTAATCCGACTCAAAACCACCTCCGGATTTAACGTTAGTGATACCGTAAGCCTATTTGTATAATTTTGGACTACTGTTCTCATCTTGTGTGTTATCATCACAATGTTTTGGCCGATGTAACTTCCAGCCTTCTTCAGGTCTATCTTTTCAAACTCTGGAATATTTCTGTTGAACTCGGGAATCTGGACAGAACCTACCTGAGATTTCATCATTCAAACTCCTCGGCCTAATTTTCACAGATAGCATGAATTGGAATAAATACATCAAAAACATTGCCGGGGCTGCTGCAAAGAAGGTGGGCTCTCTATACCGTGCCAGTAAACTTCTCACACCTGACATTATCCTATATCTCTACAAAGCCACCATCCGCCCATGCATGGAGTATTGTTGCCACATCTGGGCTGGTGCATCATCCGCTAGTCTCTCCCTCATAGCAACTCTTTTTTGGACCTTGTCTAACTTGATAGGTCCTTCACTATCCACCAAGCTCCAGCCTCTGTCCCATCGCTGCAATGTTGCATCCTTGTGCCTGTTTTACAAGTACTTCAATGGATTGTGCTCTGATAAGCTTGCTGCTCTGGTACCCCCACAACGTAAATTCACTAGAACAACCCGATAATCTGCCAAATCCCATCCATACACTGTGGATGTCCCCAGATGCCGTAGAGCTTTCTACTCCAAAAGCTTCTTTCCTCGTGCTGCTGGACTCTGGAACCCCCCCCCCCCCTGCTTCCTGCTTTCCTGACGTTACTGACATGCAGAAATTTAAAACTGATGTAAACAGACATCTCGCTGCGCAGCTCCTAATTTAGGTTGACCCCTCCCCTTTTTCTCAGTAGCCCCTTACATCTACAGTGGCGGTCTGCCTTGTTTGGGGTGAACTATGATAAAAAAAAATTTTTTTTAATCTGACATACCCCCCCTCCTTACACACACACACACATTTCTCTTTCTCTCCATTTTTCTCTCTCTCATTACCCCCTCTTTGTATCTCTCTTTACCCTCTATCTCTACCTACCCTTCTATCCCTCTCTTTATACCCACTGTCTTTCTCTCTCAGCCTTCACTTCTCTCTATCCCTCTCTTTCTACTCCATCTCTTTCTTTTGTTTGTTTCTCTTTCTTTTCTCTCTCTCTCTCCCTCTCTTTCTAACCCCTTCTCTCTATCTACCCCTCTCTTGTTTATCTCTCTTTCTCCCTCCTCCTCTCTATCTCTTTTTACCCACCTCTCTCTATCCATTTCTTTCTACCCTCTCTTCTAAATTAATATACAAGTTCACCTTTATTCAAATGCCCCCCCCCCCCCAAGAAAACTGAATTTAATTATTATAGGCATAAATTATCGAAATGTCGGGACTGACTGCAATTTGAGCAACAGAAGTACTTCATCACGCGTATATGATTCGGTTGCCTCCCCTTTCTGTCATGCAACTTTTCTTTTATCTTTGAAATTACTCAAACTAGAAATAAAATGTTCTCTCGTTTTAGATTGACTTGACATCAATAAAAAGAAATCTAAAGGAATCCTTGAAAAAAAATAAAACATAAATTTGATTTTTGGTACCGTAGATATATTTTTAGTATGAGACATGTCTCCATTTCATATAGAAATGAATGTTTTGTTTGTTTTTTGTTTTGTTTTCAAATTCTTTTTTTTCATTTTAGTGAATTGAACTAATTTTACCTTTGAATCCGTCGTAAAATTACTTTTGAAAAAGTAAGCTGGTTTACTTTTTTTGTTACATTATGCTCTTTTTTTTTTTTTTCATTTGTGCCTTCAAAGTGTTATCTCTTTGTAAAAGTAGACACTAAGTTTCGACTATGGGTATAAAAGACTATTTCCTCCTTGAAATGAATAGTTAAAGTAATTTAAATAACCTAAAAAATGCATAAGTTTTTGTCTTTTTAATAAAATAAAGTTTTTATATTAACCTTTATTTATTAATTAATAAATACTGAGAAAATCCTTAAGATCAGATGATTCTCGGATTTATGGTGGATTTTATTCAATCCAGGATTATTCATTTTTTGGTTAAAAAACCAAATTACTTTGACATTCCTAACCCGTTTATATATATATATATATATATATATTAGTAATACGTTGTAAGACTACACATCTAAAACAAGAATAGGTTTAAGCTCCTAAAATTCATACTAGAATTGTCTACAGATAAACGTGCTAAGTATAATCATTTTTACGTGACAGTCTTCTGGAGGTTGAAACTTCAATTCTCAGTACGAACGATACTAAGAAATTAAGAATACAATTATGAATTACTTACTTGGCTGACGGAACGAGAGCAAGCTATCCGTGTGGATGAAATAAAGTGTTCTGTTTGAAATTCTGTACAGATTCCCGAGTTCGACATAAAAAGTCGGATGTAACATCGATCGAAACGCCGTGAGAATAGGATCGAAGATAAGAATAGTAGTTTAAATAATACAAAAACAAAGACTGTTGGATACTTATGATTGAAACCTGATGGACAAGTCAGGCATAGATTGAAGTTTATTTTTACCAAATATGATTGTATTGCAAAACGGATTGTGCATTTTATTAACGATTCCATGCGTGGCATTTTTATTTTTTATAGTATTTTTATTTTAAAGAGGGTGGGAATTCAATGTTTTTTATTTGGCAGGGGACTGAAGTCTAAAGAATTCAAGAATTTTTTAAAAATAAACAAATTAAAACCGTTGTCATTGTTAAGTAGTGGGGATGGTTTTTCTTTTTGTTAGTCGAAGTAAAAGACAATTTTCACCGATTCTTAAAGCATGTAATTTGCTCTGATTCCAACTCTGAAACTCCAAATTCGACAATCCTGCTTCATGGCCACCTGTATAATTGTGTCCTGATAACTCTTTTAACTTAACTATGTTAAAATACCCTTTTTTTTTTATATCACATGACCTCGTTCGACCAATCATGGCTCCTTTAATTCTGTCATTTTCTTTCTCTTTTTCTTCTTTTTCTTTACTTTTTTCTCCTTTCTTTCTTTACTTCTTACTATTATTTCCTTTTCTTTCTTTCCTTTCACCCTTACTTTTCTTCTGTTTATCCTTTTCTCCATTCTCATTTTATTCTTTTTTCCTCCCCTTTTTTACATCTCTTTTCATCCTTAGATTTTTTACTTTTTTTCATTCGTTCATTTTCCTCTGGCTTTTTTTCCTTTCCTTTTCTCCGTCTCTTTTTTTATTTTTTATCTTTGACGCTTAAATGAATGAAAATAACATGGACTCGAACTTCCCTTACCCCGTGGAAGAAACGCTCATGATGAAAATAGTCTGTTTTATGAAGAATTTATTAAGATAGGCTGAGGTAGCTTCGGAAAGTGACAAATTATGGGAAGGAGCAGAAAGAGAATAAACCCCAACAAGTGAGGCTGATCGTTTTTTGGGGTCGTAGCGAAGTAAGAGGATTGGCGATAGCAAAGGAGAGGAAGAAGACGATTGAGATGTAAAAGGGACAGTTGAGAGAGGGGGGCATATAATACACAACAGATAATTTTTTTTTAAATGTGGTTTAAATGAGTGAATATAAACTGGACTCTAATTTATCTTACCTCGTAGAAAGAAACTGTCATGACGAAAATCTTTTATTCCAGACGATAACCTTACTTCCATTCCATTTACCTCTTCTTTATCTTCTTTCACTTTCTTCCACCTTTTTCTTCTTTTCTTTTCTTTCAGGGAGTGAGGGATTATGGAAAGGAGTAGAGAAAATATAAAACCAAAGGAAAGAGACGAATGAGCAGAATTCCGTTTTGCTTTAGGTGAAGTAAGAAGATTGGCGATAGTTAAGTGAAAGAAAAAGGTTTGATTAGGAGAGAGAGAGTACACAAAATACAACTTACAATATTTTTCTTATTCCAGACGACAACCTCCCTTCCCTTTCATTTACCACTTTCTTTTTTACCTTCCTTTTCTCTTCCTTCTCTCTCGTTCTTTTTTCTTCTTAATTCATTCTTTCCGTCATTTTTTCCTGATAATTTTTTTACCGTTTCTACACTCTCCATTTCATATAGAAATTGATGGTTTTTTTTATCCATTGTTTTAATGAATTGAACTAATTTGACTTCTAAACTCGTCGGGAATTATTTTAAAAAATCAAATAATCTTAGTTTAACTTTTAGATGTATGTAGAGGCGGCAGTTTGTTGTTTAAATTTAACCTAAATTGACTGCACATGGCGGATTTTTAGCAAAATGATCTCCCTTGGGGGCACGGAAAATATGCAGACAGGTAACCTTCTTCCCCTCAAAAATAAAGATAATTTTAGATAACATTGTTCTGGCTAAAAATTTAAAAAAAATCAGCACGGGGTATCATTCTACGTTAAATTTAAACAGTCAACTCCACCCACACATAAAAACGAATTCAGATGTTTAACTATAAAGACGAAAAAATTCTGAAGCGTTTGAAAGTAAACTTCAAATGATTAAAAAAACATTAAATTCTATATGAAATGGAGACTAGTAAAAATCACCTTTTCTCTTTCCTTCCCTTTTTTTCTCTTCCCTTCCTTCTTTCCTTCCTTTCCCCTCCCCCTTTTCTTCCTTTTACGTTCCCTCGTCTTTTCTTTTTCCCCGTCTTTCCTTCCTCCTTTTTTCTCTTCCCTTCCTATTTCTTTCGTGTTTTACTTCCTTTTTCTTTCCGCTTTTTCTTCCTTTTCTTCTTTTTCCCTCCCTTTTCTTATCTTTCCTTCTTTGTTCATTCCTTTTCCCTTTCCCTCTCTTTCCTTCCTTTTTTCCTTCATCTTTTCTTCTTCTTTTCCTTCCTCTTTTCTTCTCTTCCTTTCCTAATTCCATTTCTTTTTTCTTCCTCTTTTCCTCTTTTTTTCTTTTTCCTTCCTCTTTTATTAACTTCCTCGTTCCTTTCTCTTTTTCTCCCCTTCCCTTTCTTTTATCCTATCTTTTATTTCATTTTCTTCATTTTTTCTTTCATCTTTCCTTCCTATTTTCTTCTCTTCACTTCCTTTCGTTTTTACCCCTTTTTTATTTAAAAAAAAATTCCTCTTTTCTTCTCTTTCCTTCTTCTTTTCTGTACTTCCGCGTTTCTTCTATTTTCCTTTTTCTTTTCCTTCATCTTTTCTTTTCTCTTTTCCTGTTTCTTTCCTTCCTCTGCCTTTTTCTTCTTCATTTTCTTCCACTTTCTTCTTTCTTTTCACTACTTTCCTTTCCAATTATTTCCCCCTAATCTTTCGTCCATTGCCTTCTTTCAGCCTCTCTGATTCTTTTATTTTCCCTCTTTTCCTTCCTCCCTTCCATTCTTTCCTGCCCCTACCTCTCTTTTTCAATCTTTTAGTATCAAATTAATTTGCTCCTTAACTCGTATCTCTCGTCCCATCGACTTGAATCCAATCTTTGAACAAGACACTCTGCTGCAATTGCCTTACCATTCCATCAGAATCGACAAATTATCTCCAAGACAATTTGACTCTTCTTTAATTGAATGGACATGACTTTTCGTTTTATTCTTTACAAATTTGATATTTTTTTTATGGAAAGGATACACGGTGTTGCCCAGGAAAAATAACTTCTCATAACATAAAAATAAAATTAGAACACATATTCTAAATTTGTATTTAGATTATTCAGACTACTATTCGCATCTTAGATGTTATTCTTGCAACGTTTCGGCCGATGTAACCTCCGACCTTCTTCAGTAATAAGTAGTAATGCTACACATTTAGAACAAGATTAGGTTTAAAGTTTGCAAAATTTATACTAGAATTGCTCATATGGATATGTGGTGCAACGGATAAAGTCGGTGAGTAATAATTAGTTCTAAGTGACAGACTTCTGGAGGTTGATGGTTCAATCCTCACTATAGGCGATATTAACTAAGATTGAAATAAAAATGACTAAAGAATTAAGTAATGTAATCTCTGACTTTCTACAGGTGTATCTTGTCAAACTTGGAAATCTTGATATCGAACTCGGGAATCTATACGGAATTTCAAACTGATCCCTTCATTTAATCCATAGAGGTAGATTGTTCTCGTCCCGTCAGCCATGCTATTTCAAACTTAAGCGTGACAGACCAACGAAAATGCTATTTCAAATGTGAGCATGATAGACCGACGAAAATACTATTTTAAACATAAGCATGATAGACCATCGAAAATGTTATTTCAAACATAAACGTGACAGACAAACGAAAATGCTATTTTGAATGTAAGCATGATAAACTAATGAAAATTTTATTTAAAACATAGGTGTGACAGACTCATGGGTCCTATTTAAATTTCTCAAGACCCCTTAAGCTTAAGCCTTCAATTTTAGACATTTTTCTAGAGTCAAAATCATGTAATGAATTTTGATCAAAATTGGAATAAGGATTCTAGACAAGGTTTAGTAGCATTATACCTTCGTTTTCATCTTTGTAAGGAGGCATAAAATTGATGCAAAACTGTTCTGTTTGGAGAATTAACTTAACCTTTCCCGGGACGAGTGTTCTTCTTGCGGTTGGAATTGTGCAACCCTTGCTTCTCCATAGACTGCCGGCACAGACACCTTTACTAATATATATATATATATATATATATATGCATCTAAATGAATAAATGCGAAAGTTTTTTTTCATTTATCACTTCTATATTACCATCAAAACAGGGTTTCTGTTATTTAGATCAAAAATCTTAGCTATGTACGATAACTTCTCTGGAATGAGGACAGAAGGCAGGTGTAGTTTCTTCATCTTTTATTCATCATCCATAAAGATGATGGAAAAAGACTTCCTAACAAAACAATACAAATAGGACACATATTACTCACTCATCTATACATACACGGACATATCACAACAGATTACAATGACTGCCCCTAATATACCTCAATTGTCATATTCATACCTATCTAAGTACAACATAATATTTTGAAATACTATAATACAGTGTAACCCGGATATAAGAGCACCGGATATAAGAGAAACCCAAATATAAGAGACATGGTCGCTGGTCCCAAATTACAGCCTGTGTTAATGTCTATAAATTAGACCCGGATATAAGAGAAACCCGGCTATAAGATACTTCTTCTCCGGTCCCGTCCTCCCCAATATAAGAGAGTTCGTTTTGAGTGTGATGTGTGATATCATAAATCAGTCAAAAGATGTTGCTAAATTTTCTCACCTCATTGGTGAGTCTTTCTATGACCTTCACTATAGCCATATCCATTAAATATTCATAAAAAAAGGTTTCTTTTGTTGTTGTTGTTGTTAGAAGGCGAACCCGGATATAAGAGACTTATTCTCCGGTCCCGACAGCTGTCTTATATCTGTGTTTAACAAAGAAATTTGTGTACAATAAAAAATGACTGCCTTTTTTAAGAAAAAGTAATTTTTGACTGAATTATTTGTGAAAACTGATTGAAAAGTATTTTTTATGTCTATAACTGTTAAATAAACTAGTGTTCTGTGCATAAAAAGCGTTATATGTGGTGTTTCTATACTTACATAAACAAAATAGACCATACCCGGATATAAGAGGAACCCGGATATAAGAGACTTATTATCCGGTCCCGACAACTCTCTTATATCCGGGGTACACTGTATATAGTATAGACAAAATATCCAAAGACAACCATTTGAATGCCTAACTTGCATAACTATTTTTTAAACAGTTCATAATAAATTAATATTTAGTGCTATCTAGTTGTAATTTTATTGTTCTATTTTTCTCTCTCTATCTATATATGCAATAATTCCATTGATATTAACAGTAATTAATTAAAGTGGTTTAATAAACAAGAATAAATTACCTAAACCTTTCTTAAATCAAACTAACATCGCTCGTTAGAAAGAAAGATACTGACGAGGTATAACAGAGAAAAGGAAGGGAGAGGATGACTGACTGGCTGGTTGACTTGTTGTCTATCTCTCTCCCTTGCTCCCTCAATTAGCGACGCCACATTTTCTTTTTTTATAGCTTTTAAATTCAATGATTGTTTTTATTCCTTTTAAATAAGACCGTAATGAAATGAAAAAAAAGAAGAAATCAATTCGCCTGAGTGATGGTGTGTGTGTTGGGGGATTAATTTACAATTTAGAAATGGATGGTAACTTATTGAGAATCAAGTCAGTCCTCCTAAAGGCCTGAAATGAACATTTAAACACAAATTTTTGTTCCAAGTATTTCAAGTAATAAACTTTGCAAAGTGGCAGCGAGTTGTCAAAATCAGCTAGTATATATATATATATATATATAAAATATAGTTATCCATAGACACGTGTTTCATCGTCTCTATGACTCATCAGTGCGGCTAAACCTAGTGAAATTAGAAACTAGGATCCCAGTGATTGACATCGTAGTAGGAGAAATTGTATCGCATTATAAATGATGTTATTTATGTTTTTTATTTACGATACTCAATGAGTCTTCAAAGGACGAAACAAGCTTGTCTAGAGATAAAAATAATATTTAATTATTATTGTAAGCCCCCTTAATAAAGGGAGGGCACTTTGATTGGTACAAAATAATTATATTTCCCTGGCAGTAAACCTATAGTCCCCCCTGGTTGAACACTTTAGAATTAACAGTCACTTTGTATTAAAACCGTATTTACACGTCTCAATTGTGCAGCTGATCTGTTAGATGAGAGGTTAACAACGTTGAATTACAAGACCCAGGATTGTAAGTTCGAACCCATTCGTAGGTAGGCCAGTTGTTTAAATCTATACTGAGGAGTATTGAAAAGATAAAAAAAAGCTTGCCTATAAATAAATTATATATATATATATATATATATATATATATATATATATATATATATATTGTTGAATATAATAGACAACTCGTGTCTAGATATCCTTTGGTAGATCCTTTCAATAGTCCGAATTAGGATCTTAGTTTCGGATGGGAATTGGCTGATGAATTTGCCATAATTTGCATCTGTCTTCCAAATACTTTCGGACACCTTCTATAAATACTACACATGGTCTAGACTGATTAGCCTCATTCCCCCTGAAGATGGACCCAGATGGGTCCGAAAGTTCTTGGAAGACAGATGCAAATTATGGCAAATTCATCAGCCAATTCCCATCCAAAACTTAGATCCTAATTCGGACTATTGAAAGGATCTACCAAAGGATATATAGACACGAGTTGTCTATTATATTCAACAATACTTGCCTGAAAGAGAAAATGCTGCCTAGATATATATATATATATATATATATGTCTCCAAGAGAATATTTTTTAGTTTTTTTTCTATATTTTTTTACACTTTCTTTGTATAGAGATCCAGAATTCATTATTTGTTTGTTTTTCTCTTTTGATAAAATTGTTAAATTCAACGCCTCATTCTGACAGAATCGGTAAACGTCAGAAAGACAATAGGAGATTTGATTACAAAGACGGAAAGAAGTGTTCCGACACATGCTGCCTTATCAGTTTGATACCATCTTCAACCGACAGAACAATGTGCATGCCTTGTGTGGAGAACCGGTTGCGCTTGTTGACTTAGACACAATCTCCAGCTGTGATAATTAATCGGACAGAACCAATGTTTCATGGTATGCAAAGAAAGGGGTTTATAACCAGGTTGGTAGAGTTGTAACATATAAGGTCTGACTTTGATTCTTAGATTCTAAAGATTTTGACTCCGACTCCTAGAATTCCAAAATATTCAATTCCAACTCTGATTCCTTATTCTAAAATCTTCCAATATTCAGATTGTCTGTTGATTAATTAAAAAATCTGATTAATTAAAATATCTGACTCCGACTCTTAGCATTTTTACGAGTCCGACTCGGACTCCTTTCAAAACCTCTGACTCCCTTCAACTCCAACTCTGCAAACCTTTTTATAACTAGACCAGTGTTGGCTGGGTGTATTTGGAATAACATCACATCTAATTGTAGCGATATTGGATGTGGGTGTGTAAAAATAATGTTAAAAACGGTATTTTCCACATAAGGTTATAGTATGCAGAGAAGTGAAAAATTCCATTAGAAGTTAAAAGATTAGAATTAGGGCTACATGTCAGGATATTGATGTCACATAGGTCGAGTGACACATATCAGTTAAGCTGAGAAAAAGCAAAAGCGAGCAACCGGGATTGGAACAGTTGTTCTCTACCCTATGGGGGATGGGTTGGGGATATTACATATGTATACTGTATATGAGGGGGAAAAAAGACTTGTTAAACCCCAAATGATTTTGTGCTGTTATTAGTTAATATCTTTTACAACCGCCGTTATTAATCAAAAGAAGAAGAAAACAACAAGGAAAAGGAAGGGAAAAGAGAACAAACTACTGCTACGTTTCATCTACACAACATGATTCCAGCTGTTTATGTGATACGCCGCCGTCCAGATAATCTGCTGAGATCAAAGAATTGGTCCACCGTAATGCTACATAACAATATAACAAGAAATATGTTCTTAATCTTTTCTCTCTGATAGGTTCATAAAAGTAGTCATTGATGGGCAGAAGTCCAAAGCTCATGACACTGGTGTGTGCCTCAAGGATCCATTCTAGGCCCAATTCTCTTCCTGATCTTCATCAATGATCTCCCAAATCACATTCTAAGATCATTTGTTGACATTTATGCAGACAATACAACCATCTATGGCAACACTTTGAAGAGCAGCAATGACCAAGATCTTTCTGATTCTCTCTCTCTCTTCCAACCTTGAGCACGTGGTACAATGGGGAAACAGGTGTCTGGTTACTTTTAATGCATCCAAAACCAAGCTTCTCTATTTTCATCACCAACGCTCTGATCTCCACTTAGCCCCAATTGAAATGAATGGCTCTCTCTTGAGGAAGCCCCCTGTTTTGACAAGCTTCTTGGACTGACTTTCACTCCAGACCTGAAATGGAAGATTACATCAAATCCGTTGCCACGGTCGCTGGAAAAATGGTTGGATCATTCTACCGTTCCAGAAGGTATCTCACTCCTGATGCAATCCTCTACATGTATAAGAACCAAATACGTCCTAAGATGGAGTACTGTTGCCACATCTGGGGAGGTGCTGCTCAGAGCACCCTTTCCTGCCTTGACAGAGTACAAAACCGACTTCGAAACCTAGTGGGCGATGTCCTTCTCTTCTACCTACAACCCTTTTCTCATAAAGGAGACGTTGCTAGTCTTTCTCTACTCTATCGTTATTTTCATGGTGCTCAGCTGAGCTTCAATCTATGCCCCCCCCCCCCGTAAAACATTCACAACAAAAACTGGTCTACTTACAACCACTGTCAATAATTTCCATTTCTCTCTCTCTGTCCCTAAAACTAAAGGAAACTTTCATGAGCAAAGTTTATTTCCTAGAACTACTCGTCTGTGGAACACAATACTGTGGGGCTGCTTCCCAGCTACTACAACATAGTAGTTTTAAAGTCCAATGTAAACAAATTATTGTGCCGTCATCTTAAATAATCAAATTCTGCCCAATTTCCACCATCATTACCTATCATCATGGTGTTGTCTGACCAGTCATCTGACACTCATTACCCCTTATCCTCGAGTGGCCTTCGGACCTTGATAAGTGGTGACTCTTTAGTAAAAAAAAAGAAAAAGAAAATTAGGCTTGCTTTGATTTCAAAGCTGAAATCTGAGACAGTTTTTAATCTGTATCATTTGTAGCAGGAACCGCTGTAATTATCGGGTTGGCAACTAAATCTTTTTGTTTTGTTTTTTCAAATTTTGAAATTTACTTCTTTCGAGAATTCTATTTTGAAATCATTCTATAATCTATTCTTATTTTTAGTTAATTTAAGTTAATTTCTGTTTGTTTTCAGATCATTAAAATTGAATATCAAGTTAAAAAAAATTAACATTTTCGACACCTTTTTTTTTTATTTTTTGATTTCTGCTCACGAGGTGTTGAAAATCTTGTTAAACATTTGGAAGAAGCTGTAAACAACAAGGAAGAATTTATTATTAATTAATTTTTTTTTTTATTAAAACTTTTAAATTGAGATTAAAAAACGGTGAGAACTAAGTCAACAGCCCAATATATATAGTTCTGTTTGCCCCTCCTTTACTTAGCCCGACCATAACGCTGCTAATACACATGCGTTAAATCAAAGGGATGTAATTCATCCAAACTCGATGCAATAGGCGTATTTATACAGTTTTCTTTGTATTGGGTTGGCCAAAAAATTCTTTCGTGTTTTGAATGTCATCTTTCCGGCCTACTAAAGATCATTTTATATTTCTATTTTCTAAATCCTGTATTTGGTGTAGCAAGTATGTTGACATCAGTGTGTAATAAGCCTCCGAGCAGAGGAGTTCTTACATTTTTTATTGTGTTTCAGGTCTTGAAATGGAAGATCAAGCAGAGCACTACCGACATCTCATGCTTTTTTGCTACATGAAAGGAAAAAAAATCCACAGAAATCTGCATAAAGATATGCCATGCGTATGGGAAGAATGTTGTTACAGAATTGATGTGCCAGAAATTGTTTGCTTGATTCCGAAAAGGAAATTTTTCAGTGAGAGATTCTCCTCAATCTGGCCGGCCAAAGATGATCGATAGTGACCAAGTAAAAGACGTAGTTGAGCAAGATTGTCGTTTGACAACCAAACAAATCGCAGACATTCTCAAGATTTCCAAATCTAGTGTGGAAAATGAATTGCATTAATATCCACTTAAAACAACAAACTTTTTTGGCCAACCCAATATATCTAAACAAGAAGCAGATGTGTTTTGGAATTTTGAGATCTGAATTAATTATTTGTATTATTTAACACGTTGCGAAACGGATAAAAGTGTTAAGTAACAATCAGTTCTCGTCATGTGGGCAAAACGGACGCACACATATCCGAGGCAATTGCTGACGCCTTAGAAAGTGACCTCCACTCTGTAGTGGAATAGAGTCATAAATGGATGGTAACATTTAATGCTGCTAAGACAAAGCTCCTTTCTTTCAACAACTACAAGAAACCTCTTCAATCACCGATTGCCATGCCAAATAACACCCTACCTGAAAGTCCAACGTTCAAACTCCTCGGCCTAACATCAGAGGTAACATGAATTGGAACAAATACATTGAAGACATTGCCAAGGCTGCTGCACAGAAAGTGGGCTCCCTCTACCTTGCTAGAAAACTTCTCACACCTGACAGTATCTTATATATCTACAAAACCACCATGCATGGAGTATTGTTGTCCCATCTGGGCTGGTGCACTATCCACTAGTCTCTCCCTCTTAGACAAGGTCCAAAAAAGAGGCGCTAATCTAATAGATCCCTCACTATCCACCAAGCTCCAGCCCCTGTCCCATCGTCGCAATGTTGCATCCTTGTGCTTGTTTTACAAGTACTTCAATGGATCGTGTTCCGATGAACTTGCTGCTCTGGTGCCCCCACAACGTAAATACACTCGACCAACCCGACAATCAGCTCATCCATTCACTGTGGAGGTCCCCAGATGCCGGAGAGCCTCTTCTACTCCAATAGTTTCTTTCCTCATGCTGCCGGCTTTTGGAACTCCCTCCCTGCTCACTGTTTCCCCGACTGTACAGACATGCCGACATTTTAAAACTAATGTGAACAAACATCTTGCTGCACAGCTCCAAATTTAAAATGACCCCAAAACTCTCACTCTAATTCTCATTAGCCCCTTACATCTACAGTGGCAAATTGCCTTGTTTGGGGTGAACCATGTTAAAAAAAAAAGCTGACAGTTTTCTGGAGGTTTGAAAGTTCAATACTCACTGCAAGCGATATTAATTAAAAATAAAATTACTTACTTAAGACTTCTACCCGGTCGCGGTACGAGAACAATTTACCGCCATGGATTAAATAATGGATTCAGTTCGAAAGTCTGTATAGATTCCCAATGCACCTGAAAAAGGTCGAAGTTTACATCGGCTGAAACAGTGTTAGAATAACATCCATGATGCAAATGAATAATCCAAATAATACAGGAAGACGATGAAAACGGATTTTTTTTAAAAAGGTAATTTGATTACAAAAGTTTTAATTAATAAAGTTCTTTACCAAATTTTGTAGAAGTAAAATGCGTAAAAGTAACAATAGAACGTTCTCTACGAATTCAACGCATTTTGTTTTTATTAAATTAAATATTTTAATATAAAATACGGTTACAAATAACTTTATTCAAAATAAAACTAAAAATTTATATTTTACATTATGATGGAAAAAACTGTAAGCAACATCTCAATAACTCCAGGATGTTGCCAAACTTATCAAGAACTTTGATGCCAACAAGGCAACTGGTCCCGACAATATTCCAGTCATAGTACTCAAAAAACTGCAACCCGAAATAACTCCTATTCTTACAAAGCTGTTCAATCGTTGCTTAAAGGAGAAATGCTTTCCATCACCTTGGAAGACTTCGTTGGTTTGCCCAACATTTAAAAATACTGTAGATTGGTCCTTTACATCTCAATATAGATCGATCAGTCTCCTGTGCATTATGAGTAAGTTGCTTGAATCTGTAATAAATCAAGAAGTTGGCAACCACCTATAGGGAAACAATCTACTTAATAACAAGCAATATGGATTTCGTCCTGCAAGATCAACAGCTGACGTGCTGACTGTTATATCACACACGATTAATGAATCTATTGACAGTCTTCGTTTCTAGGGCGATAGCTCTTGATATATCAAAGGCCTTTGATAGGGTTTGGCACACAAGTTTGCTTCGCCAACTTGTTAGCTATGGAATATCTGGAAATGTTTATTAAAGTAGTTCGTGACGGGCAGAAGTCCAAAGCTCATAATATCAAGGATCCATTCTGGGATCAACCCTCTTCATCTTTATAAATGATCCTACAAATCGTATTCTGAGATCATTCGTTGACATCTATGCAGACGACACAACTTCAAAGAGCACTAATGACCAACTTCTTTCTGACTCTCTCTCTTTCAACTTGGAGCACATGGTGCAATGAGGGCTAAAAGTGGTTTTTAACCCAAACTTCTCTCTTTTTACCACCAATGCTTGGATTCTCATGTCTTCCCAGTTGAAATGAATGGCTCTCTCCTTGAGGAAACCCCCATCTTTGATAAGCTCCTAGGACTGACATTTACTTTAGACCTGAAATGGAAGACTTACATCAAAACTGTTACTAAGGTCACTGCGAAAATAGTTGAATCATTCTATCGCTCCGGGAAGTACACTCCTGACACAATCCTCTATCTGTATAAAAGCCAGATACGTCCTAAGATGGGGAAGTACTGCTGTCATATCTGGGGAGGTGCCGCTCAGAGCACTCTTTCTTACCTTGACAGAGTACAAAATCAACTTCGCAATCTAGTGGGGGATGATCTCTTCTCTTCCCCGCAGCCTCTTTCACACAGAAGAGTTGTTACTAGCCTCTCTCTACTGTATCGTTCATGGTAGGTGTTCGACTGAGCTCCAATTCCCCGTCCTCACCCTGTAAAATATTCACAGCAAGAACCCACCTGGCTACACCCAACGCAGAGAACTTTCTTTTCTCTCTCTCTGTACCAAAAAAACAAACGGAACTTTCATGAACAAAGTTTCTTTCCTAGAGTATCCCATCTGTGGAACAAAATATCATGAGGATGCTTCCCAGCCGACTACAACATGGTTGTTTTCAAGTCTATCATAAACAAATATTTGTTGAACTGTCCTCTTTGATAATCAATTCCTCTCAAGGAATCTTCTCTCCATTCCATTCGTTGTTTCCAAACCATCGCGTTGTGGCATTCATCGTCCAACCATCAATCCTTTTAACCCTTATCCTCAAATGGCACCCCTGGAGTTGATAAGTGGTGACAAAATTAATTATCTCGATATATTACTAAAATATTTATATAAAATAATAGAATTACACTAGTAATTTAATTTTTCATATAAAAATTATTATCCTTTCTGATGACCTAAAGGGGAAAAATACCCTCTATTGACTTTTTATTATAGAGTGGAGGATTTCTTTCATTTCAGTTGGCGGGGTGAGTCTGAGGTGGTTTTCTGACTTGCTATTTGCTTTCACGCTTCCCGTCACCCCTTGAAATGGTTTCGTCTGAGGGCTAAAAAACGTTACTTGTTTTACTTGCTAATTGTTGCATGCCATAATAAAAGCAGACACAGATACACACACACACACACACACACACACACACACACACACTATATATATATATATATATATATATATATATATATATAATTTGTTTTCCATAAAGCTATGTTTTATTTGTCAAATATAAAGAAATTCATTATTTTTATCCAAAGAAACGAATTATATATATATATATATATATATATATATATATATATATATATATACTAATAAATACACATTGGTCTTTATTATAGAGTGGAGGATATGTTCCTCTTTCTAATTATTTCTTTAATTCTCCTCAATTTGGTCTCAGAAATTTTAAGAATGTAAATTATTCACCAAATTATTTCAGAAGAATTCTTCCATTGCTTTTATTTCCTATTTTTATTTTTATTTTTTCTCCTGGAAATCAAGTATTGGAACAGAAAGATTCTCAAGAGTAGAAGTAACCCAATGAAACATAAAGAAGAAAAAATAACACTAAAAGACCCAAGGAATTTCAGGAGGAATTTTTGCAAAACGGTAATGACTTCACTTCATAGAGTTCATTTACCAAAATCAACACTTCGATAGATGTTCCATATTCAGAATCATCTTCAGATATCCCTTTTTTTTTACTGTTCTTATTTATTCGTTTTTACTGTTTTTATTTATTCGTATTAATTAATGAGCAAATCGACTGATTTACAATTTGTGAGTTCCTATTTACTTGCCTCCTCACGGTTGATTTTTTAATGTGGGGAAAATCTAGTTCTCCAAAAAGGAGCACTCTGGACAAAAATAAAAATTACTTCAGTCTAGAAGGATCTCTCACTCACTGACCGAGGGCAGAAAAGATAAAGTGTAGTATCAAAACAGATACTACACTTTTGTGGGTCTTTAAAGTCAGAATAACATTGCAAAGTCCCTTAATAGTTTTGTTATGCGTTTCTTTTTTTTTTAAGCGGAGGGGGGGGGGGCGGGGGGGGGGGGTCTTGGTAATTTTTTTAGAATTTAATGTGCCTCTAATATGACTAAAGGTAAAAAAATTTTCAGTTCTATATAGGTGTTTTGTGAATTGTCAGTAAAGTTCAAAGATTAGGGAGAGTTATTGTTGTTGGCCACCTTTTTTTTCTTGGGTGACAATAGATACCTTCTAAAATAGTGTCTGTGTGTTAAAAAGTTTATAGCGATGCAAGCGTTGTAATATCCTCAATCGTATTTCTTCTAAATCTATGGTAGAAAGAGATTCAAGACGACTAGAAACACTGCTGGAATAAGTGAAGGACAGGCGTCACTTCAGATATTTCCTTCTCCTTCACTAGTTGCTCTGTCAAGTCTTGAGAGTCCAGTCTTCCTTACTATTTCAAAATCCTAACCATTGTTATACATTTAACATTGGAATTTATATTCAACAGTATGTTATATATTACACTGCTCTTTTTGTTGATGCTAATAATATTATTAAATAAACGATGGTAAGTTCTCGACTCAGCTTCAATCTCTGGTTCCTCCTTGCAAAACATTCACAGCGAGAACTCGATTTTTCACTGCAAACTTTCCATTCTTCTTCTGGGTACCTAAAACCAAATTGAGTTTTCAATAAACAGTTTTTTCCACAGAACTTGCCATCCGTGGAACACACTGCAATGGGACTGCTTCCCCACAGACTACAACATGGTCGCTTTCAAGTCCACTCTCCACAAATACTTGTTTGACCGTCCTCTTGAGTAATCTAATTTTCTCCCTTCCATCCATCATTTTTAATCCTCTCACAGTATAGTTCAGCGTCCAAACTGGCAAGCTGATTAACCCTTATCCTCGAGTGGCTTTTGGCCATTGGAAAGTGGTGACTTATTCGTATAAAAAAAACGACACTTGCATTAGGTGGTGACTCTTCTGCGGCATACGTTTGAATCCTATATGAATCTCATTGTTCATCTTGTGGGTTTTCTTTGTTTATTCCCAGCTCCGTGGACTCAATTAATCATTTATTTTATGACATTACTCATGGATATGTTAGCATCAACAACAAAAACCTCTGCAAGCTAGTGCTCTAACCCCTCAGCCACGGGGAATTATCATGTAAAGATGGGAAATTAAGTTCTATTCGAATAAAAACAATACATAGATATATGTAAATGAACATAGACATTCGTCATAGTTAGTTACTCTCTCATGCAAATACTAGGTAGCATATTTTTTCCACAAAATTTCCCAAATATTTTTCTCTGTACCAGCTATAAAGCGATAGAAACTAGGTAAATATAGCAATTGACATACCCAGGTACTGTACCAACATCGCTCAAAGAGCGGGTATAGTCTTTTAAAACGATACAACATTTATATGTTCGATACCAAAGCATATACTGTTTGAATTTTATTCCTCTTCCTTTCTTTCTCTCCTATTTGTTCTTTAGTACTTGTGTCTTCAGGATAACTTTCATTTTCCCTTCTCTCTCTCCTGACCGGATTTTTTACCTTGCTATTAATCAAATTAAATCAAATTTATTAGCAAAAAAATAGCAAAGTGAAACAAGCCATGTCAAAAGACAGTTAGAAGATGTGTCCATCTATATACTGTCTGAATGTTTGTTCAAGACAACTTTAAACCTGGATATGGTGGGCATCATCATTACCTCCTCTCGTAGGTTGTTCCACGGAACAGAAACACAAACAGAGAATGCTGCCTTTCTTCTATTGAGATGAAAGCGCCTATGGTACATTTTTTGATGGGTCCCGTGAAGACCGCGACGTTGCGCTGGAGGGTGAAACTCTCGTAAAGTAGATTTAAATTCTCATTGATGATGTTGTACACCAGAATCGGGTCCCCTTGCATCCTCTGCTCAGCGGCCATGATGCATCCATCGCTGCCTTGAACTATTTGGACGTCTGCAGGCTGACCACGGCTTCTGGCAACTTGTTCCATTGCGCAGCGGCCAAAACTGAAAAAGAAACCTTCTGACTATTTAGCCGAAATCGTCTCAGGTACAGCATTTCCACTTCTTAACTTACGACACCTGGTATTTTCAAGTTATCACCCATTTAAATACTAACCAGGTTATCCAATAAGAACTGGTGTTTCAACATAATATAGCTATAACTTTATGCAAATATACGCAATACATATTATTACAATAGATCTGGAATCTAAGCTATAGCGCAGGGGCGGGAAACCTTTTCAGAGTGAGAGCCAGATGAGATTTTTGGAAGGAAATCGCGGGTCGGAGTGAAAAACGAAATCTCAGAATTACTATATTTTGTTTACATGAATAAATTGTACAAAAATTGCATTGAACACTCTACAAATCTGATATTTTTTCTCAAGAGACTTCTGTATGTGATGTTATAAAAGGCGCCGACGAAGAGCCATTTTGGAATCATAAACAATAATGATGGGGGAAGTAGCAAGTTGATCCAGCATTCATTTTGACACACCTCGCATAGGTTCTATGTTTCATGCCCTTTTCTCGTCTCTCGTTTCCTCTTTGCCTCTCTCTTTCTCTTTTTCTCTTTTTATCTCTTAATAGTTAAAGAAAAATGAAATATACATGCATCATCGCTCACTGATATTTATACATTTTTAACCCACTGTAAATCTTAATAGAAACCTACTTTTACGTCTATGTCACAAAATGATATGAGTTTTACTGGGAGGTCCACGGGCCGGATTGCAATAATAAAGCCTAGCAGGGTGGCGGGCCGGACGCTAAGCCTTCACTGGGGCAGATGTGGCCCGCGGGCTGGGGGTTGCCCGCCCCTGCTATAGAGGTTCTAGACTCACTCATCAACTAACTAAAAGTCTATTTTAATCGGGGTGGGGTCCAAAAAGACCCAGGACCGCATGTGCCACAATCGGATAGAGAATGGGATCTATTTCAAATCGGTGCAAATAATAAAAACTTCTCATCTAAAAATATTAAGACCCATTTAAAATCCTCAGACAAATCATTACTAGTGATTTCTCACTAATAACTGTCGGTGGTTTTCCCTGTAATCTAAGTGACAATAATCCACCTCGATATTCCAGTACGCTCTCTACCCTTCCAGTCGCGGGTTACATCCTCTCATGCCCCCCCCCCCATACAATCAAATAGGATGAATGGATAGCCAAGCGTTTCATTTCGAGATATTGCCCTATTACAATCCCCTGTTTTAGATGCTCATTATTATTACTAGTAAAATTATGCTTCCTCTGGTCACATATTTTTGCTAGTATATACTACACTGCCCATCACAAAGGAAGAGGTAATGCTTCGGAGGATGGTATTCTGATGAACGATCGTATGCTAAACTACACACTCCAAAAAAGGGGGTAATACCTGGGAGGATGATCTCATGACAACAGAACAGATACTACACTACTCTCGACACATGCTGAATTAAGTATTCAAAGGTAGTATATTAGTCTGTTAGTGTTACTCTGAAATAGGAAAGTAAACTTAATTGAGCATTACAAGATAGTTATACTCTTGTTTCGGCTTCAGACAGATACCAAATCTCAATTATTAATTGAAGTAATAGTATAGTTTGGGCTTCAGACCGACAGATACCAAATCCCCATTATTAATAAAAGTAATAGTATAATTTCGGCTTCAGACACAGATACCAAATCTCAATTATTAATTGAAGTAATAGTATAGTTTGGGCTTCAGACAGACAGATACCAAATTTCCATTAGCGATAGATTATTATCAAAGTTTTCAAACCAGTCATTACCAGTGATCGTTCACTTGCAAAAACAGGTCACGTTCCCTGCAGTTCGAGTGACATCAAGTCTTATCAGATTTCCAGCACTCTCCACTTTTTTTTACCACTGTTGTAAATGGTTTTGCATTCTCACAACAGCCTTTTACCATCGTGTTTTCACTAATAACAGTTGTTAAATTTTTTTAATTTTTTTTTTTTTTTTTTAATACTTTTGACTTACCAAGGCCAAAGGTCACGCGAGGAAAAGAGTCAATGAAATTGTTGGTTGGGTGATGAACAATACTAATAGAGGCCTGGATGGGATGGGGAGAATTTGATTACTTAAGAGCTTGACAGGTTTGACTTGAAACGACCATGTTACAGTCAGCTGGGAAGCAGCCTCATGGTATTGTAATTCACAGATGGGAATTTATTGGAAAGAAACTCTGTTCATGGAAGTTGCATTTGTTTTTAGGTGCACAAAAGAAAGGAAAGCTACTTGAAGTTGTAGCTAGACGGGTTCTTGCTGTGAATGTTTTATGGGGGGGGTAAAGATTTGAGCTCAGTCGAGCACTTACCATAGAAATACCAATAGAGTAGAGAAAGACTAGCAGTGTCTCTTCTGTGAGAAAGGGCTGTAGCGGAGAGAATAGATCATTTATTACATTAATATTGTATGGAAAGGTATGACCCCACAATTATTGGACTTGAAAACGACCATGTTGTCGTCAACTGCAAAGCAGCCGTGTGGTATTGTGTTCACGAGATGGGAATTTCTTGGGAAAGAAACTCTGTTCATGGAAGTTCTAATTTTTTTAAAGTGTACAGAGGAAGAAAAGAAAATTCTTTGCAGTGGCTGTAGCTAAACGAGTTCTTGCTGTGAATTCTTTACAGGAGAGGGGGGGGGGCAGAGATTTGAGCTCAGTCGAGCACCTACTATGAAAATACCCACAGAGTAAAGAAAGACTAGCAACCTTTCTTCTGTGAAAAAGGAAAGTGAATAGATTATTTACTACATGAATACTGTGGGGAAAGGTATGAACTTATATATGACTTCATTGTCGAGCCATTGCTGTTACCTCAAGGTTAATTACAAAAACTCGCATCTTTCGATGTCAAACCCAATACCATTCTTCTTAGACTTGCAATTTTCCTGAAGATGATAGTTGCTAAAAGCATCTTCAGGATTGTATATTTTTTTTTAGCGAGGAAGTGTCGCCATCCTCCCACATACATCGCCTGGTATTCTTCAAATGATCACTCAAGTACTGACGAGCCTCAATGTAACTTAACTTTGGTGATCTAACAAGAACCGGTGTGTCAACGTGATTATGCCATATGTAATACCTATTATAAATGATTCATGTGTATGATTATTTGAACACAAGTTGCTATTATGCTGGGTTGGGGGAGATTATGGATTCATGCCTTTACCAAGAGTATTAGTGTATATGTTAATTTCTGCAGGGAGGCATCACCGTCCTCCCACATACAGCACCTGGTATTCCCAAATGGTCAATCATCTGGTACTGACCAGGATCAACGTTGCTTAACTTCGGTGATCTAACGATAACCGGTGTGTAAACGTGGTTATGCCAATATTATGAATCGGCATTAAATACCATGAAAAGGGTAGATTTGCCGTAAAAGAGCAAAACCAAACCAAACCTCCCCTCTCGGCATTTACCTGTAGACTTCATTGTCGAGCAATTGTTGTTAGCTACAAGGTTAATTACAAAAACTGGCATCTTTCGATGTCAAACCCAAATATTACTCCCCTCCTACCATACAAATCTTCTTAGAAGGTGCCGATCTTCCTGAAGACGGTACTTAGCTCTGCAACAGGAATCGGGAGGGAGGTGTTACCCGATATCCCCAGAGAAAACTGCTTGCAGGATGCTGAACAGCAATTTGGAATTCTGCTTTCGAGACAAGGTTCTTCGTAGAAGATGAGGCCTTGTACAAAAGGACCCTAACCCAATCAGGAACGACACCTAAATTAAAGGGTTTTAGCAGACCCTCTTATTTGGGATGCCTTCATGAAACAGCAGTTCTTTTTGTGGGATTTAAAAAACAAGAAGAAAACTCATTATCTATGCTTTTTAGCCGTTCAGACTTCTAAAGGATATATATATACACCTCCATATACATAGATATATTATATATATAAATTATATATATGGGAAATCATCCAACGCACTTAGGTAGGTACATCCTTTTTTCTTTCTACCTATGTTCTTGTTTAATACTTGAAAAAAAAACAAAAACAAAAAACAAACAAACGTTGATTTGATTGCTATGCGATACCTTATCTTTTACTTATATTATCTAACACAATGAAAAGTCCCTCTCGTGTGTGTGTGTGTGTGTGTATATATATACACACAGACTGTTTCGCTGTATCACAGCTCTTCAGTGCGGCTAGACCAGTTAGTGCCTATATATCATTTATTAATTTATTTCTATTTTTATTCATTTCATTGTATATTTTTTGTTTAAATTAATTTTGATTTTCCTTAGATCCATGAAAAAATTAAGAAAGTAATGCAACCGTTATATATATATATATATACATATATATTAGAGAGAGAGAGAGAGAGAGAGATAAAAAATTATATATATATATATAGAGAGAGAGAGATAGATAAAAATTATATATATATATATATAGAGAGAGAGAGATAGATAAAAATTATATATATATATATATATAGAGAGAGAGAGATAAAAAATATATATAGATAGATAAAAAAATTATATATATAGATAGATAAAAAATTATATATGATAAAAAATTATATATGTATGTATATGATAAAAAAAGTTATTACTACGTTAATATGAGCATAATATATTTATAATATAAAAATGATGTGCCGATTAGCCGTCTCTACCGACAGTTTCTGCGACAATAAGTATTTGGATATCTTACCACCCATGTCCTGAGAAACTGCCGGTACAGATAGCTAATCAGTACATAATTCTATGATATATATATATAAAGTAAAATGAGTTCCCCTATTTGATTTTTATGCAGCTTTTGTTTATTTAGCTATACGCTTAATAAACAAAAGCTGCATAAAAATCCTCTTAATATGTAAGATAGTGCACATATTGTTTTTTGTTCTGATAAAAATATTTAGTGCTTATTTATATTGAAATAGATCGGAAATGTGGCAGTTCAAAATAAAATAACAAGAAAAATTATGGGTATACTTACTTATGAGTTGAAAATATTAATGTACACAAAGATTTACGGAAAATTATCGAGTAGAATTTTAGTAATTAATAAAATTCATTTTCTTCTCATGTTTCCGATTATACGTTGGTCGACGCCATTTTGTGTCTTTTATTTATAAGAGTTACGTAAAAGGGCAGATAAGTTAGTTTGTCAATTCGAAATTTTCCTAGAATGGATGTGTGCAATGGCTCAAAATGGCGTCGATCCAACGTACAATCGGAAATATGAGAAAGAAATGAATCATATTTATTACTAAAATTCTACTCGATAATTTTCCTTAATTTTTGGTGTACACTAATATTTTCAACTGATAAGTAAGTATATCCATGAGTTTCCCTGTTATTCTATTTTTAAATGCCATATTTCGCATGTATCTTATATTAAGATACATGCGAAATATGGCAGTTAAAAATAAGCACCAAATATTTTTTATTTTCAATCGATTTTTTCCTTTGCTTTGATTAGTAATGTCATAAAGATAGTCGGAGGAGATAGCCCTCAGTCAGTCCTCGTGTTCAAATATTTCGTAAGATAAATTATTTTCACTTCACCGCTTGTAAACTGTATGAATGCTCAATATGTAATAATAATTCAGTTTCTTACACCAAGACTTATTATTTGATTTTAAGCAAACACTGGATATTTATCAGTTGTAATTTCTTAATTAGTTAACAAATGTTAATCCACAAATAAGATACACGCTACATATTATACCTTCATTAAAAACAGAAATCGTAACGTCAACACTGTCGTCTTTCAGAGGTGGAAGAAAGAGTTACTTAAATTCCTCAATTTTCCAAGGTAACATCGGGATATGGATTACACTAGTATATTATTATTATTTGTACTCACTAGGAGTTATCACACAAGTCATCGTCAGTGATTGCGCACCAACAACAACCGGTGGTGTTCCCTGGAGTCTGAGTGACAACAAGCTTCCGCAGATTTCCAGTACTCTCTACCTCTTTTCGATAACCACGACAAATGACCTTACGGTATCGTAACAGTTGCTTACCATTGATTTCTCGCTGGTAAGGACCATTAATCTTCTCTGGGATTTGGGTGGCAATTATTATTATTATTATTATTATTATTACTACTATTATTATTATTATTATACTAAAGCTGAGTTAATCAACGTTTCTTTCCCAAAGGCTGTTTCCCCTATATATTTTAATCACAGAAAATACATGCTAAAATATTCCTTAGTTTTGGGACTGAGTTAAATTTGAAAATTGTTTGACCTCTCGCTCTTATTTTATATGCTGTCTGTCTGTCTGTCTGTCTGTCTGTCTGTCTGTCTGTCTGTCTGTCTGTGTTTATTAACAGTCAAAAGTAATAAAACTAACTATAAAACTCAAGACTGGAACCGTCCATTATAAACAAAAGACAATATCACTACAAGTAGTAATAATACTATTTAATCTATAGCTGGAGAGGGGAAGAGAGGGGAGATATAGCAAACAGAGAGAAAATAATTTTGGATTTTCTCTTATGTATATATTTTTTAATTTAACTGGCTTTTCAAACTCACCTTTTCCGGATTCAAACAATCGAACCAAAGCTTGATGAGTGACTCAATCTTTCATATTTTTCTAGTATATATATATATATATATATATATATATATATACACACACACACACACATATACTAGCAAAAACAACCCGCCCTCCGGGCAGTAATTAATAAAACAATAGTTTTCTTTACAGAAAAAAAGAAATAATTTCCATTTGACATTTTGGTAATTTGGAGGAAAACAACAAAAATATGATTGTCGTAGTGTTATTTGATATATTCTAATGTTGGAAAATTTACTGTGCATGGACATAGTCAAATTTTATTTATTAGAAAAAAAAAGGTTTATAGATATAGTCTTTAAGATATTCAAAGTTGAGGAATTTTATTTTGTTTCAGCATAAAAATGAAAATTAATGTATAGTTGAAAAAAATATAAGATTAAAGAAATAAAATATGGGTAAATTTGTAGATTAACAGCCGCCACTAAATCTCCGTTCCCCAAAATGAAATTCAGCTTTTTTAAGCGATTACGTGTGAAGAGTGAACACTGTGTAAAACGGAAAGACGAAAAATAAACAATTATTTTAGAATTTAGAGTGGGCGATCAGTTATATAAATATTTAATGTAAAATTATTCCCCATCTCTTTTTAAGGAAATTAATAAAAATATTTTAACTGCTAACTCTAAGTCCGGCTGGCAAGGTCACAAAACCACAACTAAAATAGACCCATCCCCCCCCCCCCAAAAAAACCGCAACGGATTTAGTTCCTATAGCAAAAAAAAAAAAGAGAAAATAATTTAATTAATGCCCTAAAACGCTAGACTGGTCCTGAAGTGAGGGGATCATTTTAAATTAAATGGATATACGAAACTGATCCCGACTCTAAATTCTAAATTAAGCGTTTTTTCATATTTCTGCCAAGTTTTTTTAAGGGTGTTTATACGTAATCGCCTAAAAAAGAAAAATCTATTTTTTGTTTTGTAGCAGGTGGGGTATTAATCTACCCTTATACTATAAATCTTTCTTTTTTTTTTTCGTAATTTGGACAAAATAGTGAAACGGCGGTTTGTAAACAAAACATTAAACAAAGTTGTTATTTATTTATTTTTCACGAAAATTAAATGCTGGATTAATGAAAAAAATATTTTTTAAAACGTTTAGTTGTAATGAATGCTGCTATTTTAGGAAAAAGTATGCTTTAAAAATGAGGTGTATAAAAATAATTAATTAAGTTTAAAAAACAAAAACAAATTTGTTTTGCTTTTCGATTGTTGTATTGATTTACTCCTCTCCAGGAGTTAGGCACAAGGCCAGTTTTTATCTTACTCCTACAAGTAAGATGTGACCCAAGGTCGGGTCGGGAAAGTGGGGTTTAAAAATTGCCTGGGCAGCCCCGTCGGCATTCCCCGGTAGGGGCGCCTCAGGCAGTAAGCAATAAACTTACTCCTCCTCCAAGAGGGGAGGCGAAGCCTGGGAGGGTGGACCTCCTAGAACTGCACAGGACAGACCCATAGACCGGCGTAAATCAAGCCCCGAAGGCCAAGACAATACCAGTCTATGGGGTGCAGTATCCATCGGAACAGATACTACACTTTGATCTTAGCCAAAAGGCCAAGCATGGCGAAAGAAATTATCCCCTTGCAGTAGGGAGTGGGGTGCACGTCTTTTGAAAAGTAATGAACATGGTTTCGATTTTTTGTGATTTTTTTTGTTATTATCATTTTAAATAGTTACTGGTAATACCAACACAACTATTCCGTATATATAAGCAAATAGGGTAATCACAATATAATCGAATAACAACAAACAATTATTTATTTTGAACTGTTTAAATATATAATTGTGCTAATTAGGTAAACGAAAGATTGTATTTGACACTTTGCTTGACTATAAAATGATCAAAGTGTAGTATCTGTTTCGATGAATACTGCACCCCATAGACTGGTATTGTCTTGGCCTTCGGGGCTTGATTAACGCCGGTCTATGGGTCTTTCCTGTACAGTTCTAGGAGGTCCAGCCTCCGCCTCCCCTCTTCGGGGAGGAATAAGTTTATTGCTTACTATCTGAGGCGCCCCTACCGGGGAATGCCGACGGGGCTGCCCAGGCAATTTTTAATGGCCAGAGTGCTCACCTTCTCGGGCGCTGGCTTTTCAAGTCCCACTTTCCCGACCCGACCTTGGGTCACATCTTATTTGTGGGAGTAAGATAAAACTGACCTTGTGCCTAACTCCTGGAGAGGAGTAAATAAATATAGTTAGCTGTTTTGATTATTATATAGTAGTGATAATCAAGAAAATATTTCGCATTTATTCATGTAGATATATATATATATATATATATATATATATATATATATATATCCATATGCAACACGCTCAACAAACTAGGCATTCCAACAGTACAAACCACTTCTCAATCCATAAAACAAACTTTAAACACATCTAGACATTTCCAAAAAACACCCACATCCCATGCCGGCTTATACACTGTCCCTTGCAATGATTGCCATCAATTCTACGTGGGAGAAACACAACGTGAATTAAAGAAACGATTAAATGAACATAAAAGGGACATAAAAAACAACAACCCTCTTAGTGCACTTTTCTCCCATGCTCTAGAATATGGTCATGCATTCAAATTTGAACAAGCCAAAATCACTAAACACATCCACAACAAATCTCGGCGAAGATTATTGGAAACTGCCCTCATCACCTCCTCCACCACCATCAAGCAACAAAATGGTTTCTTTAACCTATCACCCTTAATAAGCAAGATCATCCTCACAGAACAAAGTCTTTTGCCTGATCATGGCTAACTTTTATTTTCATCTCTAACCTTTATGACACTCTTCCATTCACCCACACCCTTCCTTCTTCTCCCTGAATCTTCTTTTTCCCTTACTTTTTTCCCTCACATTTTTAATACTACAGTCCAAATAAACTTTCTCATGTTCCAAATATTTCAAATATTCCTCACCCACCCTTTCAATCACCGCCCTCCTCCACCCACTCCAATCCCTCACTCATTGCTATCATTTTCCAAATATTTCACACCCTATCACGACAAATCCTCCCTCTTCCCCCTCTCATCTATTTTCTCCCATACCTCTTCTTAAATTCCCTCATTTTCTAAAAACGCTCTCTAAGACCATAACTTTCGCCCATCCACCAAAATCACAGCCCCCCCTCCCTCTCTACCCATCCCCATTTTCCCTGCATACACCCCCCACACACAAACATTCCAACTTACTCTTCCCCTTCAATCTTGACCACAGCCATCTGGTCAAACACCCCCTCCCCCTCTTCCTCCAATCTCTCTCTGCCATCCATTTTACCCCTGCTCATCCCCCACCTCTTTCTCTCATCGCCAGCCACAGTAGTCCTTGCTCCCTCCATCCTTCCCCTTTTCTCCCACTCATTTTCGTCACTCATTTTTATTCTCTAACAAGTACGGACGTCCACCAAGACGTTGCCATTATTTTTCATTTTATTTTATTTTTCCTCCCAACATGTCTACCCTACATGTATTTGTACTTGCATGATATCTTTTCCCTTTATCATCATCCTGATGAAGTCTTATAAATAAAGACGAAACGTTGATGTACACATAAAAAACATCCAGTTTTTGGTTTTCCTTTTTCATTTTACCATCACGTCGGATTACCTTCATCCTTCTCTTCCCATATATATATATATATATATACACGAAGCCTGTCTAAAACGTATCCGACCTTAGGCCAGAATATATATTTCAAATACGTGACGGGGTTGGGACCCTGATCTCCTTCAAAGTAGACCACTTGTGCTTGCCCACCGATCCATCAACTGCCGGAAACACCTCTGGCAGTCTTCTTTTGGAATGGTGTTCATCTCCGCCGTCGCGTTAGATTCAACAGTTGTTTGAAGAAAATGCGGAGTGGTTCAATGAGTTCAAAAATGGCCGCACATCAGCAGAGAGTGACCAGCGTTCTGGCAGGCCCCAAACTGCTCGGAGTGCAGCTAAGGTCGGATATTTTTTAGACAGACCTTGTATATATATATATATATATATATATAATAAAGGCTTTTCTGTAAAACTTGGCATTTTTAAAATAAATCTTTTAATTAAATATGAATAGAAATAACATTTATGAACACTGTCACATGTGAAGTCTTTTTTTAAAAAGAAAAACGTGATGAGGTGGAGTGACATCATGCATAATACATTTATGATAAGACGTTAAATATTTCAGAATTCGTTTGTCTGGGCAGTTTGAATTTGTATTCAAACCTCTAAAGACGTTCCAGATTTTGTTAATCCCTTCTGACAATCGGATGTTCCGTGAAGCTGCAGTAGAGTCACATTCATTATTTATTATTTTTTAAAAGTTCTTTCTTTCAAAGGATATTGAGCACTTTGTGTGTCAGGTCTGTTGTCTTGAATCGAATTTGTTCTAATTTTGAGGAGTTAATTTTCAAACAAGATTAACGTGGTTTGGACATGTTTCCAGACTACCAGACTCCAGCTATGTAAATAAATCATATCAAGAAGATTTCATTAAAGAAAGATCAAGAGGACAATCAACAAAGAGATGGGCTGACCAGATAAGGATTGAGACTGGCATACTGCTCCTGACGACTGAAAGACTGGTTCAAGGCCGTAATAAGTATCGGAATTTGGTTTTCAAGCATGTAGCGAAGCCCTCCAGAGTATAATAATGACTCAAATCAAAGATTTTCATGTTATTTGAATGTATATGTGTGTATGCATATGTATATATGTATGTCAATATGTGCATATGTATCTATATATGCATATATATATATATATCGAAAGATCGAATACTGCTGCCACATCTGAGGAGGTGCCGCGCAAATAACTCTTTGCCGCCTTGACAGAGTACAAAATCGACATCAAACTATTCTTTTCCCTGCAACTCCTTCCTCGCAGAACAGACGTTGCTAGTCTCTCTCTACTCCATCATTATTTGCATGGAAGGTGCTCGACTGAGCTCCAATCTCTGCTTCCTCCTTGTAAGACATTCACAGCAAAAACTCCTCTCTTTACCACAATCTCCCTCCATGTGCCTAGCATCAGGCAGAATTTTCATGGACAGAGCTTCTTTGCAAGGGCTTCCCGTCTGTGGAACACATTACCATGGGACTGCTTCCCTGCTGATTCACTTGTTTTTGTCTTCCTTCTCTTCTTTTTCTGTTTCTTCGGAAGACTTATATCCACTCTGTTGCTAATATTGCTGGAAAAAATGGAGTACAGAATCGACTTCACAATCTAGTGTGGGGGGGGGGAGGCGATCTCTTCTGTTCTCTACAGCTCCGTTCTCACAGACGAGACGTTGTTAGTCTTTCTCTATTCCATCGTTATTTCCACGGAAGATGCTCGACTGGTTCCTCGTTGTAAGCGATTCACAGTAAGGACTCGTCTTATTACCACAACTGCAAAAAACTTTACTTCTTTCCTCTGTGTGCCGAACAACAGACGGGATTTCCATGAACAGAGTTTCTTTCTAAGAACTTCGCATCTGTGGAACACATCACCACGGGACTGCTTTCCTGCAGACTACAACATGGTCGTCTTCAAATCCAATGTTAACAAATGCTTGTCATAAACCGTCCTCATAAATAATCAAATTTTTTTCATTCTATTCATCATTTTCAATCCTCTTATAATATTCTTCATCATTCAACTGACAATCCATTAACCACCTTAACCCTTATCGGGTGGCGTTTGGCCTTGATAAGGGATGCATGTGTGCATATATGTATCAGCACTCATTATAAACTCTGACACAATTAAACAACGTAACGCTTTCTCCAATTTCTCTCCTTTAATCAGCAAAACAATGCTAACCGAACGAAACTAAAATTTAGATCCAGGCTAGCTATTTTAACACCACATTCCCGACAAAACTTTGTACATAACATCGATATTTAAGGAAAAAAATGAATTCCACTTCATAGACGCATCGCATATTTTGAATTTTATCGTGTATGCTTTTTTTTTTCGAAAAAAGAATAAAAGCATTCTTTTCTACGTCATAGACGCATCACGTATTTGCAAATTTCCACTTCTATAGTTTTTTTCAAATCAGTCATTTTGAGAAAGTCTTTGAACAATAAAGACGAAACATTGACAAACATATAAACAATTTTCGCTTTTCCTTTTTTCATTTTTCATATATGTATCTCTATATCCATGTATATTTGTATATATGTGTATGCATATATATATATATATATATATATATATATATATATATATATATATATATATGCTGGAAAGTTTGGCAATGCACACTTTACTAACTATACATCGAACTCTGACTGATAAAGTTCATCGTGGATCCTTTGAATTGGATTCTTTTACCCTCGAACTTCTACGCACACAGGATACACGAACTCAACTGACCACCGTCGAATAATCAGCTTCTTAACAACACCATTTGGACTCCTAAATACTTTGAGTATTCTTTTTCAAACATTTATTTCCAATATAACAGCTGTTTTGTTTTTGACAGTGACTGTCTTAACTTTACGTTTCTTCTCAACCAAAAGTTCTTTATCTTTTATCTTTTGTTTTTTTGTGTATAAATTTTTCAGTTAAATGTTGCCGATAATATTTACATGGACATTACCAATTTGTATCCTCTGATGAAAAGAGTTTGTCTTTGAAAATCCATGGATAAAGGATATGAAACTCCTTGCTTTGAACTTCTGATGTTTTAATAAATATTGTATCTATACAATTTTTTATTCTCATCTTTCATCTCTTGAATATATATATATATATATATATATATATATATATATATATATATATATATATGATTATTTTTATTTACAGACATGTACAAAATCTACGACACTGGCATGTCGATGTTATCGATCAACAGCTATTATAAACTGAGATCTCATCAGGCAGAGTTAGAGTCCAAATATGATCTAAGGTTAAGATCGGATTCTAACTCTCCCTGATGAGATCTCAGTTTATAATAGCTGTTGATCAATAACATCGACATGCTAGTGTCGCAGATTTTGTACGTGTCTGTGTAAATAAAAATAATCCTATATAAAAGCTCTATTTGACATTGATCACTTTTTATAAACCCGGTTGAAATTCTTTGGATTACTACCCTGTGGATGCTTTACATGGATTATATATATATATATATATATATATATATATATATATAAAATGGTTGTTTGTTTTATATCTAGCGAAAGAAGAGATGATATGCAATATAAAATTGATCTTGACCTTGCTACCATCATTATTTTTATTATTATTATTATTATTATTATTATTATTATTATTATTATTATTTCCATCTATCTTCTGCAAATAACATACCAACATCTCTATTTACCTGCATTCTTGAACATGAATCCTGATTAATATGTTGGAGGTGATGAAGGTAGTAGTCGGTGTGGGTAAATAAATATCTTTCATTTCATACTATCCTACCGCATGTAACGATGACACACTGGTGCAGTTATCTGCATATATATATATAAGTTAGGTATGTGTATATGTTTATACATTTCTATGTATAGAATTCACTCCTTAACTAATTAACCGATCATTATGAATTTTGAAACACAACTGATAGCCGTAAGGGTAGGTAATGTGGGCTATATTTAATTCAGTTATCTCCGGTTTTAGTGAAATTTTAACAATAGGTATTAGACATCAATTCATAAATATTGCCCAAATTTCAGTTTCTTTGGGGTATTTCGAAGGATTTTTAAGGAGCATAACATGGGAACAAACTCTCATTTCTGAATTCAAATAATTCAGATTTGCATTAAATTTGATCAATAATAATGAGACACGAATTAACTAAGATTACCTGAATTTCAGTTTCTTCTAAAGACCCCTTTAGCTTAAGCCTTAAATCTTAAATATTTTCAAGAATCAAAAACATGTAATGGATTTTGATCAAAATCCAAATAAGGATTCTAGACATAAGGTTTCATAAAATGATATGTTAATTTCAATCTTCGTAATGGGACATAAAACTGGTGCAGAACTGTTCTGTTCAGGGAATTAATTTTTGTACCGGTCCTGAGACGAATATTTTTTAATTATATATATATATATATATAAATATATATATATATATATATATATATGGAAATTGACAACATCTTTGAGGCATGCATGAGAATGTATTTAAGTGAAATATTTTGAAAATCAACAATCGTGCAATTTAAATGAAAAATTCATTTATTTCATTATTTTTGTTGTTTGTTTTGCAAGCTTTCGTTGTAGAACAACTTTGTCAGGCGAGACTGTCTTATAGTTTTGTTTCTTATTTTCTTCCTCCTCATTTTGATGGTATTAACCCCTAGGGGTCGAATCACGATATAAGCAGAAAGGCACGTCGAGTTGCAAACATAGTTAAAAATAACAGAATTAGTTTATTTAATTATACCTTTTTTATTTTTTCAATTTTTCTGACGGTCTATTTTGTATTAAAATCAAAAAAATAAATAAATGTTTCATAGGTTTCACGAACGTTTTCGATACTTCGTCAGGTGCTAAAAGCAAATGCACAAAAATGTTGGAGAAAGAAGCGAATATTTAAAAAGATGGCAGAGAAACGCGCAGAGAACGTTTTTCGCATTGTTCCGGGAAAGTCGTTGACGATTTAAATTCAGCAACGCTCAAATGGTATCACAGAACAAAATGGCATTACATTAAGCATTTTAAAATGTTACCACTGGTTTCATATGTGATGTTATAAAATTTAGGTTGTTGTGTTTTTATGTAGATAGCTTCCAGTATTTAAACATTTTTTTAATTGGTTTCGGAATGTATAATTTTAGTGTCATTGACTAGAATTTATCTTTAATCAGAGGGAGAGCAGTTATGTTTTTGTAGATGTTGGTAAATTGAGCCACATAATATTATAAAGTAATATAATGTATTACATATATACATTTTCAGTATTCACTTCAAAAGTGGCCAATAGCTGAGTAAAGCTTAACAGTAGTATGAAAATATATTTATGGCAAGTAAGCTACACAGAAACGTCAATTAGCCTGATGATTTCCTCCGGTAATGAAACATAAACGTTTCTGTGTAGCTTTCTTGCTATGAATATATTTTCATACTACTATATCTAATATATAAAAAAAGTCAGTCGGATTCTCGAATTTAGACCATTACAACACAATTGTAAACGATTAATTTATTTTGTTTATTTGTTTCGTGGCGTACCAATACTTTTTGACTTATTTAATACCATAAACCAATATATTATTTTTTTAATTTTAATAATCTTATATGTAGATATTTTATGATAATTATTTCTTCTTTTATTTAACTGCACTTTATCAAACCTATTCTAAATATTACTACAAAACAACGAACAATACAAGACAACAAAGTATAGGTACACGATATATATATATATATATATATATATATATATATATTTATATGTCGTGAGGATGATTCGACGAAAAATCGAAAACGTTCGTGAAACCTATGGAACATTTATTATTTTTGATTTTAATACAAAAGAGACCATCAGAAAAATTGAAAAAATAAAAAAAGGTATAATTAAACAGACGAATTCTGTTATGTTTAACAATGTAAATGAGAAAATGGTGCCTAAATACGCACATATATATATATATATTTCATTTCTCTCATTACTTAGAATTATGTTACAACATTCTTCACAGTCCGACAGTGGCTTTGTTACTGTCGGACTGAGATATGGTTCTGTTCAATCCTAGGAGGTCCACATTCCAATCCTAGGAGGTCCACCTTCCAAGGCTGTACCCTCTCTTTGAGAAAGGGTTAGTTTATTGCTAATCGCCTGAGGGACCCCTACCGGGGAATGCCGACGGGGGACGCTCATGCATTTTTTGTAGGCCAGAGTGTGCTTATTTTAGTGCGGTGGCTTTTAAAAATCACACCTGACCTTGTGTCTAACCTCCTGAAGAAAAGATAAATAAATAATATCTGATTTAGAGCGAAATTAATTTTGTGATTATTAACCAGCAAAGCATTACCACTGTCGACCATGGTAAGAGTTTATCAGGCATATGCATGCACTGTGATGACGTATGGAAGTGAAACCCTGCTAATGATGGTTGAGGACATGTGTTGCATGGAGCAAACTGATATGAGAATGATACGATAGATATGTAAAGTGAGTCACAAAGACAGACTTAGATCTGATGACCTCGGAGGAAGATTAAACCTGGACTGTATAGGGAGATGTGTGCAGAACAGACACTTCATTGATATTGTCCTGTTGAAAGAAAAGTTGAGGTAACAGGGTCAGTTGTCAGGGAAAAGCCAAGAAAAACATAGGAGGAAGTGATAAAGATGGATTTGAGAGAAAGAGATGTAAATTAAGACCTGGCCAGAGATAAGTTAGTTTGTAAGTCAATTTCTAAAGGCCGAAGAAGCATTAAAATTGTCAGAATTTCAGAGAGGTCATATTATAGATAATTCTGATAGTGGGTATAATCAAATTACAGAAAACCTCGGTATTTCACTTTTCACTGTTAACTGAGTAATTTTCCAATTCATCAAAGAGAGAAAATAATCAATATCATCTCACTTACATCGATCAGGACCCTCTGACAGCAGTCTTCCTCATTAATGATAATAAAAGTATTTATGTAATTGTCACGTCTGTGTACACTTATTATTGAATAATGATACGCTCATGTTCATACGTACATTATCACCCTTCACACATTTTTATAAGATGTGGCCGACCGATCGCCAAAGATACAATGCAAAAAAAGTAATTTAAAAAATCATCTGATGTCGCTGGTTTATTGAACTTGAAACTCAAACTAATATACACTTTATTGGCCTTCGGGCTAAGATCAAAGTGTAATTTCTGTTCTGTCCAAAGGTGGTACAATGATATCATGGGGTCTGCATTCATGACGGACGTTCATAGAATGAAAATATTTTTAACCATGACAGCAATATACAACAGACGAAACTTTGGAATTCCCACGGGTCCCGCTAGTTATTAAATAATATTTATAAAAACGTATAGCCTCTACAACCATAGAGTAAAACTGAACGGAATTTGATATAAAGAGCCCTTGGAATAAAATTACGAATTCTAATTATGATCCTTAAATATACCTCAAACAGCCTCCTCACTCCCATTTTCTACACTAAAATCACCCTTTGGGCAGCCTTTATCCATATAAAAATCAATGTTTGTTTGTGTGTTATAGAAACCGATATGTTAAAAGTTATATCATTCAAATAAGTTTCAATAACGGTTATATTTTTAACAAGATCTAAAGACACCATTGACATTTTCCTTCGATTCCATCTGAGGTCACTAGAAGCAATTATCGGTTAAGTCCATAGAATAACTTAAACATAGAACGTAAAGAAAAGAAATTACATTTTTTTTTAAAAATAGATTTTGTTCATTTCATAAAACAAAAATGAAATTAAACAAAGCACATCTCAATGAAGTATGTATTTAAAAAAGGTCTAAATAATTATTTTTATTGGTATTTTTAAGATTTAAAATGATCGAAGATAAAAGGAATTTGTTTCGATTTGTTAAAGAAACGTTAAGAAATGCAGCGTCAACAAACACCACAATGCTGACAGTTTTTTTTAATTACTTGACCTCATATTGTAAATGTTATTTAAAAATTTTCTTTCAAGGCAAATATTGTAAATATGACTATATCTTAAATTATTTTTCCTAAAAAAGCTTCCGACCAACAATGTATTATAACTAGTAGAATACGTGCCCCAGGACGAGTATGGTATGGTAGGGTTACGGTGACCCCTCCCAAATGTAAAGTTTACAAACAAAATAATAATAATAATCTGCCTACGTCACTCACCCTGTTGCCTAGAATACATATTCCATAATTCATAACGATAAGTTCAATAGTTTAGAATTTTACCAAGCACATACATATTATTGACGCTCACGTGGATGCACCGATCCTTTTAAAAATGTATTACTTCATATAACTCAAAGTTTGGTGTAGAGCAATTCTTTTTTCTATTAAATTTTTGGTATCTAACTTATTTTAAAAGTTTTTTTGTGGGGGGGGGCAAGTTTAAGTGGGTACACCCCTTAAATGGAAAAGTTTATAAAAACAATAATTTGCCCATGTTACTCACTGGCTGGCCGAGAATATATATTCCAAAATTTATAATGATCTGTTCATTAGTTTAGAAGATTACCATGTACACAAGCACACATATATTGAATGCCTACTAGACACTGTTCTCGAGTGTCTAAGGTCTCTCTGTACAGAGGTTGGTCAGGACAACCTGGCATGAGGATACTTCCCCCTACAAGTGAACCCTGACTAAATATTCAAAATAGCATAGTATTCGAAGCCCAAATAATATCCCCTGTGTATTGGCTACACCACAGTGGCTTTTCCAAGTGATATTGTCCATAGTAAAAGCACTAAGCTGGATACTCCACCAGACTAGATGAGATCACAAGAAAGATATACTATAACGTAGTTAACTGGTCAATTGGGGAGAGGAAAATGTGTGTTCTTCACTCATTTACTAACTCAACGTTTGTAAGGTAAAGGAGAACTTTAATAGACCACTCGGATATCTATGTATCTCATACAGAAATCAAGTGTTAGCCCCAGAAAAGGGCTCCTTGATTTCTAAGAATATATATATATATATATATATATATATATATATATATATATAATAAAATGACGTAAGAAGCCCTTTTTAACAATGCGTGAAAGAATTTATTTCTTTTTTTTCTTTTTCCAATCAATTTCGAAGTTTACAAACTTCATCTTCAGGGATGTATTTTTTTTTTTTTTATAAAATAAACAAACCTTTACTTTTGTTTATAAGTAGCATCGAGATGGTGTGACGCTCTCCACCAAGATGGAATAGGGCGGAAGTGAAAAATATTAAGAACGATTATGCCAGGGGCAAGCCGGGAGTTATAAAGATATTGTTCGTTCTTTTTTTTTTTTTTTTAAGCATTGAATAAAATGTAATAAAATGACGTAAGAAGCCCTTTTTAACAATGCGTGAAAGAATTTATTTCTTTTTTTTCTTTTTCCAATCAATTTCGAAGTTTACAAACTTCATCTTCAGGGATGTATTTTTTTTTTTTTTATAAAATAAACAAACCTTTACTTTTGTTTATAAGTAGCATCGAGATGGTGTGACGCTCTCCACCAAGATGGAATAGGGCGGAAGTGAAAAATATTAAGAACGATTATGCCAGGGGCAAGCCGGGAGTTATAAAGATATTGTTCGTTCTTTTTTTTTTTTTTTTAAGCATTGAATAAAATGTAATAAAATGACGTAAGAAGCCCTTTTTAACAATGCGTGAAAGAATTTATTTCTTTTTTTTCTTTTTCCAATCAATTTCGAAGTTTACAAACTTCATCTTCAGGGATGTATTTTTTTTTTTTTTATAAAATAAACAAACCTTTACTTTTGTTTATAAGTAGCATCGAGATGGTGTGACGCTCTCCACCAAGATGGAATAGGGCGGAAGTGAAAAATATTAAGAACGATTATGCCAGGGGCAAGCCGGGAGTTATAAAGATATTGTTCGTTCTTTTTTTTTTTTTTTTTTAAGCATTGAATAAAATGTAATAAAATGACGTAAGAAGCCCTTTTTAACAATGCGTGAAAGAATTTATTTCTTTTTTTTCTTTTTCCAATCAATTTCGAAGTTTACAAACTTCATCTTCAGGGATGTATTTTTTTTTTTTTTATAAAATAAACAAACCTTTACTTTTGTTTATAAGTAGCATCGAGATGGTGTGACGCTCTCCACCAAGATGGAATAGGGCGGAAGTGAAAAATATTAAGAACGATTATGCCAGGGGCAAGCCGGGAGTTATAAAGATATTGTTCGTTCTTTTTTTTTTTTTTTTAAGCATTGAATAAAATGTAATAAAATGACGTAAGAAGCCCTTTTTAACAATGCGTGAAAGAATTTATTTCTTTTTTTTCTTTTTCCAATCAATTTCGAAGTTTACAAACTTCATCTTCAGGGATGTATTTTTTTTTTTTTATAAAATAAACAAACCTTTACTTTTGTTTATAAGTAGCATCGAGATGGTGTGACGCTCTCCACCAAGATGGAATAGGGCGGAAGTGAAAAATATTAAGAACGATTATGCCAGGGGCAAGCCGGGAGTTATAAAGATATTGTTCGTTCTTTTTTTTTTTTTTTTTAAGCATTGAATAAAATGTAATAAAATGACGTAAGAAGCCCTTTTTAACAATGCGTGAAAGAATTTATTTCTTTTTTTTCTTTTTCCAATCAATTTCGAAGTTTACAAACTTCATCTTCAGGGATGTATTTTTTTTTTTTTTATAAAATAAACAAACCTTTACTTTTGTTTATAAGTAGCATCGAGATGGTGTGACGCTCTCCACCAAGATGGAATAGGGCGGAAGTGAAAAATATTAAGAACGATTATGCCAGGGGCAAGCCGGGAGTTATAAAGATATTGTTCGTTCTTTTTTTTTTTTTTTTAAGCATTGAATAAAATGTAATAAAATGACGTAAGAAGCCCTTTTTAACAATGCGTGAAAGAATTTATTTCTTTTTTTTCTTTTTCCAATCAATTTCGAAGTTTACAAACTTCATCTTCAGGGATGTATTTTTTTTTTTTTTATAAAATAAACAAACCTTTACTTTTGTTTATAAGTAGCATCGAGATGGTGTGACGCTCTCCACCAAGATGGAATAGGGCGGAAGTGAAAAATATTAAGAACGATTATGCCAGGGGCAAGCCGGGAGTTATAAAGATATTGTTCGTTCTTTTTTTTTTTTTTTAAGCATTGAATAAAATGTAATAAAATGACGTAAGAAGCCCTTTTTAACAATGCGTGAAAGAATTTATTTCTTTTTTTTCTTTTTCCAATCAATTTCGAAGTTTACAAACTTCATCTTCAGGGATGTATTTTTTTTTTTTTTATAAAATAAACAAACCTTTACTTTTGTTTATAAGTAGCATCGAGATGGTGTGACGCTCTCCACCAAGATGGAATAGGGCGGAAGTGAAAAATATTAAGAACGATTATGCCAGGGGCAAGCCGGGAGTTATAAAGATATTGTTCGTTCTTTTTTTTTTTTTTTTAAGCATTGAATAAAATGTAATAAAATGACGTAAGAAGCCCTTTTTAACAATGCGTGAAAGAATTTATTTCTTTTTTTTCTTTTTCCAATCAATTTCGAAGTTTACAAACTTCATCTTCAGGGATGTATTTTTTTTTTTTTTATAAAATAAACAAACCTTTACTTTTGTTTATAAGTAGCATCGAGATGGTGTGACGCTCTCCACCAAGATGGAATAGGGCGGAACATCCCTGAAGATGAAGTTTGTAAACTTCGAAATTGATTGGAAAAAGAAAAAAAAGAAATAAATTCTTTCACGCATTGTTAAAAAGGGCTTCTTACGTCATTTTATTACATTTTATTCAATGCTTAAAAAAAAAAAAAAAAAAGAACGAACAATATCTTTATAACTCCCGGCTTGCCCCTGGCATAATCGTTCTTAATATTTTTCACTTCCGCCCTATTCCATCTTGGTGGAGAGCGTCACACCATCTCGATGCTACTTATAAACAAAAGTAAAGGTTTGTTTATTTTATAAAAAAAAAAAAAATACATCCCTGAAGATGAAGTTTGTAAACTTCGAAATTGATTGGAAAAAGAAAAAAAAGAAATAAATTCTTTCACGCATTGTTAAAAAGGGCTTCTTACGTCATTTTATTACATTTTATTCAATGCTTAAAAAAAAAAAAAAAAGAACGAACAATATCTTTATAACTCCCGGCTTGCCCCTGGCATAATCGTTCTTAATATTTTTCACTTCCGCCCTATTCCATCTTGGTGGAGAGCGTCACACCATCTCGATGCTACTTATAAACAAAAGTAAAGGTTTGTTTATTTTATAAAAAAAAAAAAATACATCCCTGAAGATGAAGTTTGTAAACTTCGAAATTGATTGGAAAAAGAAAAAAAAGAAATAAATTCTTTCACGCATTGTTAAAAAGGGCTTCTTACGTCATTTTATTACATTTTATTCAATGCTTAAAAAAAAAAAAAAAAGAACGAACAATATCTTTATAACTCCCGGCTTGCCCCTGGCATAATCGTTCTTAATATTTTTCACTTCCGCCCTATTCCATCTTGGTGGAGAGCGTCACACCATCTCGATGCTACTTATAAACAAAAGTAAAGGTTTGTTTATTTTATAAAAAAAAAAAAAATACATCCCTGAAGATGAAGTTTGTAAACTTCGAAATTGATTGGAAAAAGAAAAAAAAGAAATAAATTCTTTCACGCATTGTTAAAAAGGGCTTCTTACGTCATTTTATTACATTTTATTCAATGCTTAAAAAAAAAAAAAAAAAAAAGAACGAACAATATCTTTATAACTCCCGGCTTGCCCCTGGCATAATCGTTCTTAATATTTTTCACTTCCGCCCTATTCCATCTTGGTGGAGAGCGTCACACCATCTCGATGCTACTTATAAACAAAAGTAAAGGTTTGTTTATTTTATAAAAAAAAAAAAAATACATCCCTGAAGATGAAGTTTGTAAACTTCGAAATTGATTGGAAAAAGAAAAAAAAGAAATAAATTCTTTCACGCATTGTTAAAAAGGGCTTCTTACGTCATTTTATTACATTTTATTCAATGCTTAAAAAAAAAAAAAAAAGAACGAACAATATCTTTATAACTCCCGGCTTGCCCCTGGCATAATCGTTCTTAATATTTTTCACTTCCGCCCTATTCCATCTTGGTGGAGAGCGTCACACCATCTCGATGCTACTTATAAACAAAAGTAAAGGTTTGTTTATTTTATAAAAAAAAAAAAAATACATCCCTGAAGATGAAGTTTGTAAACTTCGAAATTGATTGGAAAAAGAAAAAAAAGAAATAAATTCTTTCACGCATTGTTAAAAAGGGCTTCTTACGTCATTTTATTACATTTTATTCAATGCTTAAAAAAAAAAAAAAAAGAACGAACAATATCTTTATAACTCCCGGCTTGCCCCTGGCATAATCGTTCTTAATATTTTTCACTTCCGCCCTATTCCATCTTGGTGGAGAGCGTCACACCATCTCGATGCTACTTATAAACAAAAGTAAAGGTTTGTTTATTTTATAAAAAAAAAAAAAATACATCCCTGAAGATGAAGTTTGTAAACTTCGAAATTGATTGGAAAAAGAAAAAAAAGAAATAAATTCTTTCACGCATTGTTAAAAAGGGCTTCTTACGTCATTTTATTACATTTTATTCAATGCTTAAAAAAAAAAAAAAAAAAGAACGAACAATATCTTTATAACTCCCGGCTTGCCCCTGGCATAATCGTTCTTAATATTTTTCACTTCCGCCCTATTCCATCTTGGTGGAGAGCGTCACACCATCTCGATGCTACTTATAAACAAAAGTAAAGGTTTGTTTATTTTATAAAAAAAAAAAAAATACATCCCTGAAGATGAAGTTTGTAAACTTCGAAATTGATTGGAAAAAGAAAAAAAAGAAATAAATTCTTTCACGCATTGTTAAAAAGGGCTTCTTACGTCATTTTATTACATTTTATTCAATGCTTAAAAAAAAAAAAAAAAGAACGAACAATATCTTTATAACTCCCGGCTTGCCCCTGGCATAATCGTTCTTAATATTTTTCACTTCCGCCCTATTCCATCTTGGTGGAGAGCGTCACACCATCTCGATGCTACTTATAAACAAAAGTAAAGGTTTGTTTATTTTATAAAAAAAAAAAAATACATCCCTGAAGATGAAGTTTGTAAACTTCGAAATTGATTGGAAAAAGAAAAAAAAGAAATAAATTCTTTCACGCATTGTTAAAAAGGGCTTCTTACGTCATTTTATTACATTTTATTCAATGCTTAAAAAAAAAAAAAAAAGAACGAACAATATCTTTATAACTCCCGGCTTGCCCCTGGCATAATCGTTCTTAATATTTTTCACTTCCGCCCTATTCCATCTTGGTGGAGAGCGTCACACCATCTCGATGCTACTTATAAACAAAAGTAAAGGTTTGTTTATTTTATAAAAAAAAAAAAAATACATCCCTGAAGATGAAGTTTGTAAACTTCGAAATTGATTGGAAAAAGAAAAAAAAGAAATAAATTCTTTCACGCATTGTTAAAAAGGGCTTCTTACGTCATTTTATTACATTTTATTCAATGCTTAAAAAAAAAAAAAAAAAAAAGAACGAACAATATCTTTATAACTCCCGGCTTGCCCCTGGCATAATCGTTCTTAATATTTTTCACTTCCGCCCTATTCCATCTTGGTGGAGAGCGTCACACCATCTCGATGCTACTTATAAACAAAAGTAAAGGTTTGTTTATTTTATAAAAAAAAAAAAAATACATCCCTGAAGATGAAGTTTGTAAACTTCGAAATTGATTGGAAAAAGAAAAAAAAGAAATAAATTCTTTCACGCATTGTTAAAAAGGGCTTCTTACGTCATTTTATTACATTTTATTCAATGCTTAAAAAAAAAAAAAAAAGAACGAACAATATCTTTATAACTCCCGGCTTGCCCCTGGCATAATCGTTCTTAATATTTTTCACTTCCGCCCTATTCCATCTTGGTGGAGAGCGTCACACCATCTCGATGCTACTTATAAACAAAAGTAAAGGTTTGTTTATTTTATAAAAAAAAAAAAAATACATCCCTGAAGATGAAGTTTGTAAACTTCGAAATTGATTGGAAAAAGAAAAAAAAGAAATAAATTCTTTCACGCATTGTTAAAAAGGGCTTCTTACGTCATTTTATTACATTTTATTCAATGCTTAAAAAAAAAAAAAAAAGAACGAACAATATCTTTATAACTCCCGGCTTGCCCCTGGCATAATCGTTCTTAATATTTTTCACTTCCGCCCTATTCCATCTTGGTGGAGAGCGTCACACCATCTCGATGCTACTTATAAACAAAAGTAAAGGTTTGTTTATTTTATAAAAAAAAAAAAAATACATCCCTGAAGATGAAGTTTGTAAACTTCGAAATTGATTGGAAAAAGAAAAAAAAGAAATAAATTCTTTCACGCATTGTTAAAAAGGGCTTCTTACGTCATTTTATTACATTTTATTCAATGCTTAAAAAAAAAAAAAAAAAGAACGAACAATATCTTTATAACTCCCGGCTTGCCCCTGGCATAATCGTTCTTAATATTTTTCACTTCCGCCCTATTCCATCTTGGTGGAGAGCGTCACACCATCTCGATGCTACTTATAAACAAAAGTAAAGGTTTGTTTATTTTATAAAAAAAAAAAAAATACATCCCTGAAGATGAAGTTTGTAAACTTCGAAATTGATTGGAAAAAGAAAAAAAAGAAATAAATTCTTTCACGCATTGTTAAAAAGGGCTTCTTACGTCATTTTATTACATTTTATTCAATGCTTAAAAAAAAAAAAAAAAGAACGAACAATATCTTTATAACTCCCGGCTTGCCCCTGGCATAATCGTTCTTAATATTTTTCACTTCCGCCCTATTCCATCTTGGTGGAGAGCGTCACACCATCTCGATGCTACTTATAAACAAAAGTAAAGGTTTGTTTATTTTATAAAAAAAAAAAAAATACATCCCTGAAGATGAAGTTTGTAAACTTCGAAATTGATTGGAAAAAGAAAAAAAAGAAATAAATTCTTTCACGCATTGTTAAAAAGGGCTTCTTACGTCATTTTATTACATTTTATTCAATGCTTAAAAAAAAAAAAAAAAGAACGAACAATATCTATATATATATATATATATATATATATATATATATATATAACTTTATTGTGAAATAAACCATACAAAAAAGGAAAAGAAAAAAAAACTTGTTATTAAATCAGGATAATGAATTATAACAATTAAAATCTGAAGCAAGACTTCCAAAGTGGCCATTTTGTTTCCCGACCAAATGACTAAAATCCCTTTTAATATTTCCGAAGTTTATAACACAACATTCTTAATCGTGCTCATAGGGACGATTCTAAGAAAGAAAGCAAAAATTAAAAATAAAATTGGAAGACTAAATCTCGTTATTAAATAAGGATAATTAATCACAACAATTTAAAATCTGAAGCAAGATTTCTAAAGCGGCCATTTTACATTCTTTTTTCAGAATGCATCGAAACGAATCACAAAGCGATATTTCTTTTTAATCTATACCCCTTTTCCCTCCCCGCCAAAAAGATCGATTTATGTTTTTTTTTTTCTTTCTGGTTTATTGGCATCATTTTTTTACTTTGACTTGGACGGATATTTAGGATATTTGTTAAACGATGCCAACTTTAGAACAAGGATGGTTTCTGTCGGCAGAAGTCATTTGCTCGGATTATGTTTCATGAGTCATCCGATGGAGTTCTCAATTGTTTCTTTCTTCATTGTCATTTAATAATCTGCTATTTGGAATACAATTAATTTTATAATTTTGATTTAGAACACAATTAATTTTCTTTAGTTTTTCTTTGTATTTTTTCTTTCTTCTTTTGTCTTTTCTGTAATTACTTGTCTCTTTTTCAATCTCATTAAGATTTTCTCTTTCTCCATTTTTGATTTGCTTGTTCAATTCTTCTCCCTTTTTTCTATCTGTGTCTATTTCTTTCTTTTCATCTTCCCAATGTGTTATTTCTCTCTCTCTCTCTCTCTCTCTCTCTCTCTCTCTCTCTCTCTCTCTCCACCTTTCTCTCGCTCGCTCTTCGATACTTAATTAACCTATCTTTCTTTCTTTCCAATATTTTATCCTTCTTTCATTACTCTTTCTCTCCGTCTCTCTATCGCTTTCTCTCTTTTTCACCATCTCCTTTTCATCTCCCTATTTTGACTCAACCTCTCTTTCTTTTTTTCTTTTTCTCAGTATGTCTTTATCTCTCACTTTCTCTCACCCTTTCTCTCTCTCCTCTTTTTCTTTCTCTTCTCATTTTCTTTCTCTCACTCTCCCCTTCTTTTCTTCTTTCTCCGCCTCTCTCACTATTCATCTCTCCCCCTTTATACCTCTCTGTCGCTTTCCCCCTCTCTGCCCACCTCTCTTTCTCTCACTTAATTCCCCCTTCAACCAACAATACATTCGTTCATCTCCTGGTGCCATTCATCTTTGAGATTTATAAGATGATGTACCAATTCCAAATAACTTCTTACATTTCCGATCTTCTTCCAAAAAACATCACATCTCCATACAAAACGTTTATTAATATATATATATATATATATATATATATATATATATATATATATATATATATAATCATCCATTCAATCATCTGTGCCCAAAAGGAGAAAAATCAAAACACATTTTTTATCTCATAAATAAAAAAAAACCTCTGATATTTTCTGAATTAACTCTCTCTCTCTCTCTCTCTCTCTCTCTCTCTCTCTCTCTCTCTCTCTCTCTCTCTCTCCTTTTACTCTTTCGAAAAGCATAAAATGTTTCGTTTTTCTTTTTTATTCTTTTTTTGTTTGCCGTTTTATTGATTTCTCTCTCTCTCTCTCTCTCTCTCTCTACCCCTCTCTTTCGTTCATTCTTTCTGTACCTTATTTTCTTTATTTTTTTCTCTATCTCTCTTTCTCTCTTCTTGTTTATTTTTGTACCTTCCATTCCCCCCTCTCCATTTCCGCCTTTTCTTCCTCTTTCTATTCTCCTTACGAATATGACTCTTTACCCCCACCCTGCCCATCTCCTCATCCCACAAAAACAAACCGAAAAAGCCTTTGAATATTCAGTCCTGTTTTTATTTCTTATCCAGAATTTTTTGTTTTGTAGAACTGCTCTCTTTAAGATATTTTTCTTGTTCCAAAAATCCCAAACACTAAACTATTGTATTTTTATTGACCTACTAACAAATGTACAAATATATTTGGGGCGGGAGTATGAAAAAAAATGAAGGAAAATACAGAAAAACGAACTATGAATAAGTTCAGGGTATTAAGCTTTTCCTATATATACGTATCTGTTGAACCATATTAGGACTCGTACCTTTTGCAAAATTAAATTAAGGAATATTTCTTTTTTTTGGTCTTAATATGTAAGAAGTTCAATGACATTTCAAAGACTATGAATATTGAAATGGTTTCTTTGTGCAAATATTAAAAATACAATAGAAAATATTTACTGCATTTACAGTAAATTGTTATTCTTGTAAATAATTATTAAAGTAATCCATTGTCTGGGAGGTGCTAATTCTATATCAATTCATTCCGATCCCTTCTATATGTATGTGATATTTTGAATCTATTGATGTATCCTGAATTGTATTTGTTTCCGGTGGAGTTTATTTTAGCCTTTTCAAATTGGGTATGAATTTATGTGTGTGTATATGTATGCAGGTGTCTTTTGTATTTTTTGTATTTTCTATGTTTTTCTTTGCTTTTTCTTTACTGCTTCTTCTTATTAAGAATAATTAAATTACAGAGTTTGGCGAAAGACTACCTTATTGGTAAGTCTCCGCTCCTGCTAAGATTTGTATATTTTTGTATTTGAAAATTATTAAATAAAGACTTCTTCTTCTTCTTCTTCTTCTTCTTCTTCTTCTTCTTCTTCTTCTTCTCATCATCATCATCGTATCCAGTTTCGTTTGATTTGTTTGTTTTACCACATATCAATCATTTTTAATGTTACTAACCAAAAAGCCCCTTATTAGCTTAGAAGTATCTGTGTTATCCCCCTTTGATTTATTCTAGCCAACGTTAAAGAATACGCTCTCCTGTCCGGAAGTTTTAAAAAAAAACTCGTTCTACCCAGTGGCGTGCAGAGGTCTGATAACGGCCAACTTCTTAATTGTATACCCAAAAGACTCAAGTATAAGTCCTAGTACTGAGAAATATCATAATTTAAATATGATTGGATGCCCGGAACTATCGCCCCCCCCCCTCTGCACGCCACTGATTCTACCCCACATGCGGAATTCAGAACAAGACTGCTATCTTTCTGGCACGTCGTTCAAAGTGCATAAACATGTCGCCCAGCGCCTTCTATGAGCATGCTTTCTTAAACCCGAGAAGGCTTTGCTTTTAGGTTACATCTTCTAACGGCAGTGCCGTAAACTCTCAGAAACACACAACAAAAAGTAACATTTAATTATACATTGCTAATACATAGTTCTCTATCTTTGACCCCCGGCAACATGTGTTTTTTTCATTGCAATTTGGACCGTAATTAATTTTTTCTTTTGTACTCATGCTTGTTGTTCTTCCCTTGCATATTATAATGTGCACAACATGTTACATAACCTCCTCTTATGTTTGTCTTCGACACACTGTTTACCTGTGAATAAATGTATCTGCATGTAAATGCAACTGTTTCTTCACTGTTGCCCCTTTTTTCTCCTTCATCCGACACTCATGTGTTATCCACGATAACACAACACATAAAATGGCGACCACCTGTGTGCGAAAGATATACCCAAACACGTGGTGGCCAGAAACGTAAAATCTAGCAGATAAAATATTGGTAGTTTTTCACTTTCAAAAGGTGGATTTTCGTCTTGCAACGACAGAGGGCTATCATCGATTCATACTAAATTTGGTGTAATTTTTACCAATAAATTTGAACTCTTTACTCTTTTTTAAAAAATTTATTATTATTATTATTATTATTATTATTATTATTATTATTATTATTATTATTATTATTATTATTTCATAGTAGTCTCAACTTTTGGATGTTTTTAGTTGAAGTTTTCTTTTTTGAACATCAAGTCGATCCCTTTGACTTTAGACATTCAAGCTGTACCATAACACTTTCGCTGTTGCTAACAGGCAAGCCTTTTGCAGAATTGGAAAAGAAATTGTCTCGTCAATCTGTTTAAGCCATTTATGATGGCGTTTCGTTATAGTTTCAAAAGCGTTCCAATTACAATGGGAATCACCTTGACTTCTCTACATTTTCATAGTCTAACTAATTCCCATTTTAGATCTTGATATTTTTTTTTGTGGTTTTTTTCCTGCACTCTGGTATCAAAGGGGCAAGCTATATCAATGATTAAACAAGTTCTCTTGTTTTTGTTTAGAAAGATTAAGTCGGGTTTTGAATGTTCAAAAACCTTATCAGTCTGTATGCGCATGCCCAAAGAAGTTTGGCATTGTCGTTCTCTTGTACCACTTCTGGCTTATGCTCATACCACTTTTCATTGTGATCCTACTCATAAAGTTTGCATATATTCCAGTGTAGTACCTGAGCGACTTTGTCGTGTCTCAATTTTATATACTAATGTTGTGCTATCATTGGACATTCAGATACAATATGCACTAAGGTTTCTTCCTTGTCATTACACAATCCGCATACCGGTGATTCTACAGTTTTGTTAATGTAATGTTTGATGGACCTAGTGTGGGTGACTTGTTCCTGGGCTGCCATTAAGGTGTTCTCAGTAGATCTTTTGAGATCACCCTGACCAACAAATTCCAGCTCTTATTATCTCTAAATGCAGTATTCTTAAAGAATACACTAGTTTTTTTCCAAATAATTTTAACCCTCTCTCTTGTAACCTTTGATTCTTTTCACCCCAGTTCTTAGTAGTTCCTCTTTTTTCACTTTACGAAGAAGAATCTCATTACTTTCAGAAATATATTTTTAGAGACAACCTTCTTCCATATTCACAACATCTTCAACACTAAGTAAACCTCAACCATCTTCCTTTCTAGGTAGATACAATCGATCTGCATCTCCTTTCTTTGCAAAAGCTACATAAATTATAAGCATTTTCCCTGTTTTGGTATCTAAACATTTTAGTTCATTTACATTCCAGTCAAGTATACCGGCAGTATATCGAATGATAGCTACTGCTCTGGCATTTATAGCATAGATTGTATTTCTACTGTGGAGGTGTGATTTAAGAATACTCCTTACTCTAAGCATAATAAACCAACGAAAATGGCATTTCAAACTTATGATTGACAGAGCGACGAAAATGCTATTTCGAACTTCAGCATGAGATACAAAAATGGCATCTTTTTAATTTATTGTAAACTCTTGAGTCAATCCAACTCACATCTCAAGCACGTATTCAGGGCTATTGTAAAAATACCAATATTCATAAAGCTTGACCGTTTACTTTTAGAACTATTAATATTCATTAAAAAACACTTGTATGTGACAGACGTACCAACCTACGGTTGCATCGCCTCTGCCTTTCTTATTCTTATGTGCAATTGTTCCACACATGCAGGTCCGCCATCTTCAGGTCACATTGTTATAAAATACCATATAACAAAAATACACAGTTCAGTTCTTTATTAAACCTGACCGGGGAAGACGCCTTTGTGGACAGTAGCACCGAATTGATATTAGTACGTTCCACTCTCTCCAGGCCTGTGAGGTTGGGGGTCCCTTACAGCATTCGAGTTCTTCAGTTATGCTGAATTCTAGCTGGGAAAACAGACCTGTTCGATGTCGAATCAATATTCTAATTCGACCTCCCACTTCTCACTCATGCCGTCACTGCCACATAAGACGTCCTTCAATTTACTACACTACCAATCAAATAAAAAGGCCTCGCATAGAGGTGTGCCTATGAATCTAAGAACAAAATGCATTAATTAGTCGTTAGTAGATGTTTACAATTTCCACGTAAGTATTGGATTTCAGAGTTTAAGGTTATAAGTTTCAAAAAGAAATTAAAATAAAATGATTAAATATTATAATTTAATATGATAATAAACCCAAATGTAATTATACAGGGTGCGTAAGGTATTTGAGGACATACGTTACTTTTACATTAGCAGGAATATTATTTAACTCTATATTTTCTATATTTCAGAATTATCAAAAGCAGCCTCTATAATTACAAAACAAATGAAGAGGAACACAGTTATCGTGACTATAAAGACTGAATATAGTCATTCAGAAATGGAACCATTTTTCAAAATCGCTTGGTCTTTATCAAAACGTACGAGACATTCTAGACATACTGAAAGCATCAGAATTTATTCGATAAATCCTAGAAAATCTATCAGGTTGATTGCAAAACAATACTATGTGTCAGAAGGAACAATTTGTAATGTTGTGATGAGTAAAGGTCATTGTAACATCCTTGTGTTTGTTTTACAAATACTTCAATGGATTATGCTCCGATGAACTGGCTACTTTGGTGCCCCCTCGACGTAAATTCACTAGACCAACTCGACAATCAGCTAAATCCCATCCATTCACTGTGGAAGTCCCCAGATGCCGGAGAGCCTTCTACTCCAGTAGCTTCTTTCCTCATGTTGCTGGCTTCTGGAACTTCCTCCCTGCCCCCCTGTTTCCCCAACATGCAGAGGTTTAAAACTAATGTAAATAGACATCTCGCTGCACAGCTCCCAACTTAGAATGACACCCTAAACCTACTCCCTAATTCTCAGTAGCCCCTTACGTCTACAGTGGCGTCCTGCCTTTTTGGGGTGAAATATCATTAAAAAAAAAATGTTTTTTAATCTATTCGGACTATTGAATTCATCAACATTATGCATTTTTTTAATATGTTGAAATGGAGGGGGTTGGGGGAGATATTAAGAATTGACCGTGACCATTTTGCTTCTCAATGTTGTCCGGGATCGATAATTGTACAATTTCAGTATTAATTTTTTTAACTGGTATATATTAACTGTCTTTGGACTATTGACTTCATCCACATAACGTATCTTCTTAATGTTAAAATGGAGAGGGAGGGCAGAAATTAGGAATTGACCAGGACTATTTGTTCTACTCGGGGTTGTCCGGGATAAAAAAAAATTGTAAGACTACAGTACCACTTTTAGTAACTAGTATATATTAAATGTCTTCATAGTATTGTCTTTTTCAACATCATTTATCTTCATATTATTGTGAAATGTGGGGAAGACAAGAAATAAGGAATTGCTCGGAACTATTAGTTCTACTCGGCATTGTCCGGGATCAATAATCATTATCACCATCATTTCTTTTCATACTTTGATTTTAACAGCATTTTAGGCAGTTCTGTGAAGGCCTCTTTACTAATATTAAAGTATTAAGAGAAAGGGAGAAAGATAAATAGACAGCTAGAGAGAGAGAGAGAGAGAAGGAGAGGGAGAGAGATAGACGTTTTAATATAAAGATGTTACAGATGCTATTTAACTTCTATTTAGTTTTTTTTTATGGCCCCGGGCAACGCCAGCTAGCCCTAGTAGTCTATTATATAAAGGGCAGTTGTCTGTGCCTGTGTTTGTATGTTTGCAAAAGGCCCTTGACTGACTCGACGGGCTACCTAGAAGTTGGCTTTTTCTGAATAGTCCAGCTTTCCGACGCATAATAAAAAAATTGGAAAAAAAAAACATCAATTTCTTTGTGCCGAACCGACACGGAACTTCTCGGGGGTGGGGGGGCTTACCAAATTTCCTCGTTTTCCTGTCATCTGTACGTTGTGCGCATATGCGGTTTGCCAAAACGAAGCCCGGATTCAAACGGTGTTCACGTGACCTATTTTTCATCGGATCTTATATGCTCTCCGCTTGCCGCTACGGGTATCGAGAAAGAACCAAGACCAAAAGGTCGACGGTTCGATCCCCACCGACTCCCAAGAATTTATTTTTTAAACAAAAGAGGGGAGGAAGCAGGGGTGAGTGGGACGACCGAGCAAGACAGAGATAATACTTTTAATGATATAAATATGTTACGCTTTTGCCACGGGCGACGGGGAGAGGGGGTGAGAGAAGAGGGGAGCCACCGGGAAGAGAGAGATTGTTACACTTTTGTTTGCAGAAAGGGAGGGGGGAAACGGAAGGGGGGAAAGAGCCCCGGGCAACGCCGGGTACCCCTGCTATATATAAAGAGTAGTTGTCTGTCTGTGTGTGTCCAGCTAAAAGTCAAACCTACAAAATAAACACCCACACACGTGGTATATTCTTGATCAGCGTTGTCTGAAATGAATAATATCTAAAATTTAAAAAAATATATATTCATTCTTTGGGGGTCAACTGACCAACATTTCGTTAGGGAGGTCTTGGTTTTTCAGTCATTTCGTTCAGCCATTTTATTTACTAAAGGGAAGTAACTTCCCTTATGTCGACTAATTCCTTGGGGAATTTATATAAAGGAGAATTGTGTGTGTGTATGTTAAAAGAGAGAAATAGGTTGGATAGGGGAGAGGGAGAAAGAGAAGGTAGGGAGAGGGAGGAGGAAAATGGAGGAAGGGGAAAGAGAGAAAGATAGAGAAACGGATAGAGAGAGGTAAAGAGATAAAAGTTTTAATAGAAATATGTTACACTTTTGCCCCGGGCAATGCCGGATAGTCCTGCTAGTCAAGGCTAAAAGCCACTCGAGGATGAGGGTTAATGAGATGGATGGATTGTCACTTGAATGATGATGGATATTAACTATGAGAGGCTTAAAAACGGAATGAATATATGTATTATTCGGACTACCGTTCTCATCTTGGATGTTATTATCACAACATTTCAGCCGATGTAACCTTTGACCTTCTTTAGGTGTGTCTCGTTGAAGTCGGAAACCTTTCCATTCTTCTTCATATATATATATATATATATATATATATATATATTATGAGTTGAAGTATTCCATACAATGCTATTTTCAATCATTTGTTCCGCACAATAGGAAATATGTAAAGCTTAATTATCTCACTGTTCTCATTTAAGCACATCTCGTATTATGTATCCGAACTTTTTAGATAAGGGTCCGTGGTGCAACGGATAAAAATGCTAAGTGATAATCAGTTCTAAGTGACAGTCTTCTGGAGGTTGAGGTTCAATCCTCAGTACGGGCGATACTAAACATATAATTACGAATTACTTAAGACTTCTACCCGATCATGGCTAACTAAACGACGGCAAGCTACCACCATGAATTAAATAAAGGGTTCCAGTCAAAATTCAGTACAGATTTATGAGTTCGACAAGATGGACCAGAAGAAGATCGGAGATTACATCGCCCGAAACGTTGTGAGAATAGTCTGAATAATCTAAGTAATACAAAACCTCGTAGTTTGTAATCTAAATGAATGAATTTTTTTCCATCTATTCTAACTATGTTAATATGAAAACATGTCAGACTTTTTCATTTCTAATGATATAAAAATATATTGAAATACTGTATATATAGGCATCTCCAACTCACTCAAACAAATCTCGATTTTACTCATTTGCATATTTATTTATTTTTAAGTTTTTAATAAATTAATATTCTGTAATATACCTTTCTACTTTGTATTCTCAAATTGTATTCTACATACGCAATCGTTTTATCGATAGGACTCTCATTATAATTATAAATAAAATAAGATAAAGAGATTGTATAAAAGAAATTATAGCGTTTAAAAACTTATTAAGAATTTAATTTTTAAGGGAGATAATTTACTTCCGGCTTTAGTAAAGTGTCAAATGTCGCTGAGATGTCGAGAATAGATATTACACTTTGATCTTAGCCAAAAAAAACAAGAAACCATAAAAATATTTTTTTGTGACTAGGCATTTTTAAATTAAAATTTTTTTAAAAAAAATTGATTAAATTGGAATATTTTTTTAATGGACGGTGTAGTATCGGTTCTGTTGTCATAAGACTGTCCTCCCAGGAATGACCTTCTCTGTTTTTAAGGGTGTGTGTGGGGTGGAAGAGGGGATCCTCCCAGAATGAAAAGAAACCCAAAACTCGATTTAGTCAAAATATCGGTTCTGTTCTTATAAGACAGTCCATGCAAGAATGAGTTCCTCCTTTTTGGGTGGAGGGAAGTAGTGTGCGTTCATCATGATATTATCCTCTGTCGGGGGGTGGGGTCAGGGTAGTATATGTTCGTTCACCATAATACTAGCTAAGGAAGAACGATAACTCAAGTTTATAATAAACATGTCTTTTTTAACTAAACAATTATGAAAGTTATCGTTCTTCCTTCGCCAGCATATTTATCTTTGCTTATAAAGATGGCGACTATATTTTTCCAGACAATTTTCATTTAGGCGTTTCACGTGGACAATGAAACTTGCCATGGTTTTTAATGTGATCTAAATAAATAGATGCAAATGTTTTTTCCACCTATTCTAACTGTATTGACATTAAAACGGTTTATGCTTATTTAATTCTCTGTAGTATATTTTCATTCGTCACGATACATTCCTCCCAGTCATTACCTCCTCTTTGGGGGGAAGGCTGTACAGTATACATTCGTTCCTCATGATACCATTTCCCCAAGATTAACAGTTGTGTGTGTGTGTGTGAGGCGGAATAGTGTACTATCTATTCTGTTGTCATGATATCATCCTCCCAGGCATTACCCTCTCATTGGGGGGAGGGGAACAGTGTATGTAGTTCGTCCATCATGATATCATCCTCTCAGCCTCTCATTTATATATTTATTTATTTTTAAGTTTCTAATGAATTAATATTTTCTAATCTGTTAATAATTAAATACATGCGTTTATTATTTTTTAATAAATGTGTTGTTGTTGTTGTTGTTGCTGTTCCTATTTACTTCTTCCCACGAGAGCAGAGCTAGGCACAATGTCAATATTTAATGTGGGGAGAATCCAGCTCCCTCAAAATAGGCACTCTGCATTGGAACAAAAATTTCAATTGCCTCGGTCTAGAAGGATTTCTCCTTCACTGAAAGAGAACATAAAAACTAAGTGCAGATTCAGTACAGATACTACATTTTGCTCCTAGCCAAAAGGCCAAGGAGTTAACATGTTGGTATTGATGATGATGATGATGATTTGTCATAGAAAAGAAATAAACCTCCTCTAATCTTTCTAAATTACAAAAAAAATATTTTTCTTTATATTCTTTACGTATTTTCGTTTCTTTTATAATAAAGGTGAAAAGTACAAAGTACTCATTTCGAATTACTCAGTAATATGAAAGTTGAGTATTTGAGCAATCGACGTTCCACCCTTATGTTTATTCATTTCATTATATAACCAGTTTTAATAGGGAATTCATTTTAATTTTTATGCTGAAACAAAATAAAATTTATCGACGTTGAATATCTTAAAGACCATATCAATTGACCTTTTTGTTGTTTTTTTTTCCGAAAAAACAAAATTTGACGATATTCATGCACAGTATATTTCCTCCATATTAGAATATATCAAATAACACTACGACAAGCATCATTTTTTTAAAATTTCCTCTAAATTACCAAAATGTCAAATGAAAATTACTTCTTTGGTTTCTGTAAAGAAGACTACAGCATCAGTAATTGCCGCCCGGAGGGCGGGTAGAATTTGCTAGTATTCTATATAATAAAATTGCCAGACAACGCATTGCGTGTCCCTATTTACCACGAGGGTTGAGTTGGACACAAGGTCGGTTTTAATGTGGGGAAAATCCAGCTCTCCAAAAAATGGCACTCTGAATGAAGACAAAAATTAAAATTGCCTCAGTCTAGAAGGATCTCTCCTTCACTAAAAGAGGACAGAAAAGATGAAGTGTAGTAGCAGAACAGATACTACACTTTGCTCCTAGCCAAAAGGCTAAAGGTTGTTTGTCTGTGGAAACGTATGTTCAAACGTAATTTTTAAATAAACTTTTTAAAAAGTTTGTTCGAATTTTAAATAATTTTATTTAATTAATGACTGAACGATGCTGTTATTTATTCAATTAAACTTCACAAAAATCCGATTAAAACAGAAAAAAAAGTGGAAAAACAGAAAAAAAAGTGTTTAAAACTATAGATTATTTCGTACCTGCCTATTTCAGGGTTAAACAAATAAATCGAAAGTATTTATGGGATTTAAGTTTCAACATTTTGTATTTATTGAAAACACTGATTTTTAAAGCATATATTCCTTCCTTTGAATTATCTTTCCAAAACTGTAAATATTTTTACAAAAAATGCAGAGATACAATAAAGTGTGTGGGGGGGGGGGTGGAGGGGGAAATAAGCGAAAAGCAAAAAGGAAAGTAAAAAGACTCCTGGACAACGCTGGATATATACAGCTATTACTAATAACAAGGTTTAAATGGATGCTTCAGTGTGTTTATTAACCTTATTTATGCATGCATTATTTCGATTATTCGGACTACTATTCTCATCTTGGATGTTATTTTCACAACGTTTCGGCCGATGTAACCAACGGCTTTCTTCAGGTGCATCTTTTTAAATTTGGGAATCTTTCTGTCGAACTCGGGAACCTGTACGCAATTTCGAACTGAATCCTTTTATTTATTCCACGGCTGACGGAACAAGAACAATCTACCACCATGGAATAAATAAAGGGTACAGTTCGAATTTCTGTATTGGTTCCAGAGTTAGACACGAAGATTCCCAAGTTCTAAAAGATGCACCTGAAGAAGGTGGGACTGGGGGTTACATCGGTCGAAACGTTGTGAAAATAACAACCAAGATGAGAATAGTAGTCAGAAGAATCCACATAATCCAAATTATCAATCCTCATCTAAAAAAAATTCTGAAACTTTTTATGCATCTCCTAATATTTGTTCAACGTAAATCGAAAGATTAAAAACTTGGATTAATATAGGTTAAGCTTAAACTTAATCAAATATTATTCAGTAATCAAATATACTTTTCTTTGAAATATCAGCGCATTCTCACCTCTCGTACGCATTTAGATTCATTACCCACTCCAACTCTCTACATTACAAGAACTGATAGAATTTCGTCATTTTCTATGAAAATAGTTAATCCAGTTATCAACAGTTATCTCCCTTGTGACATAAGTGCAATTTACACAAGAGGCGCGATCAAAAAGTAACCAGACTTTTATATATATATATATATATATATATATATATATATATATATGGCTTTACGCGCTCCACTAATTTTGGAGCTGCTCCCGCCCAAAATTAAAACTGGCTCCTCTTACGCTCCCCATTTTCAAAAAGGAGCCGCTCCAGCTCCAACTCCTATAAAAAAGGAGCGGCTCTTTTTCAGCGCTCCATAATGAAAATGTACCTTCTTTCATAAACGTTCTATTCTGCCAATGAGTGGTCGAAGGATAGTGGTGGGCGTCAAAGAATCTCGTCAATATGGGTTGAGATGTCACTTTAAGTGTAAGACCGTAAAATAATATTTGACAAAATCTCGCTAATATTTTGAGAGTTATAGGAGAACATGTCGGACGAAGTATAGGATTATACGTAAATTTTCGTTTCCTGAGGTATAAAATAGAAAAATCCCTGAAGTATTTTAAAACAATTTTAATATTCATTTTACATTAACAACCTATTTTTTTCAGGAAAGGAAAATTGGACCCGATATATTTAGATTTGTTTTAAGTTAGGTTGACCCCCAAAAAAGAAAAGGGAGAAGGTTGTGGGGGGGGGGGGCACAACCTTCTCCCTTTTCTTTTTTCTCAGTAGCCCCTTACGTCTACAGTGGCGGCCTGCCTTGTTTGGGGTGATCTATGTTAAAAAAAAGAAAAAAAAAGTAAATAAAGTTTTACTTTTAAACATTATTAGTGATTATTTTCTTTTTAAAGAAAACATTTCTATGGGAGAGGCGAGACAGCCAGGGCAACATTGATCGTCGTACTGTTGTTTAATATTTGTTTGTTTTACGAATGTAACTATTTTATTTATCTTCCTCCCACAAGGTAAGATGTGACACAAGGTCGGGAAAGTGGGATTTGAAAAGACAGCGCCCGAGAAGGTGAGCACTCTGGCCTACAAAAAATGCCTGGGCAGCCTCGTCGGCAGTAAGCAATAAACTTACTCCTCCCCAGAGAGGGGAGGCAAAGCCTTGGAGGGTGGACCTCCTAGAACTACACAGAACAAACCCACAGACCGGCGGAATCAAGACCCAAAGGCCAAGACGATACCAGTCTATAGAGTGTAGTATCCACTACACTTTGAAATATTTATTTGTAGAAAATACATATTCATATTTAAAACAAATTAGGCACAAGGCCATCAAAAGTGTGGGGTAGGGTGTCGTTGGTCATCCTTTGTCTAAGGTAATAAAGTTGTCTATCCTACTCTTAACTAGAATTATCTCAGTCACCACAATACCACATTTGCTCTAGGAGCCGTCCTACTTAGGCTATTATAAAATAAGTTGCTTATCTTAAAATTTTTCCTTAGGTTTTTTTTTTTTTAAATAAATAAATATGGTTATATGTACATAAATTCATTGGAGTATAATGGGGTAGGGGAGAAAAGTAAAAACCAGTTAGTAAAACCCTCCTAACCCTTTCTAAATATTAGACTGCCCACTGTTTTCCGGTTTGTTCCAAACCGAAAACAAGCAGGTTCGTCTCTAAATGGGAGTAGGCACTAAGTGGGAGAAAAAAGAAAGTGGGGGATGGAGTTTGGAGAGTGGGTGGTGTCATTCCAAGATAAGTGCAAGTTGGTGGGGGGAGGGGCTGAGGACAAAGAATTGAAAGTGGGGAGTGGGCATCTTGGAGGGTTTCTATTATCTGGAGGGTGGGGTAACTCATTCATTCAATTAGATAAAAGGCTAAACTTACCCAAAGGGCTGGGGTCCGACTGGACAAGAAACCGTGCCCGCCATGCTCAGGACGGGAACACGTACTCATACTTGACTCCTTTTCGTACACACAAGCTCGCTACTTGTATCTACCTTTTTTCAAAAACTGAGGAGTGTAATCTTTTCCTATCACATCTGATCTTGACCTTCAGCTGGTGCTTGAAGAATGCGATTAGATCCTGGTCAGCAAAAGATTCAACCCCCTGGTTATCTCTCAGACGCGACGTCTACACCACCATTCACGTTACAGCCAGGATCACGAGAAACACAATTCGTCTCTCTCCATCCCACGGCGGCCAGACGTTGTCTATTACATAAGCTAGGTGCAGCGGCAGCGGCTGCTCAGAATCAATACGAGCCGTCACCTCGTTGACGTACTCCCAGTACTGCTGGAGCTTATGGCACAAGAAGAAAGCGTGATAAGGCGTTTCCTCAAAGAGCCTGTCGCAACGGTGACACTCGTGTGAGTCCTCAACTCAGGATCTCTGCAGTATAGCATTAAGGGGTAGCGCATTCCGGGCCAATCGCCAGGTCAGAGAGAACTCTGAGTTGTTGATATGACTCGTTCCCGGTGCCCAACTCTATTTGGAGCGGATCTCCTCCTCTGTCCACCCACACCGCTTGACTAACGGATCGTCAGCTGCTCCCCTCACTAATCCTCTATGGAGTTATTTTCTAGAAAGCCGCGAAAGGTCACTGGACGGAGGAAGCTTTTTGAGCGCGGCTCGACACTCTCTGAAAAACTGCGATTCACCCCTCGGCCTACGACGGCCCTCAACCAAATGGTCGAGAATAAGGTCAGGGGAAGCACTATCGACCGCGGGGTTCCACGAATTAAAAGAAAAATTGGCTTATTTATTCAATCAGCAATAAACATCCTTGTCATAAATACAAATAAAAGTTCAAATCTATAAGAAAATAACTTCAAAATGTTCGACTAAGTAAAGCCAGTCTCTCTGCGTCTCGATGACACGTCAAGTCAGGCATCCCCAAGCCTCCCTCACTGATGTTGAATACAGACCTGGCTGCAAACCCAATGCCTCTTCCTGTCCCAGAGAAGTGAGGACAGAAGGCGCCGGAGAGCCTTGAGGCGGTTTACAGGCAGGGGAAGCACAGCCAATCGGTAAAGGATGAGAGGGAAGACGTAAGTGGCACACGCCTCCGCTCTACCTTTTGAAGAGAGTTTCCTTCGAAGCCAAGTGTAAACCGACGCTTCGACCTTTGACTGTACCTCCAACCAATTCCTATCAAGCTGGATTCGAACCAGGCCATCTGTCCAGCAGAACGGAGCTGGAAGGGTTGCATTACCTCTCCAGGCACCCAAACGCAGGCCAGTTGACTTGCTACAGTTGATTTTGGCCCCTGTGATCGTTTCGTAATGTGTGAGCGCCTCTGTCACCCTCTCGATATCTTGGAAACACGACACATAGACGGTGATGTCATCGGTGAACGCAGAGACCCTGGCTTGCGCTCCACCAGGCAAAGTGATTCCGTGTAGGACCAGACTTGTCTCCCCACTTCTTAGCTAGCGAAGTAGCGGCTCCAGTGCAAGGATGTAGAGCAGGGGCGACAGCGGACAACCCTGGCGCATCGACCGGGAGATAGTGAAAGACTTTGAACGCCTTCCATTTACCTGTACTACTGCCGTCTGCGAGCAATACAGAATGGAGATCCATTTGCAGAAGTCCGGTTTAAAACCGGCAGTCTCTAAAAGAGATGCCAAGAAGCGATGGTCGACCCTGTCGAAAGCCTTGGACTGATCCAAGTTGAACAGTGTGGCTTCCGTGTCGCCTTCTATCCCCTCTATGATCGTACGAATCAGATGCAAGTTGTTCTGAATCGATCTCCCCTTCACAGCGTAGTTCTGCTCAAGTTCGATCAATTCTCCGATGACACCCTGCAACCGGTTCGATAAGATCTTGGCCAAAATCTTTAACTCTGTGTTTAGCAGAGTAATGGGCCTGTAATCGTCTAGTTCCCGCTTCTTTAGCAATGTGATCACTTTCTTGGTGACTTGACCTGGGATAGAACCCTGGTCAAACCAGTGGTTGAACACATCCGTCAGAATCGGCACAAACATGTGCGACAGCCTCAAATACATCTCGTAAGGCAGACCATCAAGTCCCGGCGATTTGTTACAGCCGACTTGCTTCAACGCAGCTAAGACCTCACGCTCCATAACCCTGCCTTCACAACCAGCTGCTCTAGCTGCATCGAGGCAGGAAGAGTCAGCCAAATAGTTGCCAAACTCCTGGACCGGGAGGTTGGGCAGTTGGGTGTAGCGTTCCTCGAAATGCTCTCGAAATCTCTCGCAGATCTCCTGAGTCGACTCCAAGGCACGTCCATCAGGGTGCTTGACTTTTCCAATGTATCTATCCGAGCCACGCCTTGAAACTTCCCTATGCTCATCTGCGTCACAGTTGATGGCTTCATTGGAAAATTTCCTTAGCCTAGCCCTTACTACTTGGCCTTCATAACGCTCACTAGCCTCACGTCGTAGGTCCTGCTTAGCTAGTTCTATGCTTACAGTATCCCCCTCAGCCACCACCTGGGTTAGTTTCTCTTCTAAGTGCTTTACCGTCTTGGCCTTATCTAAAGCGAGACGCTGGGCGTATTTGACGGAAAAGCTTCTGATCTTAGTCTTTAAGCTAACCAACCACTTACTACCGGTAACCGCCCCCACTAAAGCCTTCTGGATAAGCTGCATTAGCTTTTCCCAGAAGTCTTGTGTCTCCAGCAAGGAGGTATTCAACTTCCAGTACTCGACTAGTTTAGGCCTCTTTTCTAACTTCAACTGGGCCAAAACTAGTTTATGGTCCGATTGACCTAACCATTTGAACGTATGACACGATATAAAGTCTACATCGCCTCTTCTAACTAACATCCTATCCAAATAAGTATTCGGGTAGGAAGGCACACTATTTGTCCATGTCCAATTCTCCCACCCCGGATGATCGACACAAAGCCTGTCGACCAGATCGCATCTTTCCATCAGGTCAACCAGGCTGGTCTCACATCTCTCTGTCCCTCTAGCTCCCCTCCCGACCTTGTCTATTTCAGGATCAAGGATGGCATTCGAATCTCCCATTAGAACTATGCGGTTCGGACATGCGACGAACACGTCCAGATCCCGAAAAAAGGAGACCCTCTCTCAAGCGATGCTGGGTGCATGAACCGCAACGACCCGGAACACAAAATCCTTCACGGCAATATCGGCCACGACCAGCCTGCCCCCCGAATCCCTATGAATGACGTCTATCATCGTGGACAGGGTGCGTTTCACAAGCAAGGAGACACCCTTCCCCCCGGGGATTCCCATATGCTGAGAAGAAGTCATAGTCTCTTGTCAGCACTTGACAATCCCCGGATGAAACAAAGTGCGTCTCCTGGATTGCAGCTACATCCACTCCCAGGGAAAGAGATCTCTCCGGACGCGAACCGCCCAGTTTGAAGACCTCAAGCTCCTTGCATTCAAGTGCAGAGTCATGGACTTACCTTAAGTAGTGTCGCACCCGGCTCCAAAGTCTGCCGGCAAAAGGACGCCGACGCTAAGCGCCATGCTCAATGTGGCCAATTCTTTGATGTCCTGGCCGCTGCGCACAATGCCGCCGACGTCCAGGGGAAAGGTCAGTTTTAAGGCCCTACACTTTGATCTTGGCCAAAAGGCCAAGAAATTACGAACGTAACTATATTGTATAATGTATATTATTATTTACAACAGAGAAACGCGCAAGTACTTTCAAACAAATCGATTTATCCATTTTCTTTTCAATAGTACAATTTAGAGTGAAAAAAACCCAATGAAATTTATTTTTTTAAAGATTGAATAAAAAAAAAATATTTCTCATAAGTTGGCCAAAATATATGAATAAATTGTCAATAAACAATTCAGAGATCCATTTAATGTCTTAAAATTTCATACAAAATATCTGGTCTAGACCTTGGGAGTTGAAAAAATATCTGGTCAAATTTTCCTCCACCGAAAAATTAACTGGAGTAAGTTTTCCTAGGTCGGGCAAAAACATTTATTAAAATTAAAAATTTGAATAAAAAAGGTGAAAACGTCTATATTTGAAATCTCTAACAAAAACAAACTGTTTACAATTTTAATATTCGATAATAGATTTTTTAAGATAAAGAAAGATATCTATGCTACTTTCGGTTCTAAAAAGTCAGAAAGTCTAATTATTTGCTTTTTAAAATTAAAATTTAAGATATTTTCTTTAATTTAATTAAGTTTAAACATCGGTTTAATTGTAGAATAGGGGTCGCTGTTTTCTTTCGCTCATTTCGCTTGGTATTCGCCCAAATTTTGGATAAAACTGATTGTTGGTCTCAATTAATTTGGTCCTGAAATAAAATTCTCATTTATTTTTTAAAGTGTTGAGAATCTAACTTTAATTCCAGGTTTTAATCGCTGGCAGCCATGTTGGTTTTTATTGTTTTTCCTTGGACTAAATATATTTTTCCTTGGACTAAAGATATTTTTACTGCTTTAACATTTTATTACACACAAAAAACAAACTTTGAACATTTTATTTACAAACGCAAGTTTTAACGGAATTTAACAAATTTAAAAGCAAACATGAAATGGTTAAAACATACTAGTCGTGAATTTAAGAATGACAAAATATCGCCGAAAAGACGACGGGTAAACATATGGCATAAAAGTTCAATTTGATATATGCTAAAAAATAAATTAGAATTTTTTGTCAGGACAAAATGTACCATTTCATCCCAAAAATCAATTTTATCGAACATTTGGGTGAATCCCGAGCGAAATGGGTGAGAAAATCCAACGGCCCGTATAGTATAATTGAACCTAAAATTCTTTATTTAAAAACACGAATTAAAAGAAAAATTGGCTTATTTATTCAATCAGCAATATACATCCTTGTCATCAATACAAAAAAAGTTCAAATCTATGAGAAAATAACTTCAAAGACATCTATAGACTCACTGGCGCATTTAAAGACATTTTTCACCAAATTGTCTCCTGCTTAAGAAAACTGTCCTATCAAAAATGTAACATATAGATGTGAAAAAAACCGGAAAAGTTCAGTTTCTATTTCCATGCGTAACTCTCGTTCTTTCTCCATCTCTCTCCCTTCCTCTCCCTCTTCCTCTCTCTCTCTCTCTCATATACATTTATCAGAGATTTAATTTTTAAAAATAACTCAGAGTAAACTCTGAGACTTTCTTTACTTTTCCTTTATATTGCTGAATAAAAAAACTAATGTTTAAAATAAACTACAAATAATTTTGGAGCGAGGAGCGATACAACCACCGCTCTTTAGCCCCAAATGGAGTTGCTCCCACTCCACTCCCACTGAATATAAAATGAGCCCTTCGCTCCAGCAAAAAGGAGCATGCTCCTGGAGCGCGCTCCTTTTTGGAGAGCTCCGTAAAGCCCTGTATATATATAATTTTTCTTTAAGATATTTCACCCCAAACAAGGCAGGGCGCCACTGTAGACGTAAGGGGCTACTGAGAATTAGGGAGTAGGTTTAGGGTGTCATCCTAAGTTGGGAGCTGTTCAGCAAGATGTCTGTTTACATTAGTTTTAAACTTTTGCATGTCAGTAACATCGGGGAAACAGGAAGCAGAGAGGGAGTTCCAGAGGCTGGCAGCATGAGGAAAGAAGCTTTTTTACAGTTAGTAATCAGGAGTCGACTCGGATGCCGATCTGCCAGGATGGCACAGATTAGGATGTTTTTTTTTGTCTTCCTACTTTCTTTAGGAAATTTTCTTTTATTACCAAATGCATTTGAGACTATTTGCCATGGCATCAAATTATACAAGTTTACACAGTGATTTCTCAATAGTAATATGAAGTGGTGTTCTCTGGGGTCTGAGTGACAACACGTCTCCCCAGATTTTTAGCACTCTCCACCTCTTTCGATAACTGTTGCAAATCTTTTTGCTTCATCACAACAGCCATTTACCAGTTATTTCTTGTTGGCAACGATCATTGGCCTTCTTTAGAATTTAAGTGGCAATAAGACTGCCTAATATTCGAATACTGTGGAGGTTTGGATGGTGCTCTCTCTCCTCGGTTTTTCCATTCTCCTTAACTCTTCACAACCATTTTGTGTTGTACAAACCGAGGCTTATGCCACCACATGTGTGTGTGTGTATTAGGTGGGTTATTATTATTATTTGTACTCACTAGGAGTTCTCACACAGGTCATCATCAGTGATTGCTTACTGATGATGACCGGTGGTATTCCCTGGAGTCTGAATGACAACAAGTCTCCCCAGATTTCGAGTACTCTTTACCTCTTTCGCTAACTTTGCATTATCACAAAAGCCGCTTACCATTGATTTATCACTGGCAATGACCATTAGTCTTTTCTGGAATTTGGGTTGCAATAAGCCTCCTCAAAATCCCAATACTCTCTGCACTCTTTTTGTGCAGGTCTGATTAGTGCTCTCCCTCCTCAGTCTTTCCATTCTCCTTGACCCATCACGACTATGTTGTGTGATATCGGTCGATGCAGATGCTATCTTTTTACTTTTTTATTGAGGGTTTATAAGATTTCTTGTAGTTTCAGTTCCCTCGCATTCACGTGGTGATTCTTCCATGTTTTTCTTTTATTTCTGTTGAAATTTCCATGTGGCTTGTTAGTGTTCGTAGTTTACATAGTTTTTGTATTATTATTATTTGTACTCACTAGGAGTTCTCACACAAGTCATCGTCAATGATTGCTCACTGATAATAACCGGTGGTGTTCCCTGGAGTCTGAGTGACAACAAACCTCCCCAGATTTCCAGTACTCTCCACCTCTTTCGATAACCATTGCAAATGACTTTGCGGCATTGCAACAGCCGCTTTCCATTGATTTCTTGCTGGTAAAGACCATTGGTTTTCTCTAGGATTTGGGTGGCAATAAGCCTCTCCAAGGTCCCAGCACTCTCCGCAGGCTTCCAGTGGAGGTCTGGTTTGTGCTGCCCCTCCTCGGTCTTCTCATCCTCCTTGCCCCTCTACAAATATTGTGTGGTGTCCGCTGAGGCTGGTACCATTTTTTTTCTTAGGAAAGGAGGGGCTTATGGTGTTTCTTGCAATTTCTGTTCATTTGTTCATGTTTGTGTGGTGTCAGCTGAGGCCGGTGTAATTTAGAGGGGGGGGGTAGCTTATAATGTGATGTTTCTTGCAGTTTCTGTTCCTTGGTTTGTGATGTGGTGTTCTTCATGTGGTTTTGTTTTCTTCCTGTTGTAAATTCCATTTGACTGGTTACATTTCGTAGCTTATGCGGGGTTGGTTTCCGCATTCGAGGATTTGCCTTAAGATTGCAGCTATTTTGATCATTGCTGTCCTTTGAATGGTTTCAATGATCCTTTTGATTCCAATTTCTCCCAGTTTTTTCACCAGGTTTTTTTGGATTGTTTCTAGTGCTCCTATGATTATTGGTATTATACTGACTTTAGCATGAAGAAAATTATTATTATTATTGTTATTATTATTATTTTCTTTGTATTAATAAAACTATCTGACAAGATCTTGTGTCTGTGTTTCTCGCCTATGTATAACCTCCAAAATAAAATTCAGCTTTTTTAGGCGATTACGTGTGAAGAGTGAACACTGTGGAAAATGGAAAGACGAAAAATAAACAATTAATTTAGAATTTAGAGTGGGCGATCAGTTTCATATATAGTTTACGTAAAATGATGCCCCGTCTCTGGGCCATTCTAACTTTTTAGGAAAATTAATAAAAATATTTTAACACTAATACTAAGTCCGAGTGGCAAGGTCATAAAATTACACGTAAAATAGACCCATCCCCTCCAAAATAACGCAACGGATTTAGCTCCTATAGCAAAGAAAAAAAGAATTTAGTTACTACCCTATAAAGCTAGAATGGTCTGGAAGTAAGGGGATAATTTTAAATTCAATGTATATACGAAACTGATCCCTACTCTAAATTCTAAAATAAGCGTTTTTTCATCTTTCTGCTAGGTTTTTAAGGGTGTTCATACGTAATCGCCTCAAAAAGAAGGATCTATTTTTTTGTTTTGTGGAAGGTGGGGTGATTTAACAAAAGATGTTGATCTACACTCATACTATGAATCTTTTTTTTTTTTTTTCGTAATTTGGACAGAATAATGAAACGGCGGTTTGTAAACAAAACATTAAACAATAAGTTTGTTGTTATTTATTTTTTACGGAAAATTTAAAACTACTAAAATTAAATCCTGAAATAATAAAAAAAATTTTTTTTAAGTGTTTAGTAATAATGAATGCTTTTATTTTAGGGAAAAGTACGCTAAAAAATGAGGTTTATGAAAATAATTAGCTAAGTTAAAAAATACTTGTCGAGTGTTGTGAAGGCGGCGGAGGAGAATTTGAAATAAATAATTTGTCGAAAGAAATTATTCCCATGCAGGGGGGGGGGGCGCACGTCCTTTGAAAAGTAATGAACATGGTTTCGATTTTTTGTTATTTTTTGTTATTATCACTTTAATTAATTGCTGGTAATATCGACAAAACTATTCCATATATATATAAGCAAATAGGACAATCAAATAATAATCGAATAACAACAAACAATTATTTATTTTTAACTGTTTAAAATACAATTATGCAAATAAGATAAACAAAAGATTGTATTTGCAACTTTGCTTGACTATAAATAAAGTATTTCAAATTAATATTGTATATCAATAATATGAATAATTAAAATTAAGGTAATTTGTTTTGATTGTTATATAGTAGTGATGAATAAGAAAATATAAGAAAAAAATAGCCAATTTTTTAATTCATATATATATATATATATATATATATATATATATATGGATAAAAAATATTTATTTATTAATGATAATTATTAAGCTCCTATTAAGTTTAACTCTTTTCGAGAGATAATAAATTGATGATTCATAAATTAGCCACGTTGCATGGTTCTCTCCCTTGGTTGAGAGAACTCTCTTTAGAATACCATTACTTGTGTTTACATTAAAAATAGATAAAAGGCGTATTTCTCTCGCACTTCAAAGCATTGTAATCACTGAGTTGGCCTAATGGTTAAGAAACCAGCATTTATAATACGTGGACAGAGGTTTGAATCGTTCGACTGGCGATGCAGTTACGTAATTCCATACTGACAAGCGTAAAATAAAAAAAAACGCAAAAGATATATATGTCTATGGATAAAAATATTTATTTATTAATAATAATTATTTACTTTTTACTTTTTATTTTTATTCAGTCTTTGAGCAGATGTGGTAGCATCAAAACATTGGTTGATTAACGTAAGACTGTAATATTGTTTATGTAATTTTATAAATGCTCTACTTGTTATTGAGCACTTTTAAAAATATTGGTTTTATGTTCATCTTATTAACATGTTTGAACTTGATCAATTAATAAATTATATATATATATATATATATATATATATATATATATATAGTACTCATCCATTGTAAAGAAGTTTTCAGCATCATATCCTAATGGATACCTTTGCTGACTATGGAATCAGCGATGTTGAATTCAAATCCCATTGGATTTATACTATTAGGGAAAGGTATGAACTCAAAATTTCACCCCACTATGAGTAAAATAGAAACTTATGGTCAATTACTTGTGTACAAATGGCATTAAATGACCCCAAAAAGAATTGATATGCCATAAAGCAGACATATGACACCAATTAATGAATTCTTTACAATAGGTATTATTATGTTTTGGCATTAAATAACGCAAAAGATGTAGATATGTCATAAAAAAAAGACAAAGCTAATCCCCATATTATAATCCTAAATCTCAATTCTGAGCTGAAAACTCTAGAAATGCAATCTTGAACTCGCCGTCCAAGTTGCAGCAGTATTAAAAAGATGTATGGTAGAATGTTGGCGCCAATACCCAAATGATTTAACAATGGTTAATGTACGAAATATGTAAATAAAAGAAAATAATAATAATAATAATCCAACGGACGGCAATGATGAAAATAGCTGAAATCTCGAATGCGGAAACCAACTACAAAGACTAACCAGCCATATAGAAATTGAAGCAGAAGTAAAACAAAAGATGGAAGAAACACCACATGAACCCGAGGGAACTGAAACTACAAGAAATCTTATAATCCCCCCCCCCCCAAAAAAAAATAGGCATCAGTCTCGGCTGATACCACACAAAATAGCTGTGAAGGGTTAAGGAGGATAGAAAGACCGAGGAGGGAGAGCACTAACCAGACCTCCACTGGGACTTTGTGGAGAGTACTAGAACCTTGGGGAGGCTTATTGCCACTCAAATCCTAATGAAGACCAACGTCGTTGCCAGCAATAAATCAATCGTAGTCGGCTGTTGCGATAACGCAAAGTCACGTGCAAAGGTTATCGAAAGAGGTGGCGAGTACTGAAAATCTGGGGAGACTTGTTGTCACTCAAACTCCAGGGAACACCACCGGTTATTATTAGTGTGTAATCACTGATGATGACCTGTGTGAGAACTCCTAGTGAGTACAGATTATAATAATAATTATTAATAATAATAATAATTTATCTAGCAGAGTGTCTCTTAAAAAATGCCACCCATAGAATAATTAATAAAATAAGCCTTCTACTCCAATAGCTTCTTTCCTCGAGCCGCCGGCCATGGGAACTCCCTCCCTTCTCCCCGCTTCTCCGACTGTACCGATATGCAGAAATTTAAAACTAAGGTGAAGAAGCATCACGCTGCACAGCTCCCAATCTAGGATGACCCCCAAAACATTCACCATAATTCTCAGTAGTCCCTTACGTCTACAGTGGAGACTTGCCTTGTTTGGAGTGAACTAAGTCAAAAAAAAAAAAAGAAAAAATTCACAATCCTTTCTGCAATCCAACCATATTTGGTACAAATAAACTTCACTCTATGCCTGACTTGTCCACCAAGTTTCAGTCATGAATGCCCAACAGTCTTTGTTTTATTGCTGTTACAAGCACATCTAGATATGACGTTCAAAATTATCAATATCTCTGACGAACTCCTCTCTTTGCACTGCCCTGATGTTGGTTGTGATGGCCCTCGCCACCAACAAAATATTTACCAAATCGGCGGCAAGAAAAGAGAGGAAAGGACCGCTGGTTTAACAACACTCTAGGCATTTGTTGTATCTTTTGATGCCTCGCAGAGTTTTGGTGGCGTCTTTTCGTCACAAGTTGGCGATTCTAAATTAGGCAAGAAGACTGACTGGGCGTGCCATTTTATAGGTTCAGTTTTCGAATAGCCAATGTCCGGTCAACTGGCGATTAATAGGAAACTAGGTGCAGCGGTGGGGTTGAGTGTCGCCCCTGCCCTTTGCTCTCATCTCATATACATAATATTCGCTTTCTAAAAAAAAACATATTCAGATGAATTTCGATAAGAATGATCGAATGCAGTCTTTTATTTTATTATTTTTATTATTAGTAGATGTGACCTTGCATCCCTAAAAGAGGCTTTGTCTATTGGTGTGTTTGTCGAGCTTCTTTTTCTTTCTTTTTTTACTAATGTGTCACCACTTATCAAGGCTCGGAGACCACTCGAGGATAAGGGTTAATAATGTCAGCTGAATGATGAAAAACACTATGAAAAGAGTGGAAACGATGGGTTGACTGATTATTTAAGAGGACGGCTCAACAAGTATTAGTTAACATTGAACTTGAAAACGACCATGTTGTAGTCAGCTTGGAAGCAGCCCTGTGGTATTGTTTCACAGAGGGGAAGTTCTAGGAAAGAAACTTTGTTCATAGAAGTTTTAAGGAAAGTTCTTTACTGTGGTTGTAGTTAGTGGAGTTCTTGATGTGAATGTTTTACAGAGGGGAGTAAAAAATATAAAAAAATATTTTTCCCTGGAAAACCAGCAAATATTTTTATTAGTTTTTTTCGCAAAACAACTTCTCACAGAAAAATATTTAACATTTTTCCAGCAAATACTTTAATTTGCAATACAAATTATTTTTCTTTTTCTGAACAACACTATTTAAAATGGTTCCGTCCGACTGCTGCACTACCTTTTTTCTGTCGGCTTTCCGCCTAAGCAAGGGGTGATGTAGCAGTCGGACATAGGACCTATTTCTTCTTGTCCCCTGTGAGGAAATTGGTCATACACTGACCAATCGGCTTGCAGGGTGTATGATTTTCTAGCTGTCCCCAAACGGACTACTTTGACAGTTGAGTCTAGGGACGAGATCACCAGAGAGAAACAAGACGCGATCGAGGAAACATCATCTCTCTCCTGCAAGACCATTGTTCCAGCTGCAGCCACAACGTTGACGCTTCTTTGATTTTCCATTCTGGACACTGTCCAATATTTTGTTACTTTACTAAATAGTAAAGTAACCCTTTTAATAAATTATATTTTGTATGTTGTTATACAGTGTTTGTTTGCTTGATTCAATTTCGTGCATAGAGATGTAAGAAACATTTCTACAGACTAGCAACGTCTCTTCAATGAGAAAAAGGGCTGTAGGGAATAGAAGAAATCATCCCAGACTAGATTGCGAAGTCGATTTTGTACTATGTCAAGTGTCGGGGCCCAACACGCCGCGACATCTGTTTACGTTTGAAAAAGACGCCATCTTAAAAAACCGTAAACAGCAGCAGCAGTCGCGTTTCCTTTGTTTGCCACTCCTTCGGAGTTCCTGCACACCTCAGTCCTGAGTTCCTGCACTTGCAGTCCGAACTCCTGCACCACCCTGCAGCTCCGACTCCTGCTCCAGCACCCTGCAGTCCCGAGTTCCTGCACCAGCACCCTGCAGTCCCGAGTTCCTGCACCAGCACTCTCCTGCTCCAGCACCCTGCAGTCCCGAGTTTCCGCACCAGCACTCTCCTGCTCCAGCACCCTGCAGTCCCGAGTTCCTGCATCAACACCCTGCAGCTCCGACTCCTGCTCCAGCATCCTGCAGTCCCGAGTTCCTGCACCAGCACCCTGCAGTCCTGAGCTCCTGCACCACTCCTGATCCAGCGACACCATCTCACTTCACTTGTTATTACCATATGGTAAATAAACATCCTTCTTTAAACTGATCACCAGTCTTTGTCCTCTCTTCTTTGTCATTGCCGTTACTTGCCCGTGTCCACCTTTTCTTAGTTGTGTGGCCGATCGACACCCCCTTGGTCGGTCCCGCAACAAGTGGTGACCCCGACGTGATCTGTGGGCATGGGCAACGGCTGGTAGAGAAGATGACATATCGTCCGGATCTCATCAACCACAGTTTTGAACATCTCAACGAACTTAGCCAAATACGAGCAACAACACCAAGCCCCATGACTTAATACTGGTTGTAAAAAGTCAGGCTCAGCAAGCATCAACATCACCCTTCAAGGCCTACCAACCCTCTTCAACACAAGACGCAACAACCAAACATTTCCGGACATCACTGGGAAGAAATCACACCAGTTCAAAACGAGTACAACTGCACAAGCACGACTAAATACTGAACAACTGGATGTTCGTTGATGGAGGACCCATCAACTTGAACGACGCGCACCAACACCAGTACAGACCCACTTGTACTTGGCCCTGCTAACTCACTTGCAGACATTTGCGAATCTGATTTTGACCATAGTGTACCACCAATTTTGACAACTAGATGTTTGTTCTATCAGCTCCACGACACGGACTAATCAACATGGACAACATCAACAACCGTGCAGACCCCACATGCGCTCATCCATCAACAACCGCGCAGACCCACTTGCGCTCAGCCATCACCAACTGTGCAGACCCACTTGTGCTCACTCATCATCTTAACTCATGAACAATCGCGCAGACCCCACATGCGCTCACCGGCAAAAACCGCGCAGACCCACTTGCGCTCATTCATCAACCACCGCGCAGACCCCACATGCGCTCACTCGTCAGCAACCGTGCAGACCCCACTTGCGCTCATTCATCAACAACCGCGCAGACCCACTTGCGCTCATTCATCACTCTCACTCGTCAACAACCGCGCAGACCCACTTGCGCTCATTCATCCCACTCACTCATCAACAACCGCACAAACCCACTTGCGCTCATTCATCACTCTCACTCGTCAACAACCGCGCAGACCCACTTGCGCTCATTCATCACACTCACTCATCAACAACCGCGCAGACCCACTTGCGCTCATTCATCACTCTCACTCGTCAACAACCGCGCAGACCCACTTGCGCTCAGTCATCACACTCACTCATCAACAACCGCGCAGACCCACTTGCGCTCATTCATCACTCTCACTCGTCAACAACCGCGCAAACCCACTTGCGCTCATTCATCACACTCACTCATCAACAACTGCGCAGACCCACTTGCGCTCATTCATCACTCTCACTCGTCAACAACCGCGCAGACCCACTTGCGCTCATTCATCACTCTCACTCGTCAACAACCGCGCAGACCCACTTGCGCTCATTCATCACACTCACTCATCAACAACTGCGCAGACCCACTTGCGCTCATTCATCACTCTCACTCGTCAACAACCACGCAGACCCACTTGCGCTCATTCATCACTCACTCATCAACAACCGTGCAGACCCACTTGCGCTCATTCATCACTCTCACTCGTCAACAACTGCGCAGACCCATTTGCACTCACTCATCAACGCCCGTGCAGACTCACTTGTGCTTACTCATCACCTTCAACTAACAGTGCAGATCTACGTGCACCACAGGCCTTACCAACATTGAAAAACTCTCACCCACTTGTCTTTGACCACGACGCACTACTGATCATGACAATTGGACGTTCGTTTCATCAACATGAACAACGTCACCAAGATTTGCTCGCACTCAACATTTTTCAACAGAGCAGATCCACTTGCACTGTCAATGCTTGACCACAGCGTAAACACACATGCATCTTCCATTTTTTTACCATCCTTGCAGGTACATTTCATTATACCTCTGCAACTCTTCACCACAATGTTTTCCTTGATTTTTAATTGATAATGATCAATTATCCAGGGAAGGGGCCTTGTCGGGGCCCGACACGCCGCGACGTCTGTTTACGTTTGAAAAAGACGCCATCTTAAAAAACCGTAAACAGCAACAGCAGTCGCGTTTCCTTTGTTTGCCACTCCTTCGGAGTTCCTGCACACCTCAGTCCTGAGTTCCTGCACTTGCAGTCCGAACTCCTGCACCACCCTGCAGCTCCGACTCCTGCTCCAGCACCCTGCAGTCCCGAGTTCCTGCACCAGCACCCTGCAGTCCCGAGTTCCTGCACCAGCACTCTCCTGCTCCAGCACCCTGCAGTCCCGAGTTTCCGCACCAGCACTCTCCTGCTCCAACTGCTCCAGCACCCTGCAGTCCCGAGTTCCTGCATCAACACCCTGCAGCTCCGACTCCTGCTCCAGCATCCTGCAGTCCCGAGTTCCTGCACCAGCACCCTGCAGTCCTGAGCTCCTGCACCACTCCTGATCCAGCGACACCATCTCACTTCACTTGTTATTACCATATGGTAAATAAACATCCTTCTTTAAACTGATCACCAGTCTTTGTCCTCTCTTCTTTGTCATTGCCGTTACTTGCCCGTGTCCACCTTTTCTTAGTTGTGTGGCCGATCGACACCCCCTTGGTCGGTCCCGCAACACAAGGCAAGAAAGAGTACTCTGAGCAGCACCTCCCCAGATATGCCCGCAGTACTCCATCTTGCTTCTGTTTGAAATAGATCTATTTCATTGGCAAAGGAATTTGTACATTTAATAAGATATAAATATTTTAATATTAAGTGGAGTCTCAGATGGCGAAATATTAAGGAAAGTAATTAGTACGTATACACACTCATGATTGTCTAATAATTATAAACAACGCGGTTGGACATTCTCCGTTTGTTTTTAAAAACTAACGAATATTGAACCGGTGAAAACAGAAAACATGTACCCTCTGAAAAAATTGTATATGCGAAACAAACATGTAACTGAAGTTGAATGTGAAATAATCATTCTGATTGTTTTTTTTTTACTTCCACCTTCGCAAAGCAATTTAAAACAATACAATTGGAACAACTCCGGAATTGACGAATCGTTTTGCAAAAAGAGAGGAGTATTAACATAAACTACACACATATTAAATAAATGCATAGATTGAATGGCCACATCTTATTTTCGATGCGTCCAAGCATCTCTATAAGATGCTCTGTCCGTCAGGCAATCTGTCACGCTTAATTTTGAAATAGCATTTTTGTTACTAAATATGCAGTTTGAAAGAATGCATTTTAGGAATACCAATTCTTGTTTCACAATCACACGTATATTATGATATATCTATTGTTATACTATAGCTGAGTTAATCAACGTTTGTTTCCGTAAGGCTTTTTTTTAATATATACTTTAATCACACAAAATACATGTCGAAATATGCCTTAGTGTTGAAATTGAGTTATGTTTGAAGAAAAAATTCATTTTAATTGTTCCAATTAACCGTAGTTTGAAATGTACTCAAGTCACTCATCTCTTGCAGTTTCTATCTATTACTCTCACCCTCTCTCGCTGTATGTTGTTCGGACCCCCCCCCCCCAGCTCTTATTCTATACATTATCTATCACTCTTCCATCTCTCTCTCTCTCGGTCTCTCTCTCTCTCTCTCTCTCTCTCTCTGCGTGTATTAACACTCAATGGTAATAAAACTAATGATAAAACAAAAGATTTAAATAGTTCATTATGAACAATATGAAATATCGCCACAAGTACTAATACTATTTATCTCATAGCTGGAGAAAAAAGAAAGGGAGATAAAAAGAGAGGAAGATATAATGACCATCACGTGACTAATTTAGGATTTTGCCATTTATGCTTTAAATTTAACTGGCTTTGCAAACTCACTTTTTCCGATTCAAACAATCTAACCCGAGCTCAATGAGTGACTCAATGGATCGCATCTTTCCTAGTATATATATATATATATATATATATATATATAACAATAATAAGTAATTTATTTGGCTTATTTTAACACTATGCTGCAGTTTCATGGGGCATCTTATTGTTAGAAGTTTATTAATAAAATCTTCATGGGTTTTATACGTTTGAATGCAAATTCAAACTATTGTATTCAAATGTATAAAGATTGTAATGATTTTATTAATACATTTCCGACGATCGGATGTCTCATGAAACTGCAGTAAATTGTTAATATAAGCCAAATGTATTATTATCGTTATAAAGTTCTATCTGAAAGTATATTGAGACTTTTATGTGTACAAGGTCTGTTGTTGTCATGCAGCCTTGAGTCGTTGACTTTTATGTTATTCTATATATATATATATATATATATATATATATATATATATATATATATATAAAATCAAGCCAGTATATTCTTCGATATGTGATATCGATAGCATTGCACCTGACAAATCAATATTTGATTCTGACTAGTCAGTCATTTATGGAAATTACCAGTTTGTTTTCTTTGCACTATTATATATTCTATCCGACCCGATAATTATTTTAGTAACATGTATTTCCAGAGATTCACAGTTAATTTTTATTGGATAATCAATATAGATGATTATCTAATGAACTCACTTCGTGTGTTAAAATTGATAAATGAAAATGGCGTCCTAATTCACTGGGTAAGTCTTTAATTGAACCTTTCTTTTTATTTACATTATGCTTTTGTTTTCATACTTAAATCCAATCATTTATTGCATATAAGATTAATTATTCGAAATTTCACGTTGTTTTATCATTTAATTTATATAGACATTACTCATTTTCTTCAAATTAAAAAAGGTAAAATGCACAATAAGCATCGGAATGGAAAAAAAAAGCAATGTTATTAACATCTCCGATTTACAACATTCTTGATACTCATGTGCACTTATTTGGTTATTTTCTCGGAACAAGTAATAAAAATGATTGCGTTTTTCTCTCTGTGTACATACGAATACACGTTATTTGGCACATTAAATTACTTCAAAGTGCTTCGGTTGATTTAGTTCGGTTGTTTTGTTTTACGACATATCAACCCTTTTCAGGTTATTTAATGCAGAATCCGGTCATTTTGGTAAAAGATTTTATGCTTCAAGTTCTTCATATCTTCAAATATTTATTCATGGTGTTTGGTTTGGTGGTTTTGTAGAGGAAAACTGTTGGTTTTGTTTTTCGCTTTGCAGAAAATGATTGCGTTTTGCAAAGAGAAAGGAATAAAAACAATAACATCAATGTCTGGTGTATTTTTGGCCAGAAAGCCTGTATCTTCAGACAGCCTGATCTGGTAACACCAAGAGTTTATTTTTAAGGTGATAGAAAGCTTACACAGTGCGTAACTTTACTATGCTGTCAAAGAATAAAACATGAAAGAGCATGAGCCATTGAACAAGTATATTGTTGGCGTTTTCCTTTTGTGTTTATTGCCTTATTACAGAACCAAAGACACAGAAACTTTTGCTGTTACACCTTCAAATATAACAATTTTAATGATGAGCCCAGAGAGGGGGCTCAATGTGCGAAAAAAAATTTAAACCTTTGGTGAAATCGCATATCTCCTTCTTCTTCTTTCGTGTGAATCAGATGATTCTGGTGTTGGCATTAGTTTCCCCGATGTTTTTCTAGTTATAAATCTTTCTGGAAAGACATCGGGTACTTACGGGAAGGGCCACGAGAAGGTTGCCAACATCCCTAAGTGAAAGTGGTACTGTGGAACCGACTGGATTCGAACTTGGAACACCCAGGTATTCAGTCAATGTCGTTATCCACTTAAGAAGTCTAGGAAGACTGGAAACGATGGAAAAATAAGCAGAGAAAGAATATTCCAGAGTTTTCCTTCTACTAGACTAGTTGCTCAACCAAGGCTTGTGAGTTTAATCCATAGCTTAAAAAGGGATATGTGGATTCCTCCCTTTCATAAGAGTATTCGTGAAAGAAATGCAGTAGCCCCGAGAGAACTTGAACTCGGCACACTGGGCACATAGTCTTCGCCTGTAACCAATACACCATTACAGCTATATCTCTATTTCTAAAGTGTTAGGTATGTGTATATAGATTTCTGTAAAGTTAGGTATGTGTATGTGTTTATACATTTCTATGTATAGGATGCACGGCAAAACTAATTAACCGATCATTATCAATTTTTGAACACAGCTCCTAGGGGTAAGGTTGGGTAATGTGGGATATATTCAGTGCAATTTAGTTTTATGCAAAAGGGGAAAAGAGGAGGTGAAAGCCCTTAGTTAAAATTCAGATGCCTCCGATTTTTGTGAAATTTTAATAATAGATATTAGACATCAATTAATAAATATTCCCCAAATTTCAGTTTCTTTGGAGTATTTTAAACAATTTTTAAGGGCCATGATATAGACACAAAACTCAAAAACCAGATTGATGCACTCCCTGGTCATCTCCATATTTCTGTACCCGTGTAAGTCGTGGACCCTAACTACGGACCTGGAGATAAGCAGTCGGGCCGTATGGGGATCTACTGACCACTGTGAAGAAGAGGAAAATGAAGTGGTATGACCATGTCACATGATCATCAGGTCTCGCAAAGACAATCTTGCAATGGACTGTACAGGGAGGAAAAGGGAGGGGCAAACAAAGAAAGAGGTGGGAGAATAACATCCGAAAGTGGACAAGGCTGGCGCTAAGTAACCTGCTTAGTAAATCAGAAAATCATGAGGGCTAGAGAAAGCTCATGTCATCTTCGGCACCATAACGGTCATCCAAATCATGAGACAGATGATGATGACTATGGACACAACCTCCCATTCAAATATTTCAAATTTGCATTAAATTTGATCCATAGTGATGAGACACCAATTAAGCAAAATTCCCTGAATTTTAATTTCTTCTTAATAAGACCCCTTAAGCTTATGCCTTAAATTTGAGACATTTTCTTGAATCAAAATAATGTAATAGATTAAGATTAAAATTGGAATAAGGATTCAAGACATAAGGTTTAGTAGCATTATATCTTTATTTTACTCTTCGTAAAGTGGACATAAAAGTGGAGCAAAACTCTTCTGTTCTGAGAATTGATTTTACCCATACTGGGACGGGTATTCTTCTAGTATATATATATATATATATATATATATATATATATATATATATATATATAAGCCCTCCTTCTTGGGTCAAGCACTGTTGTTAAGTGATATTGCCTGCTGCTTCTTAGCATAATGCAAAGCTCTTTGTAAATAAGCAAATAGAGCACTGTTAAGCTGTGATCAATATTTATTTTTTTAAAGTAATTGTAGATATCATTTACGAACGTTCTCCCATAACCTAGTGGTAATAGCTGCTGACTATCAACTAGATGGTTTAAGGTTCGATCCCTGGCTTGGGAATGGTGCTAGTCTAGCCACACTGAAGAGCTGTGACACATCGAAACAGTCTGTCTGTGGATGACTATATATATATATATATATATATATATGCTCACATGAGAAAACTCATACTGAAATGAACGCGCCAAGCAGTACAATTCTGCTGTTTTCTTTTTTTTTCTTTTGGATTGTCTCCCTTCCCCCTGAACCCATACTACACAGACAAATTCCCCCTACACTCACTCATTATAGTTATATAGGACACTTAGATCAATGATAGATGGGCGTGTTTGCTGCCGTCTGGCCAATCTATGTCCATATTAGTCCCAGTTATGGAAATCACAACAACTGATATTTTTAAGGTGCGTCCACTCAATCTGTGCATTTAACAATAAAAATCATATATAAAACTAAAGTGTTACAGGCGAACCAAGATATTGTTAGTTCAAACTTAATTATGACAGAATAACGAAAGGTTTATTTCAAACATAAGCACAACAAACCAACAGAAATGTTATTTCAAACTTAAGTATGACAGACCAATGAAAATGCTATTTCAAAGTTAAGTGCAACTGACCAATAAAAATATTGTTTCAAACTTAAGTATGACAGACCAATGAAAATGCTATTTCAAGGTTAAGTGTAACTGACCAATAAAAATGTTATTTCAAACTTAAGTATGACAGACCAAACAAAATGCTATTTCAAAGTTAAGTGCAACTGACCAATAAAAATATTGTTTCAAACTTAAGTATGACAGACCAATGAAAATGCTATTTCAAGGTTAAGTGTAACTGACCAATGAAAATGTTATATGTATGACGGATCGACAAAAATACTATTTTGAACTGTTACGTGACAAATCGACTAAAATGTAAAATGTTATTTAAACTGTAGCGTGACGAATTGACTAAAATATTAATTCAAACTGAAGCAACCGACACTCTCATAGAGATATAAGGACGACACATATAAAAAAAAAACTATCTCTCCATAACATTAGATTTATGCTAATTTATTTTTTTCAATATCCGATCCTTGCTGGAAAATCCCAGGCAAGCAAATCCAAGCTATTCTCCATAACAACAGGAGATTTTTATAAATCAGCAAATATGTAGCTCAGTAGTAGGAGCAGAGGGCATACAGATTATGTTGTCAATATAAATGAGGGTTATTATCACAACCAGTACTGGTACTCGGTATGACCTTAAAGTGCGTCTGGTCATGAGGCCTCTAATCCGGTGGGTTTGGTGAGTGTGGCTAAGATCAAAGTGTAGTATCTGTTCCGATGGATACTGCACCCCATAGACTGGTATTGTCTTGGCCTTCGGGGCTTGATTTACGCCGGTCTATGGGTCTGTCCTGTGCAGTTCTAGGAGGTCCACCCTCCCAGGCTTCGCCTCCCCTCTTTGGGGAGGAGTAAGTTTATTGCTTACTGTCTGAGGTGCCCCTACCGGGGAATGCCGACGGGGCTGCCCAGGCAATTTTTAATGGCCAGAGTGCTCACCTTTCAGGTGCTGGCTTTTCAACCCCCACTTTCCCGACCCGACCTTGTGTCACATCTTACTTGTGGGAGTAAGATAAAAACTGGCCTTGTGCCTAACTCCTGGAGAGGAGTAAATCAATACTCTTACACAGAGTGGTAGTACCTGTTAGAGTCCCATCTACAGCTTAAAGAGAATTTATCTTGGACATGACACTAAACAGCGCCAGACATCCTTAGGCAAGTTGTTTGTCCCTCATCCCACCACCCTGAAATACATCTTTCCCAGCCCTTTATAGCTTTTTCTGCCTACCCTTTTTCCAAACCCTGTCAACCACTCACACTAAAGAAAGTATTGACATGAAACCTTGGTTGTCAACCACCAAAAGAATTCACATGTATCATGTGTGAGCGTAGGCAAGCCCGATTTTGGCATGAGTAGATCTCGAGCTTTGATTTAATGACTGACGATGTTCGTGGATGAAGAGTTGAGGTGTCAGGCAGGATGTAGGAAGAATGCCTATATACTTGCCTCCCCACAAGATACAAAATACAGCTCCTCCAAAAAAGGGCAATCTGGATGAGACAAAAATAAAAATTGCCTCAGTTAAGAAGGATCTCTCCTTTCCTAACCGAGGACAAAACAAATACTACGCTTAGATCCTAGCACAAAGGCTAAGTAAGAGTATTGTATATGTGCGATTGCGATAAACATCTGGATACTTGACTTCGGCTGACTACATAGACCAGTCGAATTGTATGAACGGCAGAAGGAGAAAGCGACTACGAATGAAAGGAGCGCATCAAAGACGAACAAGAAACTACAGTGTGAAGAATAGCCGAAAAAGTTTGTACCCCGTTAGAAGATCGTTCCAGTCTTGTTGTGCATTGTCTTTCTTTCAACCCCCAACCGTCCTTGATATCAGTGTTGCAGAATTAGAGTCGAAGGGAAGCGGAGGTTTTGGAAGGAGTTAGACTCATAATAATGTGCGGAGTCAGAGTCACCATCGGATTTTTTAATATCGAAGAATCAAAGACAGTCTTAATATTCAAAGACTTTAAAATAAGAAGTCGAATATTTTTTAATTCTAGGAGTCGGAGCCGGATATTTTTTAATTCTATGAGTCAGAGTAGGAATTTTTAGAATCCTAGGAGTCAGTCGGACCTTATAACTTCCGACTCATTAACCCTGCTTGGTATGGCACAAAATGTATTCTGTGATAAGATCTTAATTTTAGGGTTTTCTAGTGGAGTCATCCCATAGTTACTATTACTCCCAGGTCCACTCTGATCTGGAGTGGTAGTAAATGTAAGTGTCCCTTCTATGAGTTAAATAGAATTCATCACTCACAGACTATTTATTTACGAAATATACGCCTACAAAACAAATTTATTTACAAACCTTTCTTATGCAAAATAGAATCTAAATATTAGAAAATATTAAGAACTTGAAGCATAAAAACTTTTACCAAAATAACAGGATTCGTCATTAAATAATTTAAAAAGAGTTTATATGCTGTAAACAAAACTCCCAAACCAAATAAGAATCAGTGCGACATACACCTGAACCTCTCAACTGGAGAGTGGTGCAAAGAGGGGCTCCGAAAGCAAAGGTTTCAGCCTCTTTAGTTTTATTTTTTGACACCTTACTTAAAGTAATGTCGTACAATATTATGGGGTCGCTATTAACATAAAAAACATATATTTAAAATGAATTACTGCACATGGGTGTTAATCTAGGCAAAAATGTTATTCTGTCAAACTTTCACTCTTTTGAAAATTAATAATGATATTAAAAAATTGCCATAAACCAATCATATTTAATCACATCCCCCAAACTATAAGAGAATGCAAAAAATGTTTTTTTTATGTATTTTAATGCAAGATAACGAAGTAGGAATATGAATGAGTATAATTTACGATAAACATGTTCTGGCATATTATGAAAATGAAAAAGATAATATAATGACTCCCAGACAACACGGAGTAGGTACAGTTAGTTAATAATAGAAATGTCTTACCCGAAATTAAATTGATGGGTCGTATATAGATAATTTAGACAAAATGAGTATTGTCAAATATGAGGTATGTTTTCTGTAGGCACCGTTTATGAAAGAGATATCACATGACCTGATTCAACATCGAAATGTAAAACTTTTCAAATATTACCTATGTGTTTCCACATCAGATTCAATCAGAAATACATTTCTTAACAGAAGCAATTAGTAACAGTAGTAATTTAGTAGTAATTAGTGTGACTACTATTTATTAGCGGAATGTGCTGCTGGTAGCAAGAATAGCTTCCATTTACTGCTGAAAAAAAAGATGGCTTTCCTGCAATCATCATCATCATCATTATCATCATGTTGAGCAAGATAAATTGTATTTGTAATGAAATTTAATGGAATCAAATCTATTGTTCTTAACAACATGCCCCAACGTTTAGCAAAAGAAAACGGCTATGTATCATCAAATAGCGATCTGTCAGATGCAATGCTATAGTATTCTTATTTCGAGAATCCGACTGACTTTTCTTTATATATGACATAGAACAGACGATATATATATATATATATATTATAGTACTAATAGTTGTTTAGAGTGACTACACAATTGCAAACAAGTTTTGATAGTCTGTCAAAGATTGAAATATAAACATGTTTGCATTCGTTAGTCACTCCAAACAACGAACGAACATATACTATACTACCCTCCCCCCAATAGGAAGTAATGTCTGGGAGGAAAGTATCATGACAACAGAACAGATTCTACACTAACCCTTACCAAAATAAAAGGAGGAAGTAATGCTTGAAAGGATCGACTCATATCAACAGAACATAAACTACATGCCAAAAGGAAGAGGTAATGCCCGGAAAGATGGTATATTTACCACAGAACAGATGCTACACTAAACCCCCACCCTGCAAAAAGAATAATATTATGCCTGGGGGTAGGGGTGGTTCGATGACAACAGAACATATATAGCACCCCCCCCCCCCCCCCCCGTCCTGAATTGAGCATTGTAAGATAACATATTTGTCTGAAACAGTAAAGTAAACTGAATTGAGCCTTAAAAGATAGTACAACTAATAGAAGTAATAGTATAGTTTTGGATTCTGACAGGCATATACCAAATCTCTATTAGTAATTATATATATATATATATATATATATATATACATATTTCTAATCAGTTATATCTGTCTATCTAATTACTTATCTTTTGATTTTATGTAACTACTTATATCCCCATTTACTGGTAAGACCACGTACTGTTACATCCCTTTCATGTTTACGCCTGTATCCTTATTGATTCCACTGTGTATACGCTGACAATAGGAAGTTATTCTCATTGCATCCTATAATCCTGGTAAAACTAGTCCTGTAACCAAGGCCCCCTGAATTCTAAAAGCACGTTGAAGTGCCGGTCAATATTATTCTCCAACACAAAAAGAGCCGGCGGTGGTGATGGGGAGGGGGGGGCAGGCTCGTATCTAAATGTGAGGTGGAGATGAAGAGACGATGGTCACACGTGTCTGACTCCGGAATTGTATTAATTTCCGCTTCATGCAAATGTTGGCATCGATATTCTCTTATTTCAACAGTCAGCAGAATTCATAAATTTATCTATATCTCATCCATATTTATCTATATCAATATATATATATATATATATATATATATATATATATATATATATATATATATATATATAAACTTTTATATTACATGTGGTCGAGAGAGGGGGGAAATATTTGCGGAAGAAACGGAGAAAAAGTGAAGGGTGATTTTTCTTTTTTAAATTACAATGTTGCGGAAAGGACAGACGGTTTCGGAAATAAATTAACTGATATATAAGTTGAGATAAACAAAATTAGAACATTATTTATATCAGTTCCGAGAATTTAAACACAACGATTATTTGGCGTATGATCGTTTCCAAGACAATTTGGAAAATTGATTTTGTGTGATACTCCAAATAGTCACTTTATCAGCACTCTTTACAGCATCACATACCGAAATCATCTAAGAAAAACTTCAAAAGTCAGTATTATTTCAAAACCACATATATACAATCAAAATAGACAAAACCTCCTATTAAGCCACCATATATTGCTCCATCCGTAAGTTCAAAGATGATAAAAGCAATGAGAATACATATGAAAATACATAACAAACTGCAAATTAAAATTTAAAATATTAACAATACAGAATGAACCAAGATGAAAACCATTGAGCTGATATTGATATCGGCAGTACTGGAGGTTTTTCAATGCCTATATTTTGAGTATACCTATTATTTCTATAGCTATATAGTTCTATACTGCCTTTTCACTCCACTCAACTCAATAGTTTATTTTGGATATAAATTTTTATATATATATATATATGTATATATATATATATATATGTATATATTGTTGAATATAAGAGACAACTCATGTCTAGATATCCTTTTCTAGATCCTTTCAATAGTCCGAATTAGGATCTTAGTTTTGGAGGGGAATTGGCTGATGAATATGCCATAATTTGCATTTGTTTCCTAAGTCCTTTCGGACCCATCTGGGTCCATTTTCGGGGGAATGAGGTTAATCAGGTCTAGACCATGTGTAGTATTTATAGAAGGTTTTTGGCGGGAATTATGTACTAAGTACGAAACTATATTGGAGCTATAAACATTTTAGAATATTATTACTGATATTAAAGTTAATTCTATTAAATAATTCGGACTATTGGAAAGATCTACCAAAGGATATCTAGACATGAGTTGTCTCTTATATTCAACAATACTTGCCTGCAAGAGAAGATGCTGCCTATATATATATATATATATATATATATATATATATATATATATATATATATATATATCCAGCGATGTATAACATTATTTATTAGTTCCAAGAACCAGATGTCAACAATGGTCTGGCGTACGATCGTTTCAGAGACGTTTATGAATCATATTTAATTTTCTTATTTTTTTTAATATATGATTTCCAATATGTGTCTTCTCCAGTGCTTTATACTTAGGTCACCAATATAAATTCAGTGTGTATATATATATATATATATATATATATATATATATATATATTCTGTAAAGAATGGATTTCTCTTGGTTACTGGTAGTGTACTAAAATATATGTAAACAAAGAAAGTACATATATAGCACTATAATTTCTTCAACAGTTAGTAGCAGGTTTGGTAGCACACTGGATACGGTGCTTAGCTGCTGATCGCATTTGTATGTGACTGGTCGTTTGGGTTTTGAATCTCGGCATGGATATACTTGCTACGTCTAGCCACGCTGATGAGTTGTAGACGTGAATATATATTTCCATCTTTATAAAGTTAGGTGTTTATATATTTGTATGCACAGGATTCAATCTATAACTAATTAAGCGATAATTACGAATTTTGGAACACAGCTGCTAGGTGTATGAGATCGTAATATGGGCTATATTTAGTTTAATTGAGTTTAATGCAAAGGGGGCAAAGAGGGGGTGGAAGCCGTTCGTGAAAATTCAGATACCTCTGATTTTTGTGAAATTTACACAATAGGTATTAGATATCAATTAATAAATATTCCCCAAATTTTAGTTTCTTTGGAGCATTTTAAAGAGTTTTTAGAGGACATAATATGGGCACAACATACCATTTAAAAATTCAAATATTTCAGATTTGCATTGCATTTGATCCATAGCAATTAGACACCAATTAAGCAAGGTTCCCTGAATTTCAATTTCTTCTCATGACTTCCTAAGCTTAAATTTGAGACATTTTCATAGATTTTAATCGACATTAGAATAAAGATTCTAAACATAGTTTAGTATCATTATATTTTGATTTTAATCTTCATAAGGGAACAAAAAAGTGGTGCAAAACTGTTCTGTTGTGAATTAATTTTACCTATCCTTGGACAGGTATACTTCTATGATACACATATATATATATATATATGTATGTGTGTGTATATATATATATATATATATATATATATATATATATATATATATATATATATTTCTATTTCTATTTAGAATTTTATATATATATTCAAATATAAATTTTATAACATAAAGAAATTATAATAACTCAATAGTGTAAGGCCAAGGCTATGTTATATTAAATATATTTCATTTAATTCTATACCATATCAATGTTATGAAGGACAGATTCACATCATATCACAAAACTTGTTTTTTATTCAGCATACAATTGTTTCGGCTTGCACCAAGATATTTATAAAATGCTCCTGTGCATTTATTTCTTGGTGTGGCTATCCTCAGTGCTAATTATATAAAACAAAGCAAAAACTATGAAAACCTAGGCAAACAGAACCGAAATTACAATCAGTACTCATTATCAACATCATATCCTTTTTTTCTTCAAAATGGAACTATGATCTCAGTATATCCTAGTGGTAACATTCACGTACCTTATGCTTTTCGCTGTTTGTATTTTAATCGTTCATCATCTGCTTAAATATTGACGTAAATACTCCTAAATTAGCACATATTTTCACTAACCGTCTTTTGTTGTTTCACCCAATTATTTCCTTTTTTCTTTGGGTTTTAGCTATCGATTTTCCCTTATTTTATATTTGCTTTCTTACATTATACTTTTTATATCCATAAAATGACATACATATATATATATATATATATATATATATATATATATATATATATATATATATAACCTAAAAGTATTATGTGTTTTTAATATGTCATAACCACGGTTTCAGGCGCTCTTGCAATTGTCAGATGACATAATGCAAGAGTTTGGGGATGTGGGTATAAAAGAATCATAACAAAGCGTGAATTTGACCCCAAATTCATAGATTACACACTCTGAGGATCACGAGAGTGCATGAAACCGTAGTTATAGCATATTAAAAAAACACATAATCTTTTTAAAGTTTTGCCTGAGAAGGCATTGAGCATTGTATACATGTACAAATCAAAATTTCTCAACTGGCCCCAAAAGCCGATAATCATCGTTATATATATATATATATATATATATATATATATATATATATGAATTATTTTTGATTCAAACATGTACAGAGTCTGCTACACTGGCATGTCGATGTTATCGATCTACAGCTATCAAGAGCTGAGGTCTCATCAGGCAGAAAGTTTTTTTTGTGGTTCAACCATGTTTGAATAAAAAAGCATTCACAATACAGCTCTATATTTTTATTGAGCACTCTTTTATAAGCCAGGTTTGATTCCCTTTGGATTTCTACCCTGTGAATTTTTACCCTACCTGGATTACTTTATATATATATATATATATATATATATATATATATATATATATATATATAACTAGTTCAAATATATTGATAAAATGAACTTAAAACGAATATTTTTTTCAAAAGTGCTCAATACAAGTAGAGCTTTATAAATATACATTAAAAACACATTTAGAATGACCTATGCAAAAACCATATAGAACTTACATGAACAAAGTTTCTTTCCTAGAATATCCCATTAGTGGAACAAAATACTACGAGTCTGCTTCCCAACAGACTACAGCATGGTCGCCTTCAAGTCTAATGCAAACAAATACTTGTTGAACCGTCCTCCTAGATAATCAATTTCTCTAAAGTAATCTTATGCCCATTTCACACATTGTTTCCAATCCTCTCGTGTCGGCGATCATCGTGTAACTGAAGATCTCTTTAACTATTATCCTCGAGTGGCCACCGGCCCTTGATAAGCGATGACCAATCAGTAAAAAAATATATCCCAAACATTTTAACACTTCAAAATCATTCTATTGAGAAGCTATATACCAAAAAATACTCTATGATGAGTATGTGTAACGATTAATTGCAAGACTTCGACTGACATTCTATTCATTTGTTTAATGCTTACTCTTTGGATGTTCTTGGATTTCCTCAAAATAGGTCATGGCCTAAGGATCTGCTTATTTCGAAACAGGAAATGATCAGCAGATTCAAAAGTGAAGGGTAAGTTGGATTCTGTGATACAGAAGAAAGATATCCTTTCGCATGCCATTTTATGCATATATTAAATAATAAGCTCTCTAAAAGGACTGATATAGTGTAAAAAAATACAAACAACACTAACCAATCAATTACTGAATAGTTTACAATTCATGGAAAGTAAAAAGTGGACCATAGGTTGACTTTTGGCAGCCTTGTAACTCTCGCTTACCCCCTATTTTTTTTTTTTTGTTCTCACATTCATTGAGCGATGTTTCTGACAAAGTCGAAAGAATTGCTGTTTTCTGGGTCAACTGATGTTTTGAATGGGTGGTATGTGTAGATTTCCAATCCTCTCAGAGTATTCATCATCATTCAGCTCTCAATCTATCTCATTAACCCTTATTCTCGAGCGATTTTTTTTTGGCTTCCACAAGTGGTGATCATGTTGTAAAGAAAAAAGAAATACATATTTTTTTCAGCATTAAAAAACCCCAAAAGGGTTAGCATGCCGTAAAACCTGATAAATAAATTAAGTTTTATGTTTAGTTGTGGGTCTAACCATTTTTGGTGGAACGAGAAAGGTTGACCCCACAAATATTGAGTGATTTTTCTGACAAAAGAGGAAGATTTGCTGTTTTCTGGGTCGGTTGTTGTTTTGAGCGGATAGTATATGCAGATTTCCAATCCTCTCATAGTATTCATCATTATTCAACTGTCAATCTATCCATCTCATTAATGCTTATCCTTGAGTGTTTTTTAGCCTTTATAAGTGGTGACTCATTCATAAAAAAGGAAAAATATTTTGGGGGCATTAAATAAGCCCAGGAGGGTTAATATATCGTAAAACCTGATAAACAAATTAAGTTTCATGTTCAGTTGTTGGTGTAACTATTTTGAGTGGAATGATAAAGGTTGGCCTCACACACACACACACACACTCACGCATAAACACCTGTGTACTGTGGATGAAGAAGGTCACGCTTGCATGACTTTAGAATTGCATTCATTTCCTGTTCATGTAACTTTTGCCATCAGCACTTTGGCATTTGTATACATTGATTTCCATCATTAATCGAAAAGAAGCCGTTCATATGGATATCGCGGCTGCCTTTATTTGTCTTGAGGAGGCAACAATGGATGCACCCTCGGAAAGGACGCCGGTGCAATGAGCAGGTCATAGTGAAACAAGTGTTGCGGAATTCTCCTTGTTTAGCAGATACTTCAATCTAGCAAAATGGAGAAATCCAAGACAATCGGAAATAATGACAGAATACAAAATCGATTCCAAAATGTTGTATGATATTCAAAGTCAGGCCCAAATAGCATTTAAGCTGACAACTCAAACTTTGTTTCTGACTAGCAAATTTTCATTTGTTATCATTGTACCGTGTTATTAGCAATATGATAATGTTTATCACTGCAATTTATTTTTTAAACTACTTAGTTCGGCCCAGCCAAATAATTATTATTATTATTATTATTATAATTATTATTATTATTATTATTATTATTATTATTATTATTATTATTATTATTATTATTATTATAATTATTTTAAAATAATCTCTTCTGTTCTCTACAGCTCCTTTCTCACAAAAAAACGTTGCTAGTATTTGTCTGCGCTTTCGTTATTTTCATAGAACATGCTCGACTGAGCCCCAATCTCTAGTTCATCCTTGTAAGACATTCACAGCAAGAACTTGTTTCACTACCACAACTGAAAAGAAGTTTCCTATCTCTCTCCATGTGCCTAGCATCAGGTAGAATTTACATCAACAGAACTTCACATTTATGGAAATAAAAGTAAAAAGTCAAAACATAAGTTATTATTGGTTACTTATTAGTCAATACATGTTATGCATAAAGTTACAAAGAAGTACTAATTGTACTTCTCGTCCTGGAAAAGGTGGGTTGTTTTTACCTGTAATAATGTGATATGTATATTCTTTAAATAAGAAAACAATGTTGATGCTTTTTTGCTTGACTTCTATTTGTTATCTTTTGTAAAAGGCGCCGAAGGAGACACATATTAGCATTAAAAAGTAAAAATAATCCTAATCGTCTTAGAAACGATCGTACACCTAATCATTGTTGATCTTTGATTCATACAAGTAATTGAAATACTAAATCTTATATAGCATTATTAGCATTTAATTACCAAACTAAATTAATATTCTTTATAATAGGGTATAACACATGTAAAAGTCAACGAAAATCTTACTTGCTATTTATCAGTTAATACATGTAGGCATAGATTACTAAGAAATACTAATTGTACTTTTCGTCCTGGAACAGGTGGCACCCGACTTTGATATCAACATTAACACAGTAATCAAACTATGGGTTTGATTATGAACATACCAAGTCATCTTAAAACTTAACTCTGACATAAAATCTAAAATGAAAATTCAAACTTAATTGATGATGATTGTGAAGACCAGCAGATCCCCATTCTCTCTATTTCATTGCCATGTACCTAATTATATGCATTTACAATAAATAACAAGCTGTAATCAGTGGGTCTTGGTCGAGGTAAATAGAAAGCACCCAGACCGCATTACTCTTTTTGCTGAAGTTATACGGCCATAATACAAGTAATTAAAAAAAGATCTCCAATGTAGAATAATATGTGTTTAATTACGAAATGCAATTAAGATACATTATACAAATAAACGTAAAAAATCAACGAAACTCTTATTGGTTACTTATCAGTCAATACATGTTCTGCGTAGACTTACTAAGAAGTACTAATTGTACTAAGAAGTACTAATTGTACTCCTTCGTTCTGGAACAGGTGGCACATGACTTTAATATCCGGGTTAACACAACAATGATCACATTCAGTCAGGGTGGTATCTCTATTTAAAATAAATGGTGTTCATTTCATTTCATTATCTAGAGATTCAAGTTCGAACTCCAATTTCAGCAGTGGCACTCGTTATTCATATTTGAAAAGTTGCAAGAAAACAATCGAGAAAAACGTCAACATTGGTTTGAAAAAAATAGGTAGTGGGGGCTGATTGGCCTAATGCAAGGATGGCCAACCTATGTTGCATGTGTCAACAGTGGTCTATTATATGATTACAAATCATGTACTGCTATAGAACGTGCTCCGATGAACTCGTTGTACTTGCACCCCCTCAACGAAACTACCCCTAACCCACCTGGCTAGCAGCAAAATCCCCCCCCCCCTTCACTGTAGAGGTCCCTAGATGTCAGAAGATTTTCTACTGTGATAGCTTTTTCCTTCGAACTACTTGCCTTTGGAATTCTTTTCTTGCTCTCTGTTTCCCGACCATACCAACATGCAGAAATCTAAATGTAATGTGAAAAAACATCTTGCTGCCCAACTCCTCACCAAGGTTTTCCCCCCTATAAATCTGGCCCCTAACGCACTAGTCTCTTTACGCTTTAGTGGCAATATGTGTTGTTTATGAAACGAATAAAATCTATTTTAAACAATGAATTTCGTTTGTTTACGTTCTAATATATTTCAGTTATTTCATGGACCTAACCGATAATTGCTTCTAGTGAAAGATAGAAAATTTGAATAGTGTCTTTAGATTCCATGAAAATTTTAACCCTTAATGAAACTTATTTGAATGTTCTGCTAACGTATCGATGTTTATAACGCACAAACAAACAAATATTGACATATATATATATAGTAAGCAATGAAAATATATATGGCAATTAAGCTACATATATATGTTCATTGCTTACTACCTAGCTCTACTTACGTATCGAGTACTGTTGAAGTAAATATTGAAAACTGATACATAAAAATTATATCTCCTTATAATATTTTATGTGGATACATTAAGTACTAATATATATATATGTATATGTATATGTATATATATAAATTACTAACAAAAATTTCTCAGTAACTGGTATTTAATAGTAGTATTTAGGTCACCAGGTGTCCGTTTCCAGCCTTAGGAAATAGCTGCATGACTACCAGGCCTGTTATAAGTATCACCTTGTTATATGTAAAGTTATTTTCTCTTCCTGGGCACCACCGGGTAGCTATTCTAATAAAAGATAAGTTTAGTTATGCTATAAAGTCGTTCTCTGTTTACAATAGAAAATATGTCTGCTTTCAGAAAGAAAAAGAAAAAAATGTAATAATTATTGTGCTTCGAAGATCTTTTATTTATTTCCAAAAGTCGGCATTGGCATTCGGCGGGAAATTCCTCTATGAAAGAAATCCGAACATCGCTCGGATACTTTGGATACCATTGTTGTCAAAGGATTCTGCGAACATCCCTGCCAGTACAGTAAGGATTGTCAACGGCACTTCATTCAAATGGAAAGAATGGATTATTCTGTTTGCTGCCACTCTTCTTGGTGAACGGTGTTTATGCCTGAAGAAATTGGGTTGGCCAAGCACGGTGTTGTTGTTGTTGTTGTTGTTGGGAAAGAGGAATTACCGTTCTTTGTTTTGCAATGAGGTTTTTTTTGTTGGGGAAGAGGGGGGGGGGGTCTTGCTAATTAAAAAAATGTTTCAGTTGCTCAGTATTAGTATCTGGAAAGAAATTAGAGAATGTTGAATAAAATTGTGCAGTAATTCAGTAGAATTAAAGAAAAGGAAAGTATAGAATAGCTAATAGGTAGGTTATATATATATATATATATATATATATATATATAAAGTAAATTTCGTGTACAACAGAATCGTAGGATTAATTTTAGAGGAAGCATTATTATAATCAATGAAACAGACGAGTGGAAAAAAAAAGGAAAATTGTTAAAATTACCTTAAGGCCTTATCGTCTGACCCTCTGAGAGGAAACGTCAGAATGGTAAATTAAAAACTAAAAGTCGAATAAGATATGAGGGGAAAAAACTTATTTCAGTTGGAGGAAACGATTGAGAGGAAAAAAAAAAAAAAAAAAAAAGGTAAATATATATATATATATATACTAGCAGGAAAACTCGACGTTGCTCGGGATTGAATAAGGATCACTACTATGTACTTTTTCACTAGACTCATGACACCATATGACTTTCTTTCTTTTTACTGCCCCCTCCTTGATAATGTTGGTCGGAAAAAACCAAAATGTTGGAAAATTCTCTGAATTAGTGTTTTATACATATGGTTTAAATTTCATTAAAATCTGGTATACGTATTTGAAGTTTTAAGTTCATTTTTGTCTCCATGTGTCACTTAGGGGTGGGGTCACATAGATATTCTACACATAGAGGGTAACGATTTTGGACCACTTCAATTTTATACATATCGTATAAATTACATCAAGATAGGATATATTTGAAGTTCGGCTTCTTAGGTTAGGAGGATAATTAGAGATCCGGGACCACTTCCAATGTCTTCCCCAGAAAATTGCATACATATGATTTAAATTTCAGAAAAATAGGATATATTTGAAGTTTTAAGGGGTGATGCCCTCATAGCCCCCTTAGGTGTGCACTTAGAGATTCGGGAACCGTCAAAATCATAGCTTTGATGCATGTTCCTTCATAATTGAACACTGTTTACATCGGCTGCCTACAATAGGTTTAACATTCTCACCGTTTATGTAGTTGTTCATGATGGCCGTGAGGGTTAAGATGTCAGAATTTGTGTTATAAACATGACTTGTTCCGGGGTTTTGAATCCTGCGACTGGCTTGAATAATTATTTCTACACTGACGATTTTGTAAGAATGAAACGTATATGTATGTAGATAAAACAAATATTTATAATTATTTGTCACCCCCCCCCCCCAATCAAGGCTGTAGTGAGTAGTATTAATACAGCCGTCAAAATAATAGCTTTAATGCATGTTCCTTCATAAGTTGAACACTGTTTACGTCATCTGCCTACAATAGGTGTAAAATTCTCACCGTTTATGTAGTTGTTCATGATGGCCGTGAGGGTTAAGACGTCGGAATTTGAGTCATAAGCATGACTTATTCCAGGGTTCTGAATCCTGCGACTAGCTTGAATAATTATTTCTACACTGACGATTCCGTAAGGATGAAACGTATATGTCTGTAGATAAAACAAATATATATATATATATATATATATATATATTATAATTTTGTCCATTCTGTTCATCATTTGCAATCCTCTCATAATATTCTTCATCATTCAACTGACAGTATATCCATAATATTAACCCTTATCCTCGATTGTCTTTTGGCCTTGATAAGTGGTGACTCAGTAGAATATATATATATATATATTATATATATAAGTGAACAATGTAATAGATAGTTACAAGTTGAATAACTGGTTCATAATGTATATTGGGTACGGCCCAGCTATACTCGTACAACTGTTGTACTCTTCGAGGCTAGCATCGTTGTCAGTGATATACTACTCGGTTCATTGTATAAGGAAGTGGAGTGTCATTACTTTCTCTACAACACTACAGGGAACTTCTGCTATTGCAAACAAGCAGAGCCTAACTAGTGTCGACCAAGGCAAAAGTCTATCGGGCATGCATACACAGTATGATGATGTATGGAAGTGAAATCTGACCATTGAGGATTGAGAAGATGCGTTGCATGATGCGAAATGATATGAGAATGATATGTGTAATGTGAGTCTTAACGACAGACTTAGATATGATGACCCCAGAGGAAGATTAAATCTAGACAGTATAGGGAGATGTGTGCAGAACAGGAGACTTTATTAGTATAGACACATTAAAAGAATAGATAAGAGTTCTTGGGTTAGTAGATGGAGAACAGTTGAAGTAGCAGGGTTAGTTTGCAGGGATAGGCCAATGAAAAGATGATAGGAAGTGATAAGGATGAAATTGAGACAAAGAGGGATAAATGAAGATCTGGACAGAGATAGGGTAGTTTGGAAGTCAATTTCTTAAAGACGTCCAACACATGCCAACATGTAAAACTGAAGTTAAACCGAATATGATGATGATTATGATGATGATAACTATGGTGATGATGACTATCCTAGATGTAAACAATGTTAAATGCAGATCCCCACTCCATCAACTTGATCGACTGACCTCACATAATATTCCTATTTACACACTTGACCTTTCCATCTTAAAAGAAAATGGTAAATATTTTAACCTGCTTGTTAGAAGGGATTGTCGTGTGTTGCTCCGTGTAGCCAAGGAAAGGGCAATTGTTAAGAATGTGATTCCGGTACTTTACTTTGCAGGGGATCCCTGTGTGTTAGTGGAGGTGGGGGGAATCGGTTGTAGAATCTTTGAAAGGAATTCTAGAAGTTTGGAAAATGGCACGGGGAGCGTTAGAATTTAAAGAAAGAAGAAAGAAAAACCGGGTTTGAAATAGATTAGGAAAATTCAAAAATATGTGGAAAGCGAATGAGTCAGATTGTTCTTCTATTTGAAGACAGTCAAAAAGCAACTCCTAGTAAGTATCCCAAACCCAAATTTTATTTTCATTATATCTAAAAACTTTTAATGTGGCCGCATAGATCTTTGCAAAATATAAACAATCATTTGGATTATTCGGACTACTGTTCTCATTTTAGATGTTATTCTCACAACGTTTCGGCCGATGTCAAACTATGAAATCTTTATCTCGAATTCGGGAATCTGTATGCAATTTCGAACAGAACCTTTTATTTAATCGGGGGTAGCTTGCTCTCGTTCTGTCAGCCATGACCGGGTAGAAATCTTAAGTAATTCGTAATTATATTCTTAGTATTGCCCATACTGAGGATAAGACTGTCACTTAGAACTGATTATTACTTAGCACTTTTATCCGTTGTGTCACGGGTCTGTTGTGCCATTTACCCATGACGCAATGAATAAAAATGTTAAGTAATAATCAGTTCTACGTGACAGTCTTCTGGAGGTTAAAGGTTTAATTCTCAGTACAGGTGATATTAAGAATATAATTACGAATTTGTTCAAAATTCTGTACAGATTCCAGAGTTTGACATAAAGATTCCCGAGTACAAGAAGCATCTGAAGAAGGGCAGATGTTAAATCGTTCAAAACGTTGTGAGAATAACATCCAAGATGAGAACAATAGTCCGAATAATCCAAATAATACAAATCCTCATCCAAAAAAATTCCGAAATATAAATAATGATACCAAATTTATTTTGGTATCACAATTAACCATCGTATTATGACCGTCCAAAGTTTGTTGGAAATGAGAACATTTTCTGTCAGTGTATAACTAAAAATGCAGGCTTTGAACAAGTGAAAAATCCTTACAAATATAATGTCATCTTGTGGTAAATGAAAATTAATCATAATGGAAGCAATAATTATGAGGTCAAGTCAGCCTAAACATTGGGTAAAATTCCATTACTTCTCGAAAAAAACAACAAATTTCATATAAGATTCGTTTGAACAGCTCATGCATTAAATCTTTGTAATATGATTCATGGCACAATAGAGATCAAGCTAGATTTTTCTTTTTATAGTAAGTAAAAGAACTCAGATTTGGATCTTGTAAAAATAGACGGAAACACAATTTGATATAGAGCAAAATTTTCATTTACTAAAGTTTTCAACTTGCATTTTTTTGTGAAAGACAAGTTAAACACCTATATTAGTATAATCACGCTCTGGCTAAACACAGAATACCTGCACTTTTAAAAATCTACTCTCTACCACCCAGGGGTACGCTTCTAGAGACCGTCGGGTCTGACTGTTTAACAGAAAATGTTGAGTTTGAATTAAGGTTTGCACATAATTTAGTTAAAATGACACCGGTAAAAATGGCACAAGTTAATAAATAGGAAAAGATGGTACAAGAGGAAAATATAGATGAAAATCTCACAATGAGTTTAGCAAAATCTTGAGAACAATACGTAAAGGGAAAAAATAAAAGTACCCCCTCCCCCGAAAAAATGAGATTCTAACTTTTTTATGCGATGACGTGTGAACACTGAAAAAAAAGAACCTAATTATACTTTAGAGTAGGGGATTAGTTAAGTCTGATCGGCAAAGCTGTAAAACCACACGTAATCGCTTTAAAAAGTAGAAACCACCCACCCCACCGGAAAAACAGTGATAGAATTTATATCCCATTGCAAAAGAAAAATAATTAAAAGTTAAAAAGTTAGAATGGTCCGGAAATGGTGGATCATTTTATGTTAAAATTATATGCAAAACTGATTTCCCAATTTCAATCTTACATAATTGTTGTGAAAGATGGGTAATACTATACATAATATTTTTTTAAATGTATTTTTCGTTTTACCACACGGACTTGGGGTTAGTAGTAAAAAGGGTGCGTCATTTTTTTTATGATGCAATCTTTAAAAGAATGCAGTATTTACAAAGTACCGGAAAAATGTTTAAAAATGAAATGTAAAAAATGTTGTCAAGAAAAAAAAATTACAGACAAAGACTTATTGATAATTGTAAAAATAATAAATATCAACATTTTTTTTTTTTTAATTTTTAATAATTAATTTATTTTTACGTTGGGCTTTTGTCCGGGGTTGACTTATTTTGGTGGGCTTTTGTCCTACTACCCAGTAAATACACTATCCATTCTGTGAACGCGTTGTTCTCGTTCTGAAGTTAAGGCGAACACCGAACAGAATTCATCTAACCCAGAATGGTTAATTTGCGATGATTCAGACGAAGAAATCAATTACTATTATTGTAGAGTGGTGATGTCTGTTGAGGGTGTCGATGCAGGAGATAGCCATTTTGCTGAGTCGGCCGTGTATGTACGTATCTGACTTGAATAAGAAAAAAGTCCCCAGAGTTCGAAGGAAAACACCAACGTTTTCTCTACAATAATAGATTTATTTAACTGGAACATAGACACGTGAGTTAAGTTGCTTGGTCGGCAGGCATAAAGGTAATATAATTCCAGTTGGTCTTGAGTTTATTCCCGCCCCTCGTCACCATGATGACGACGAGGGGGGAGAGAGAATGCCAGTCTACGTTGAAGTCTCTACTCCAACTAATTTGTATTTGCCCGCGAAATAGCTAGGCGGAAATCGGTAGGCTTCCAGTGCGCATGTCAGTGATGTGCTAATCGCCGACCGAACCACAACTCAATATAACCCAAGATATTGCGCCTACATATAAACAAAATAGATCTCTCATGCAACCGTTACACGGTCATGGCTTCACTTCCCCCTTCCATCCCGGTAAAAAAGGAAAAACATCGTAATTTCAATAGATTACGATATAAACGGTTACGCAAAATAATGTAATTAAAACTGTATTAAAGGGATAAGAAAAAAAAAAATAGTGACATTTCAAACCGCCAAGGAATATTAGGTTTGTAAATTTTCTAAACATCTTGAGTCAGTCGGGACTGAGAGCTGATGCCCTGTTGGGCGGACAATGTATCTGTTTATAAGCCGCACGACAGTGTAGTACAGAGAATGGTTGTATTTTGTTTTGTTTTTTGTTTTTTGCGTGCATGATGACATTTGTCGACTCTCGCCGTTTGTTAGCATACGAAAAGAAAAAAAAAAACATTTTTTTTATGTCCAACGGAAGAGTATAAAAATTGTAATTAGGCGACATTGGGAAGAAGAAAAGAAATGCCACGTGCCCTTTATGGTAACGTGGTATCGTAGAAAACCCGTCTCCTCGTGGTTAAAAGGCGCCAGAAAAGTGGAGAGGCGGGTACGGTTTTTACGAGGCGAGTAAATCGCAAAGAAGCGTTATTTTTTGTTGCAACACCCCTCAACTTCCCGTGTCGCCATTCAGAAGCTTTCATTCTTTCTAGTTCTGCCCTATTGTACAGATGCTTACTAATTACACTGAAATAGGTTTTGGCAGGGTTTCATTGCCCCTAAACTAATTATTTTTTATTTAAAACCATATTTTGATAAAATAAGTGCTGGAAATCTGGGGAGATTTGTTGTAACTCTGACTCCAGGAAACATCGCTTGTTATTGCCAGTGAGCAGTCACTGATAATGACTCGTGCGAAAACTCTTAGTAGATAATAATAATAAACACAATGTGATGGCACCAGCCTCGGCGAATATTACAGAAAATGGCCGTGAAGGGCCGAGGAGGGAGAGCACTAACCAGACCTCCACTAGAAGAGTGCGGAGAATACTGGGAGCTTGGGGAGGTCTATTGCCATCCGTATCCCAGAGAATACCAATAGTAGTTTCTAAAGAAACATTAATTGTGGGTGGTCGTTGCGATAACGCAAAATCATTTGCAACGGTTATCGAAAGAGATGGAGAGTACTGAAAAATAAAAATAAAACGCGTAGCAAGGTTAATTTGAAATTCTATAATTATTCAAAAATGTGTTTCTCGGCTCTACGTGACTGACACATTATTTTTACTTATATTTACTATTAATAGATTCTTTATTGAAATTTAAAAAATGCAAATAGTTTTTATTACGAGATGAAAACCACCAGAAGGCATTTCTGTTTCTTCATAAAGAATTCAGCCATTAATATTTTAAAAAAAATGTAATTACTTTGTGGCACCTCGAAATTTGAAAACATTTGATATGTCGAATAGAAAGTAATTTCTGTCTTTACAATTCTCAGCAAATCCACATTGGGTTTAATTGATATTTTAATAGCTAAACGACACCGTAGTAATTACATTTAATTGATATTTTAATAGCTAAACGACACCGTAGTAATTAAATTTAATTGATATTTTAATAGCTAAACGACACCGTAGTAATTAAATTTAATTGATATTTTAATAGCTAAACGACACCGTAGTAATTAAATTTAATTGATATTTTAATAGCTAAACGACACCGTAGTAATTACATTTAATTGATATTTTAATAGCTAAACGACACTGTAGTAATTAAATTTAATTGATATTTTAATAGCTAAACGACACCGTAGTAATTAAATTTAATTAATATTTTGATAGCTAAACGACACCGTAGTAATTAAATTTAATTGATATTTTGATAGCTAAACGACACCGTAGTAATTAAATTTAATTGATATTTTGATAGCTAAACGACACCGTAGTAATTAAATTTAATTGATATTTTAATAACTAAACGATACCGTAGTAATTAAATTTAATTGATATTTTAATAGCTAAACGACACCGTAGTAATTAAATTTAATTGATATTTTAATAGCTAAACGACACCGTAGTAATTAAATTAAATTGATATTTTAATAGCTAAACGACACCGTAGTAATTAAATTTAATTGATATTTTAATAGCTAAACGACACCGTAGTAATTAAATTTAATTGATATTTTAATAGCTAAACGACACTGTAGTAATTAAATTTAATTGATATTTTAATAGCTAAACGACACCGTAGTAATTAAATTTAATTGATATTTTAATAGCTAAACGACACTGTAGTAATTAAATTTAATTGATATTTTAATAGCTAAACGACACCGTAGTAATTAAATTTAATTGATATTTTAATAGCTAAACGACACCGTAGTAATTAAATTTAATTGATATTTTAATAGCTAAACGACACTGTAGTAATTAAATTTAATTGATATTTTAATAGCTAAACGACACCGTAGTAATTAAATTTAATTGATATTTTAATAGCTAAACGACACTGTAGTAATTAAATTTAATTGATATTTTAATAGCTAAACGACACCGTAGTAATTAAATTTAATTGATATTTTAATAGCTAAACGACACCGTAGTAATTAAATTTAATTGATATTTTAATAGCTAAACGACACTGTAGTAATTAAATTTAATTGATATTTTAATAGCTAAACGACACCGTAGTAATTAAATTTAATTGATATTTTAATAGCTAAACGACACCGTAGTAATTAAATTTAATTGATATTTTAATAGCTAAACGACACCGTAGTAATTAAATTTAATTGATATTTTAATAGCTAAACGACACCGTAGTAATTAAATTTAATTGATATTTTAATAGCTAAACGACACTGTAGTAATTAAATTTAATTGATATTTTAATAGCTAAACGACACAGTAGTAATTAAATTTAATTGATATTTTAATAGCTAAACGACACCGTAGTAATTAAATTTAATTGATATTTTAATAGCTAAACGACACTGTAGTAATTAAATGTAATTGATATTTTAATAGCTAAACGACACCGTAGTAATTAAATTTAATTGATATTTTAATAGCTAAACGACACTGTAGTAATTAAATTTAATTGATATTTTAATAGCTAAACGACACCGTAGTAATTAAATTTAATTGATATTTTAATAGCTAAACGACACCGTAGTAATTAAATTTAATTGATATTTTAATAGCTAAACGACACTGTAGTAATTAAATTTAATTGATATTTTAATAGTTAAACGACACCGTAGTAATTAAATTTAATTGATATTTTAATAGCTAAACGACACCGTAGTAATTAAATTTAATTGATATTTTAATAGCTAAACGACACCGTAGTAATTAAATTTAATTGATATTTTAATAGCTAAACGACACCGTAGTAATTAAATTTAATTGATATTTTAATAGCTAAACGACACTGTAGTAATTAAATTTAATTGATATTTTAATAGCTAAACGACACCGTAGTAATTAAATTAAATTGATATTTTAATAGCTAAACGACATCGTAGTAATTAAATTTAATTGATATTTTAATAGCTAAACGACACCGTAGTAATTAAATTAAATTGATATTTTAATAGCTAAACGACACCGTAGTAATTAAATTTAATTGATATTTTAATAGCTAAACGACACCGTAGTAATTAAATTTAATTGATATTTTAATAGCTAAACGACACTGTAGTAATTAAATTAAATTGATATTTTAATAGCTAAACGACACCGTAGTAATTAAATTTAATTGATATTTTAATAGCTAAACGACATCGTAGTAATTAAATTTAATTGATATTTTAATAGCTAAACGACACCGTAGTAATTAAATTTAATTGATATTTTAATAGCTAAACGACACCGTAGTAATTAAATTTAATTGATATTTTAATAGCTAAACGACATCGTAGTAATTAAATTTAATTGATATTTTAATAGCTAAACGACACCGTAGTAATTAAATTTAATTGATATTTTAATAGCTAAACGACACCGTAGTAATTAAATTTAATTGATATTTTAATAGCTAAACGACACTGTAGTAATTAAATTAAATTGATATTTTAATAGCTAAACGACACCGTAGTAATTAAATTAAATTGATATTTTAATAGCTAAACGATACCGTAGCAATTGAATTTAATTGATATTTTAATAGTTAAACGGCACCGTAGTAATTACATTTAATTGATATTTAATAGCTAAACGACACCGTAGTAATTAAATTTAATTGATATTTTAATAGCTAAACGATACCGTAGCAATTGAATTTAATTGATATTTTAATAGCTAAACGACACCGTAGTAATTACATTTAATTGATATTTTAATAGCTAAACGACACCGTAGTAATTAAATTAAATTGATATTTTAATAGCTAAACGACACCGTAGTAATTAAATTTAATTGATATTTTAATAGCTAAACGAAACCGTAGTAATTAAATTTAATTGATATTTTAATAGCTAAACGACACCGTAGTAATTAAATTTAATTGATATTTTAATAGCTAAACGACACTGTAGTAATTAAATTTAATTGATATTTTAATAGCTAAACGACACTGTAGTAATTAAATTTAATTGATATTTTAATAGCTAAACGACACCGTAGTAATTAAATTTAATTGATATTTTAATAGCTAAACGACACTGTAGTAATTAAATTTAATTGATATTTTAATAGCTAAACGACACCGTAGTAATTAAATTTAATTGATATTTTAATAGCTAAACAACACTGTAGTAATTAAATTTAATTGATATTTTAATAGCTAAACGACACCAGAGTAATTAAATTTAATTGATATTTTAATAGCTAAACGACACCGTAGTAATTAAATTTAATTGATATTTTAATAGCTAAACGACACCGTAGTAATTAAATTTAATTGATATTTTAATAGCTAAACGACACTGTAGTAATTAAATTTAATTGATATTTTAATAGCTAAACGACACTGTAGTAATTAAATTTAATTGATATTTTAATAGCTAAACGACACCGTAGTAATTAAATTTAATTGATATTTTAATAGCTAAACGACACTGTAGTAATTAAATTTAATTGATATTTTAATAGCTAAACGACACTGTAGTAATTAAATTTAATTGATATTTTAATAGCTAAACGACACCGTAGTAATTAAATTTAATTGATATTTTAATAGCTAAACGACACTGTAGTAATTAAATTTAATTGATATTTTAATAGCTAAACGACACCGTAGTAATTAAATTTAATTGATATTTTAATAGCTAAACGACATTGTAGTAATTAAATTTAACTTTGAAAATCCTATTTAATATATAAATAATTTGGTTTAAAAAGGGATAGTAAAAAGAAAAATAACGAAAAGGAAATGATGGAAACCCTGGTACGGGACAATTAGTATATACTCGATCCCTGCATAGGGAGAGGTGCTAGTCTAGCCGCACTGAAGAGCTGTGACTCGACCGTTTTCCGAGGAGTGTAATTCAGTGTGTCCGCGCCGTGAGGACTTTTCTGGAAGGGCTCTTTCGTCCTGGTACGATACACCATTAGCTCTCCGAACTAAACGATAAGCATATCACTTTAATGAAAGGATTAATTATACCCGGTTTGGTATTTCGGTAGCTGTACCGCAGCGTCATTAGGCTGGCTTCATTAATTCTCTCCTGGGAATTAATCATCTGCTGGGACCATCGGCTTCTGGAAATAAAGGGTTTGTAATGAAGGAACAACACATTACTTTATATAAAAAAATATAATTTATTCATTTCTGAAGTAACATATTTAAAAACTCGAAATTGCTGAGCTTGGCGTGCGACACACGTCTGTCACATACGCAAGCAAACGCCGAACTGCATTCAAACCCCTCGCCTAAGACTAAGCGAGAGGGAGGAAGAGAAAGAGGGAGAGGGAGGAAGAGGAAGAGAAAGAGACAGAAATTAAGTCACCGCTGTTTTCAGTTTTTAACGTATCTCGGATGACAGTCGATCTGACCCCTTGAACCCGGCAGCCGACAGTGTTTGATCGTTTATAGTTACGTCGTCATTCAATTTGTGCCGGCGACCCGACTGCTTTGATATAAACAACATGGCTGTCTCGTGCGAACTGACATATTTTTGAAAGTGCAGAGCTGTTAGAATTCTGTTTGTCTTCCTCAAAGGGCAACGGAAAGTCTGGGGCAAAGCTTCCAAATGTGGGGATCTCTCGCTCCCACAAATAGGGTCTATATCGTTGTGATACAGCTAAACAGCCTGTGGATGACTATATAAGCCTCCCCCCCTTTTCAGGTAAAATACTGTCGTTGAGTGATGTCTCCTGCTGCTTCTTAGCGTAATGCAAAGTTCTTTGTAAATAAACACATTGAGCACGGCGAAGCAGTTGTCAATGTTTATATAAATAGACATTCTAGATATCATTTACAAGTGCTTCTTCCGTTGGGTTAATGGATAGAGCTGGCGACTATCAGGTTCGATCCCTGGCTAGGGAGAGGTGCTGGCCTAAGCGCACTGAAGAGCTGTGGTACAGCAAAACAATCTGTCTGTGGATTACTATATATATAAGTTCTAAGTCTGCAATTAGTATCCCTAGGATTTAAACCCTTTGGAGGTCCTATATTAGTGTTAGGATAATACCGCTGTCACTAGGAATATGGAAGAGGGGGGATGCTTCTCTCTTTATTGTTAGAAGTGGGAGCTGTTTTTGTGGATGGTCTATATAAATTGGGTTTGGGGGCTTGCATTGTATTATTAATATTGAATATGTTTTTTTTTCCTCTTGTATAATGACTAAAACCTATTTTGAATATATATATATATATATATATATATGCACGAAATGATCGTAAAATGCACCGAATTTGGTGGGGTCACTGGAATTTATCGCACTATTGTTTATATATATATATATATATATATATATTTATATATATATATATATAATTATTTTTATTTACACAGACATGCGCAAAAAGCTGCTACACTGGCATGTCGATGTTATCGATCAATAGTTCTTAGAAACTAAGATCTCATCAGATGGAAAAAAGTCTGATCCTTCACTCAGATGTGTATATTGGGAAAGATGAAATCTTAGTTTCTAATAACCATTGATCGATAACAATGACACGCCAGTGTAGCGGGGTTTTGTACATGTCTGTAAAAATAAAAATAATTATATAAATAGCTCTATTTACTATTGAGCACTTTTTTAAAAGCCCGGTTTAAATTCTGTGGATTTTTATCCAATGGATGTTTACTTTACCTGGATTACTATATATATATATATGTTTGTGTGTGTATGATCAACAGACAGCTGTTTGATAAAGTGACAACACATATCTATTTATTAACTTACCATTATTCCCATGCCATAAAAAAACTGACAGCTTACTTTCTTCATTGCCTCTTGTTTAATAATTCATAATGTAGTGCCATGCAGGTGTCTTCTTCCTTCTTTATTCGGTTTTGGTATTTGGGCTTCTTCGGGGTGGGCAACACTAGGAACTGTCTTATGCCTACTATCATGCAGTCCAAAGGGTTGACATCGGCCAGATTGCATAGTTGTATCACTTCTTATGCACTCGAATCACATCTTCCCTGGCTATTACACTCTCTAATGCCCAGGTTATCCAAACGTTTTACGGAGTTGATGCAAGGGGTGACATGTAGTACATGGCTGCACCTTCCGAGAAAGCGAGTGCATAAGCCGTCCATAATCTCACCAATACCAATTTTCTGATAAAACACAATTGACAGAATTTTTCTTCCAGTTTGGAGTCGCACCTCCACCTGACCATGGCACGATTATTATGTTGAAGCAATTGCAGATCAAAAGTGTTCGGGCTCATGGCAAAGCGAACCTAGGTTGAAAAGATTTTGCCTTGAATCTTGAAGAAAATATGCCTAGGTGTAAGGATTGGCAGTAGCTTCCTGAACCTTCCCCATGTAACAAAACAGCAAGCAATGATGGTGCGTTTGTGACCACCACCACCACCAATTCAACATGTCTCCCAAGTAGCAAAAGGTAACTTTGATATTAAGTAGGGGCACCATTTACATCCATGTGAACCTTAGTTCAACCATTAATTGGGTGGGCAAGTCTCTTACATCTACGACATAATCCAGGTTAACTACGAGCTTCCTAATAAGATAACTGCACTTCTTATGGACCCGTTTTAATGTGTGTATTTTAATTGCTAAGATGAAATAATGCTATTCATTAATTCTGCACTGTCAAGCTTGGTCATTTAGAGAGGTAAAAATTTAATGCATATATTTAATATGTATTTAATATGTATTTTATGTGTATTTTTAATTGCGTATTTTTTTTTAGAATTGTGTGTATTTTACAATGTATTCAAATTTTTTACAATTGTGTGTACTTTTCTTTTCGTTTTATTTTACAATTCATGGACGGCGGCACCGGGGTGGGGGCAGGCAGGGGTGGGGGGTTGGCTCAAGCCCCCCCCCCCACTTTTCGACTTGCCCCCCCCCCCACTTTACGGTCATCAATAATGAAGTTATATATGCATGTGTTTAATCGGGTCCCCCACTTTTTAGGAGAGACCCCCCCTTTTATAACTGTCCCGCCGGTCCTGCAATTGTGTATATTTTTTTCATTGCGTGTATTTTAAATTCTATTAATGAATTCTGCACTGCCAAGCTTAATCATTTCGAAAGAAAACCCGTTTAAGATTGAAATAAAGAGTGAACCCCCCCCCCTCCCCCCAAAAATGTCACCTACGTGTTACATAATGAGAGTCGTATTTGAACGGAAAAGTTTGAGTGACACTTAAAGTTCAGAGGTGACCCCAGAACGGAAATCGATGAAACCACGTGACTTTCGGATGGAGATTTTCTGTCTCTTTTATGGTGATGCGCTTCAGGCAGAGAAGACATGTCCAGGGCACCGTAACTAGATGTAGCAAGACAAGCTATCCGTCTATTTATCTATCTATCTATCTATCTATCTATCTATCTATCTATCTCTGATTTTTTGTGACCCTTCTTCTCTTTTTAATAAACTCTTTTTTATAAATCAACATCGGCGTCCGAGTGGTTTTGTCAGCAGACGAATAGAACCTGAGTTTGCGATGGGTGTATAATGGTTTATACGTACATCGGTAAGTAGAAACATGACACATGGATTCGTTAATAACATTCACAATAAACTTCAGTCTATACCTGACTTGTCCACCAAGTTTAAGTCATGAATGTTCAACAGCCTTTGTTTTATCACCGTTCAGTAAGAATTCTGACAAGAACTGAGCAGCAGGTTAGTCGCCGAATTAATTGACTGAATCTGCGAAACATAGAGCCTAAAATGTTATTGATTAGTTAGCAAAACAAATATAATGTCGTCGGTATCTATCTACAACCACTTGTTTGGGATCACCACTATTCCTTTTCCACTGCAGGCACAGCACACAAGTCGCCAGTGCTTCGACTGTCGTAGGCGGCCGTTTTAACGGCAGGGGTGGACAGTGGACAATTCATTGTTCGTATCAGATACACTGCAACAAGCACAATGAATAAGACATCAAAGGAAGCGAGGGGGGGGGGCGGAAGAACAAAAATAAGAAATAAGAGGGAAGAACAAGAAGAATGAGAAAGAAGAAAGAAACATAAAATAGAATCACTAGGAAGTAGAAGAGGTCAAAAAGGAGAAATACGAGAAAAGGAGGCAAGAGGAATTTTTACAAAAACTTAGCAAAAAGAATAAGAAAAAAAAAGATTTCTGTAAAGAAATAAAAATTTCAATAGATTTGATTCAATTAACAAAAATCTTGTCAATAGGAAAAACAAATGAATAAATAAATAAATACAAAATAGTGAGAGATTTATAATTAGATCCCAACAGAGAGGAGGATAAAAAAAAGTGTTAAAAAAATGGAGAAATAAAACAGAATTCTGCGTCCAAATGAACAAAGGAAAAATTCTTTCGCCATTGAAACCAAAATGGCGTCTATCAATCGCGACGTTGTTTATCCCCAAAACATCAAATTATTTGTAAGATTTTTCAAAATGGCAACTGTAAGATGAAGCTTTGTTGAGTGCACGCACTTTACGAGTCATCCGAGATATTTTATTTCATCGGATTTTTTTTTTCTAAATCGAGGAAACTCGCAACAAACGTTTAAAAATTAAAATACCAAAAAAGAAAAACAGAAAAACAAAATGGAGGTTTTTATTTTCTAAATTCTTTTTTTTAAATAATTTTTAAAAACTTTTTAAAGATGGGTCCTTGCATTCCTATGAATGGCTTTGTCCGTCGGTTATATGTCAAGCTTGAGTTTGAAATTGTATTTTCATCTGTATTATTTGAATTGTTCAGAATTCCTGTTCTCATCTGGGTGTTACTTTTACAACGTTTTGGCCGATGTAACCTTCGACCTTTTTCGGGTATGTCTTGTCGAAATCGAACATCTGTACGAAATTAAGAACGGAACCCTATATTTAAATCACAGGTGTAGATTGCTCTCGTTCTGTCAGCTATGGCCGGGTGAGACGTCTTAAGTAATTATCAATTATATTTTAGTATCGCCTCTACTGAGAATTGAACCTTCAACCTCCAGAAGACTGTCACTTAGAACTCAGCCCTTTTATTCGTTGCACCAATTGATCAATTT
>OY744522.1:116433568-116476068 GCA_963556195.1 Sepiola atlantica
CTTTGCATTAGTATAGATGTACATGTATGGATTTGTATTCGTATATATGTATAGTAGTGAACTGTCGGCGCCTGTATATATATGCGTGTGTATGCGTGTGTACGTATGTATGTGTATATGTGTATGTGTGTTTGTGTATGTATATATATATATATATATATATATATACACGTGTATGTGTATATATTGGTATATATATATATATATATGTCAGCGTGTGTGTATGTATATATGTGCATATATGTACGTATTTTTAGGAACTATTTTTAGGAACTATTTATACTAAAAGTGTATGGGTGTGTGTATGCGTGTATATCTATGTTACGAATATGCTCATGTACGGTTTGTATATGTGTGTATATATATATATATATGTGTGTATATATATATATATAAATATATATGTATGTGTATATGTGTGTCTGTATGTATGTGCATGTTGTGTATACATGTATCTGTATGTATATGTATATGTGTGTGTATAGATATACGTGTATAGGTGCATATAGCTGTATATGTTGAGTCTGTATAGACGTATGGATGTATATATTGAATATATATCTAGAATATTCTTATTTCTTTATTTTTTATTGAATATACATCTAGAATATATTCATAAGCACGTATGTATTCTGAATATATGCTTGATTGATAGTGGATCTGTGTATGTGTCCATGTTTGGATGTGTATGTATATCAATGTCCGTTTATTAATCTGTTTGTTTATTTAGGTGTGTTTGGGTATGTATTAGAGTTTGTTTATATATGTGTGATTCTTGATATATAGATAAGATATTTATACTTGAGTGAGTCTGTAAAGCTGGGCAGGCCAGAAAGCAGAGAGCAATAAAATGAGGACAGGAAAAGGCAATGGAGACGCCATAAAGGGTAATAAAAAAAGGGACACCACTGGCAAAAAAGGTCAACTAGTGAAATAGGTAATCCGATACTAATTCATAAGAAATAGAAAATGCTAGATCCCCAAAAGAGTTATTTAGTATAGAAAATTCGTCAAATCCATCCATTCCTGAAAAATTCTTGGTCTGATGAGGTTGACTTTCTTGGAAAAGTGCAACCGAAACATGTATGCACATGTGTAACCAATAATGTTTGTATAAATAAAAATTTATACTTATATATATATTGATATATATATATATATATATATATATATATATATATATATATATATATATATATTGAAAGTGATATTGAGAGAGAGAGAGAGAGAGACATAATTTGGAGGGCATTTAGCCTGACGATTCCATGTGGAGATGAAACGTAGGCGACTCTGTGTTTCTTAATTGTCATGATTATATGTTCATATATATATATATATATATATATATATATATATATATATATATATAGAGAGAGAGAGAGAGAGAGAGAGAGAGAGAGAGAGAGAGAGAGAGAGAGAATATAGAAAGAACAAATTCACATACACATTGTAACTGTCGGTATTATAATTTATTTCGACCTCCTAGCCTCTTCAGAATGCTAACGAGACAGCTACATATTGGAAATATATATATATATATATATATATATATATATATATATATATATATATATGCGATTTCATGAAGGCTTACCAAAGCATTCTTTTCAGGACACAAATGATCACCATTAAAGATATTTTTTCTTACAAATATTATTTATTCAAATTAAATGTTTTTTCCTACACGAATTTCACTACCAAGCAGGTACTTGCTTGGCAGATCATCAGGGAAATTAAATGTCTGAAATAAGGGTTTCAACTGCCGACAATACACAATGTGGCGTTGCAATAGTTGAGGTCACTTAAGAAGAGAAGAGGAAAAAAATAAAAGTTAAAATTAAAAACAAAAAAGAACAACGATTAAAAAAGAAAGTCCTAGAAAATGTCTTAGAAAAGTAGCTCGTGCATTATTTCTGCCACCAAGCCAACAAGCAAATAATCGGTCCCAAATGCATTAAAAAAAACCAAAAAAAAACCGGAACAATGTGCGATAATACACTTTCACGTCGGGAGGCACAATGATGAAAAAATCCCCCCCCCCCAAAAAAAAACTAAACCATTCAAGATACCGCTCACAAGTTACCATTCCAATCCAATGATAGTATGGGAATTCTAAATCTAATTCATCACAAGGAAAAGCAACATAAATGTTCGTCCGAAATGCCAGCGGTCAGACGAGCCTTATTTCAAGGGCTGACTTGTTCCCCTTCGAAATAAACACACGACGAGTTGAACGTCAATCATAGATATATATATATATATATATATATATATATATATATATATATATATATATATATATATATACTAGATCATCTGTGACCCATTGGATCACTACCACTATTCTACTTTGATTTCATTCAAACATATCTGTGAAGACATTCTTCTTGCAGAGCTAAAAATAATAAATCCATTTACTTCTATATAATCGATAAGGATAATATAGAAGTAAAGAGATTTATTATTTTGCTATCTAATTTACACATGTGTTTACGGTGTGTATGGGCGAACTATGTAAATGGCAAAACAAAGCAATTGAGAAGCAATGTTGAAAAATGAGTCTGTGTTTCTCTAAATGCTCATAATATTTTAGGGAGTGGTTGAATTTATATAGAGTGAGAGAGGCCGAGAGAAATACATGGTTGGCAACGCGAGAGATGAGCGATTTATTAAGTTAATTACAAATTATGGCTAATTAGAAGAATTAAAATGGACATTTTTTCAAACATAACTCAATCCCAGGACTAAAGGATATATGTGATTAAAATTGAGGTTGGTAGTAAGTATATTGGTGAGTGGAAAAATGATTGGTGGAAGATTAAGTAGTTAGTTCATATAGGGGGGTTGGTGAAAAAAGGAGTTTCTGTCCTTCTCGCTATCACCCCCACTATAATTTTGCCTCCTTTTACACCCACCTTCCTATACGAAACCCTATTCCTCTACACCAGGGGCGGGCAACCTTTTCAGAGTGAGGGCCAGATGAGACTTTTGGAAGGAGATCACGGGCCGGAGTGAAAAACGAAATCTCAGAATTACTATATTTTGTTTACATGAATAAATTGTACAAAAATTGCATTGAACACTCAACAAATCTGATATTTTTTCTTAAGAGACTTCTGTATGTGATGTTATAAAAGGCGCCGACAAAGAGCCATTTTGGAATCATAAAAAATAATGACGGGGGAAGTAGCAAGTTGATCCAGCATTCGTTTTCACACACCTCACATAAGTTCTATGTTTCATGCCCTTTCCTCGTCTCTCGTTTCCTCTTTGCCTCTCTCTTTCTCTTTTTCTATTTTTATCTCAGGCCAAGGATTTGAAATTAATAGTTAAAGAAAAATGAAATATACATGCATCATCGCTCGCTGATATTTATACATTTTTTATCCCACTGTAAATCCTAATTGAAACCTACTTTTACGTCTATGTCACAAAGTAATATGAGTTTTACTGGGAGGTCCGCGGGTTGGATTGCAATAATAAAGCATAGCAGGGTGGCGGGCCGGACGCTAAGCCTTCGCGGGCCGCTCTACACACTCACGACTTAATTTTTCACTAATCATTTTTCAACACACCAATACTTACTACTAACTTCAATTTCACTCACACCATAACACATTCCTTCACTTTACCTACCCACCCCAAGGACATACCTCCCTCCCACTGCCACTTTCCAGCTGTTTACGTATTTAATCTGACTTCTATTCCATAAATGCTTATTCTGTGACAAAGTTTCATAACTGAAACGAAATATCGCATGAATAGAAACATGACCCTGTGTTAATTTTTCCTGTTTGTTAGTTTGTTCTTTGCTTATCACTTTATTCCTATCTATACCAACATACGCACACACACACACACACACACACACATATCTCTATCTTTATGAAATTAGGTATGTTTATATATTTGTATGTACACGATTCACTCATAAACTAATTAACCGGTCATTATGAATTTTGGAACACAATTGATAGGCTCCAAATGTAGGCTATATCTAGTTTAATTTAGTTTATTTTCCAAAGGGGTTAAAAGAGGATGGGAGCCCTTCATAAAAATTCGGATACCTCCGATTTTTATGAAATTTTAACAATAGGTATTAGACGTTAATTATTAAATATTCCTCAAATTTCAGTTTCTTTTGAGTTTGTAAAGTGTTTTTAAGGGAGCATAATATGGACACAACTTCCTATTTGAAAATTCAAATACATTTGCATTGAATTTGATCCATGGTAAAAAAAAGTACAATGAAACCAGATTCTTTGAATTTCAATTGCTTCTTACGGAGCATCAAGCTTAAGACTTAAATATTAGATATTTTCTAGAATCAAAATCATGTAATAGATTATAACCAAAATTGGAATAAGAATTCTAGACATAAGGTTTAGTGTCATTATATCTTGATTTTAATCTTTGTAAGGGAACAAAAAGTGATGAAAAACTGTTCTGTTTTGGGAATTAATTTTCTAAAATGAATGATGAAAATAAAAGTTGGAAAAATTACAAATGTTATTAATTCATCAAAAGTTCAAAGCAAGGAATAATTAACTCATGATCCTTAACTCATGAAATTATTCCTTGTTTGAACTTTTTGATGAATTAATAAAATTTGGAATTTTTCCAACTTTTATTTTCATCATTCATTTTCCAGATTTATTGCTCTATCCAGTATATTTAGCTTTCCATTATCACGATAGATCATTATTTAAAGATACCATATTTATCTTTAAATTTTCATTCAATTTTTATATATATATATATATATATATATATATAGTGTGTGTCATCCACAGACAGTTTCGTCGTCTACAACTAATCAATGTGAGTATACGCAGCAAGTATATATATATATATATATATATATATATATATATATATATATATATATATATATATATATTAGCAAATTTTGTTATTGTTGTTGCTCATATATACGTTAGGACTCTTTGTCTAGCTATAGTATGGTTCCTATCAAATTTTACTTTTCTAGGTTCAAAACAGTAAACACTGATACACACCCATGCGTCTCACACGTTAATATAAATAGAGACGTTCTTTAATCATGCATATATAGAAAAAAAATATGAATATAAACAATAAAACATCCATCAACACATAGCATCATCTTATATATAAAGAAGTAGATTTGCAGACAGTTTACAGATGCGTTAATGGTGCCTCAATTAACATCAAGACTTGTCGTACATCCGACTATGTTCTTGTATAAACAAATATTTATTTCGAATGAATTTTAATAAATAAAATATTTAATCCGGGTCTACATTTCATTTTTGTATTGATACAAAGAGGAAGTAGGATTATTATTCCCCTACATAAAGGGTACTCCCACTGCTAGAAGAAAATTAAATTATTTCATGTGTACATTTCCGAGATCGGAGAAAAGCAGGTGTTTAAAATATATTAACTGATATATTTTATTAAATATTTTTTTGTATTAATCTTTTTAAAAGATAATGTAAATTGTATGTTTTTAATTATTCATATTTATTTGAACCACCATGATTCGATATCAAGCCACGTTGTCGCTGATAACATAAATAAATAAATGTATTATTTTTTTGAAAATATTTTTTTTAAAATTAAATTCTAATTAAGCTTATATTTTCTGCTTATTTTTACTTTCCATTTGAGAGTATATATACTTTTCCGGGTAATTCCCCTGTGTATTAGCATAAATTCCGAATTTATCATAGATATATATTTCCAAGTGGGAAATACCTAGTTATCTACCGATTCATAATTAATAGTGTTCATTGTGGGGTAAGTTCTGAAGACGATTAAGAGAGTCAGTCGAAAGGCGTACCCAGTAATGGTAAAGTTTACAAAAAATAATATGCCCATGTTACTCACTGTGTTGCCGAAACTATATATTCCAAAATTCATAATAATCCATTCATTAGTTTAGAAGATTATTGTGTACATATAAACACACACACACACACACACACACACACATATATATATATATATATATATATATATATATATATGAGAGAGAGAGAGGGAGAAATATATCAAAACTGTGTCAAATCAAGACATAATACTTTGTACATGTAAAGAGCTCAATATCTTTTCATACAGAGCTTGATAACAATCATAAATGTGGATTGCTTTTAACACTTTACTGCAGTTTCAATTAATCGCCGAATGATTTCATACATTTGAATACATATTCAAACTATATAAAAACATTAAGGGGTTTATTAAAGCAGTTTTGAGGATTGGATACAACCTGAAACTGCAGTAAAGTCTTAAGACAATATACATTTATTATTATTTCTTGGCTGGCGTTGCCCAAGAGTAAAAGAAAAAATACTGACACGATTGAAGTAACATAACTTAAATAATATATAAATTCGATATTGACATACAAATGTCGGTTGTTTTTTGTTGAACGAAACGGTCCGTAATTGTACCAAAAATTTTGTTTTGAAAAAATGATTCACAAGATAAATAAAATCTTGGTTTTTGAAATGTAGCAAAATGTTGTTATATATAAAATTGAAATATAAACCATATTAGCAATACAAGATTATTTTTTTTTTTTTTTACATTAATCCTATCAATTTCGGAATAAAATTCCTTCATCAGGGGTGACCAGTATTGAGTCATTTTTTTTTCATCAAAAAACAAGAATAAAACAAACTTATTTCTTTGTTACTTGATAAACGTCTTTGGTACGATGTCTCCGCAGTGTTGTTATCGGCGGTTATGATTCAAATCCGGTGTCGAACGAAACAAGCGTTGGCTCGCTGTCTTGAAAAATGCGGGTTGGTCGTTCAATTTCAAAGTATTGCAGGGTTAGTTAATAAAATTGAAATACCAAAGACGTTTATCAAGTAACAATTCCGAAATTGATAGGATTAATGTAAAAAAAAATTAATCTTGTATTGCTAATATGGCTTATATTTCAATTTTATTAACTAACCCTGCAATACTTTGAAATTGTTGTTATATATATATATATATATATATATATATATATATATATATATATATATATATATATATGAGAGAGAGAGAGAGAGAGAGAGAGAGAGAGAGAGAGATAGATGTCTGATTAAAACGACGGGATTTTTTTCTTTTCGTTATTTTCTTAATCGTTGTCTCCATTCGCCTTACATACCATTTATCAGATACTAGAGCAATTCAACGCCACATCACTACATACAACAAAATATTACAGTCAGCCACGATGAGAAAAATCCTTACCTCCAACACTAAAATAATGCACAAAAATTACTGCAGACAACGTTTAAAAATCCTAGAAGCACTATACATAAAAAAGAAACAACCTTACATTAATAGAATAACCTTTTGCATCGGTACTAATGTATTATGTTTTCCGCAATTAAATTTAAAAAAATAAATCAATATACGAGTACATAAAACAAAGATTAAATTAAACTTTATTTCTTCCACAATTTATACAAAAAATTAAAAAAGAACGAATTAATAAAAACAATAAATTTACAAATACATGAATAACTGATTAAACGACAGGTTATCTCCTCCACAATAAAATAATATATTAAAAACAAAAAATTAATAAAACAATAAATAGACAAATACATAAATAAATAACATACACCTTGACGACACCTTGCTCCCCCCGCCTATAATACAGATCAAAACACCTTAAATAACAACAACAATATAGCAAATAACTAAAAAAAAAAACTCTGAATACAATCGCGAAGATCGAAAACGCTTGAGATGACCGAAAAAAAAAGCTCTCAGATCCACACTCCATGAATTAACACCAGACACCCGGAAACTAGCTTGCCGAGTCGAGACATCGATTAATGAAAATAACGAAAAGAGAAAATTCTGTCGTCTTTAATCAGACATGTATCGATAACACGATTCGCTGCCTATATACACACACATTATATATATATATATATATATATATATATATATATATATACACACACACACATTATATATATATATATATATATATATATATATATATATATATATATATATATATATATAATGTGTGTGTGTGAAATTAGTTACGGTAATATGGGAAAACAAATATGGTCGCAACCAGTTACAATGAGGTGTTCGTGTCCTTATTTTTGCTAGTTTGTTAATTCTCTTTTCCATATTTCCTTAACCATTTTCTCATTTTATCTGAAACTCTCATTTCATATTTACACCCGCACACACACGCATATATATATATACACTGAGCCATTAACCAGTCTTCCAGCATGTTGAGATAGGATTCACCAGTGATAGTTGCCTCTTCAAAGAAGAACGGTCCATAGACACCTTTCTTGGAAATTGCACAAAACACGTTCACTTTTGGTGAATCTCGCTCGTGCTCAAGAAGTTCATGAGGATTCTCAGTACCCCATATGCGAGTGTTATGCTTGTTAACTTTGCCATTCAGATGGAAGGTCGCCTCATCGCTAAAAACAAGCCGGTCATCAAAGCCGTTATCTTCCAACTTCTCTTGCATTGCAATGCAAAAGTCACGGCGAAGTGGCTTATCAGTGTCCTTCAACTTTTGGACCAACTTGAGCTTGTAAGGTACCATTTGCAGTCGTTTCCTTAAGACACGCCAGACAGTTGCTGGAGCAAGCTGAAGTTCCCTGCTAGCTCTTCTCACTGATTTACGGGGGCTCCGCTGAAAGGCTGTCCGAACTTGCTCAACTGCATCTTCTGAAGTTGAAGGGCGACCTGTTCGTTTACTTGGGCACAAGCACCCATCTTTCACAAATTTAGCATGCCATCTGACAATGGATTTCCTTTCAGGGGCTTCTTTTTTAAATTTCCTGCGAAATGCACGCTGAACACATGTCCACGATTCAGTCTTTGCAAATTGGAGGACGCAAAATGCCTTGTCTTGTTTAGAGAACGCCATTACTGCACCTGGAAAGATAACACGAAAATCATTAGTATGACCAAAAACTTGATTAAGCAAGCTTTAAAATGGCACCAGTTTCATTTTTCTACCTGGAATAGTTCATGAGATATACGCATTTGTAATGTTCCCAAGACTTTTGAAACACCCTGTATATATATAATTTGTAATTCGTGTGTGGGAATGACACGCAAATCTGGAACAGTAGGAGCACTATTGGTTGTTGGTGATTGTGATTATTGCAAACGTTAGAAGATGGTGCTGTTTTGATAGCAAACTTTGAAATTTGCAAGTGCTTGGTAGAAAAATATCAGACCAAAGGAATAGAGAAGTGTGTTACTAAACATATATTAAGCTGATAGGTCAAAAATACAAATATTATTTTCTTTTCTGTGTTGATATAAAAGCATCCCACCAGAACCCCACCCCACCCCCCACCCCACACACACACACATATATATATATATATATATATATATATATATATATATATATATATATATATATAAGTCATACAGATGTTCAAAGTAACACAGTAAAATACTAAAAAACAGAAAGATTACCTATCGACAAAATGGTCCATTTTAGCTAAGGTAAATAAATACTTACCGGTGATGTTCAAAAGATGTAATTCACGCGTGATTGAAACTATCATAATATTAACACCACAAAAATCTTAATTAATAAAAAATCAGAAACAATTGCATATTGTTTGCATATAGCTAAGTATAGATAAAGTAGATATAATCCTCCATAAATACAAATGATGTAATAAATAGGAATTTGAGAAATAAAGTAACTATAAAATCTAGAGAATTTGCTTGATTAAAAATATGATGTAAAATAAATAATGTCAACAAAAAGACTAGAATTACACATAGATTAAATAAATCTGTAGATTGTTTTGCTTTGAAAAAACTAACCTTAAAAAGACTAAATAAATAAAAAATATAGGAATACAGTATCAATTGAGTAGTCACTACATTTATCAAATGATACAATTATGTTTTAGATCTAAACGGGATAATTTATTCTATGTAAACACAGAATTCACTCTTGTGTTATATCGAAATCTACTAAAAGATTTATTATAATTATAGGCTTTAAATGAAAAAAGAACAAGTGATTTTACCCCGTTTTACCTGCTTTGCATAAAACTAAATTAAACTAAATATAGCCCGTATTTAGATCACTTACTCTTAGCAGCTGTATTCCAAAAGTCATAATGATCGGTTAATTAGTTTAGAGGTGAATCCTGTATATTTGAACCGTGCGACCAATTATATATACACATACAAGGTCAGCTCTTTATATATATATATATATATATATATATAAGGTACAAAATTACATAAACAATATTACGGGACTCTCAATTTTTACTTTTTATTATTATTCAGTTTTTGAAGAGGTTGTATCGAAACGTTCGTTGATTAACGTAAGACAATAATATTGTTTATGTAATTTTACAAATGCTCTACTTTGTATTGAGCACTTTTGAAAGTATTGGTGCTATGTTCATTTTATTAACATATTTGAATTTGATCCATTATATATATATATATATATATATATATATATATATATATATATATATATATATATATATAGTCATCTACAGACAGACTGTTTACCTGTATCACAGATATCTTCAGTGGGGCTAGACTAGCACCCATCCCAAGCCAGGGATCGAACCTTCAACCATCTAGTTGATAGTAAGCAGCTTTCACTGGCCAGGCAGCTAGCCACGGGACAGGCGCTGGTATATATGTATATATATATATATATATATATATATATATATATATATATATATATATATATATATATATAAAAAGAGCTGACCTTGTATGTGTTAAGTTATTTTTAAAAATTCTTTATTCTTAAATATTTGCTCTGTACGATAAGTACATTGAGCTCTCAAATCGGAAATATGACGTTTGATATATATTTATAGCTCTGTATAATTTGCTCTGTACGATAAGTACATTGAGCTCTCAAATCGGAAATATGACGTTTGATATATATTTATAGCTCTGTATAATTTGCTATTAGATTGAGTCTTTCCATTCAAGTTGAACCTGTAACTTAAAAATTCAATCCAACATACACACACAATCTAACAAAAGTCAATTAAGCAGTATCTAGACTCTAAATATGTTAGCGACAACAGATAAGGTCAGATCCTCAGCTGAAAGGTCATGAAACCCCAATGGATATATATATATATATATATATATATACACACACACACATATATTTATATGTATGTATATATATATATATGTGTGTGTGTATATGTATATATATATGTGTGTGTGTGTATATGTATATGTATATATATATGTGTGTGTATGTATATGTATATATATGTGTGTGTGTGTATATGTATATATATATGTATATCTATATATATATATATATATATATATATACATATATATATATATATATAATTATAAGATATTAGTTGACGCTTATATCTTTTGTTGGATTGCTTCATATATATATATATATATATATATATATATATATATATATATATATATAGTGTGTGTGTGTGTTTACTTGCCATGGGTACACAACATAGACAGATGTGCTGAATAGATAGATGATGCCATTTTGTGTTTTTATTTTGTTTTTAATGCTTAAGATATGTTTCGAAAAAGGAGCAAAAAAGAAAACAGGAAAATAATAATGATAATAACTAACCCCCTCCCCAAACACTAAAAAATCTGTCTGATTCCAGTCTGTGTGTCTGTCATCCAATTCCTTAAGGTAATGTGAAGAAAATGTTGGTATTTTCCTAACCGTGTTATTGTTGGCAGTTAGTTTCCCCCCCCCTCCTTCTCTTTCTTTCTTTCCAACGATGTCAGACTCCCTCAAAACAAAACTTGTCCCTCTTACACAGAGTTCACAGTCCTCAGCTATTTTTTCATGCCAATCGGAGGGGAGGGGGGGCGGGGCGTCCTTGGCACATTCTGATTCTAGCATCTGGTTGCTGGCCCCTATCCTCTCCCAGACGGTTTTATCGAAATTAGGTACGATTCGCTTCAGTTCGGTCCTAGAAGGCCATCTGCATAAGCATTACCTCCTCCTTCGGTAGGGTGGTGGTAGTTCATTGCCTGTCACCTTTACCGGCTATTTTTGTACCTTTCCAGAATGCCCCCTTATGGGTACTGGATGTTTACCCCCACGTTCAACCGAGTTTATGTATGTATATACTTAGCTCCCACGAGGGAAGAGTTAGACACAAGGTCGGTTTTTAATATAGAGTAAATCTAGCTCCCCAAAAAGAGTACTCTGGATTGTGACAAAAATTAAAATTGACTCACTCGAGAATGATTTCTCATTTACTGACCGAACACAGAAAAGATGAAGTATCAAAACAGATACTACATTTTGCTCCCAGCCTAAAGGCCAAGGTGTCATGTCTAACCTTGCTGCAAGTGAGAAGAAGGTGCTCTTACACAGTGAAAGTATGGGAATATTTGATGACTTCCGAATGAAAGATTCTATAGCAGTCATAAACACTTCTTTCCTCTTGGGGAGAGAAGTCCCTGTCAGATGGTTGCGTCACACGATGACCAATCAGACTTCTTGACGTATTAATTTCAACCGAAACTTTGAAGGACTACTTCCAGACTCTTTGAGATTTCCACAGCAGTCACAGAGAGCTTCATGGCACCAACAAAATACGTTTTCTCTTTCTCACCCAGTTAACTTGCCATCGAGCTAGGCTTATCCTCCACTGGAAGATATACTACTTGAAGCCATACGGTGGCCGACCTTTCTTACTTTATTATTACTTCCTTCACTGTGACACTGTTTCGGCAACCTACACCCAATGGTGTAGGTTGCCGAATAAATATATTATTTATTGTTTATAAAAGGGTTTTGTTTTCTTTTAATTTGACGATTCTTTTATTGTAAAATATTATAGGAGTTGGTCTTACAGTTTATGCGAAGATAAGCTCCCATAATGCGACCAGACTTACATTTATTAGGATTTCAATGAAAACGTTAACTCCGCAACAAAAAACCCACTAATTTTAGATCCAATTCTAAATACTAATAAATTGGAGTTTCTTGACTTATCTGTTTTATGGCATATCAACCCTTTTTTGTTATTTAATATTATAGATTCAAATTAACACTTACCGGCTCCAATATCCTATATCCTATAAGCAAATGTTGCTTTTATGAAGCAATATTTATATATAGAATTATTCACTCTCAGACTGGCAGCCAATCAGAATTCATATAATGGACTTGCCCAACTTGGCATAATGGAGCAGTCCAGCTTCCTTATAAACTGGCTTTTTGATTACTTGAGGTATTACTTATCTTGCTGCTCAACTGGTCGTATAGTTGAGCCCTAAGTATCAATTCTATCTAATATATAAAGTTAAAACGATTTTTCACCCGTACCTTTTTGAAGAATAGGAAAATAACCACATGCATCACAGGCTACTAAACACACCACCATATTACGCTTATTTACTCGAGCATGTTTTAGTAAATTTGTTATTATTTTTCTCGAGCTAACACTACATATTACTTTTAGCCCACCATCTTCTATTCTCCTCAAAACATATTCCATATAGGTGGTAGCATAAACTTTTCCCCCTAACACTTCAGTACTGACACTCTCCCCATTGACACCGGGAACTAATAAACAACGTCTACTTTTCAAAAAAGTGTCCGTTTATATTTACGATTTGTCTGCTATTAATTTACTACATAATACAAAATATTACGCACACATTTAATGGAAGCTCTTGCTAATCTCGCTGATTTTCAGGAATATCAGATTACGTTATTTCTACCTATTACATATACATTTATACTCATTCCGGTTTTTAGAGAATGCAATTAACGAACATAGTTCCTCGCAGTGTTTCATTATTCAACATGGCGGCTACAATTTCTTCAGCGACTCGACTTTCGAATTAAGTCAATATACGCCAAGCTACGAAAGAGACTTGCATAAAGTTGACATTTCTTGAATCCTACACCTTTCACACGCATAATATCCAAAAATTGGAAAAATAAACATCTATTTCTTCGTATAGAAATGATCCAAAACGTGTGACTGGTGGACCCAACATTTGGTCGCCTTTCCGATCGTAATATAAAACGTATGCCAGCCACATGCTTAGTTTTACTGACCTATTTTTCAATAGATTTTGAATCGCTTTTGTGGCAAAGTGGTTATCACTGTAAATCCTAGATCGACAGCTTTAGGGTTCGACCCCAGTCGACACACACAATTTTTTTTTTACATTGTTTAACTTTTGCCTACGAGGGAGGAAGGGAAGGAAGGATTATGGGCCGTTTTTTTTTTTGAAAATAAATCAATGTAATAGGTAGTACTTTAACTATTGTAGAATATCATTATTTCTTTTCGAACACACATGGTTTATTAGTGCTCTGCAGACCTCTTTAATTATATTTGTGTGTTTCAGTAGTGCTCAGGAGGCACACTCATTTTTCTTTTTTCTTTCCTCACAAAAAAAATGGAATTTCTATACAAACATAGCAGAAGGGGGATTGGATGTAATAGGGCTCTGTAGGCCTCTTTAATTTTAAAAGTGCTCATTATCATAGATAGAGCGGGTGTTTGGGAAATGCCGGTACCATGGGATGGCCAGGAAGACTCCTACAACCGCGTCTCCTTCATTCCTTCATTCCTTCCTTTCTTTCTTCCTTTCACACTTCAACAATTCCAAACCGACAATTATTCTAAGCATTACATTTGTACGTTCTGTCGGATGTTGACAAATTTTAATTAATTCTTTTATATTTCTCATGGGCAACGCCGGTGGACGGATCCAGCTAGTATATAATATTTCTATATGGCGTTGCGAACAGGATTTATGGATCCTGAAGATTGGGAGCAGTACCTTCTCAAAGCAGGGATCTCTGCTAGTCCAATGCGGACTTATGCTGCCACATTTGCAAGTGAAAAACTGACAAAGAAGAACCTGCAAATGTTTGATCGGGCCATGTTGAAAGAGCTGGGGATCGCGACAATGGGAGAAGCCCTCTCAATCCTTGAAGAAGCTAGGGAACTTTCTGCTGAGGTAATTTATGCTAAGGCACCAGCAGCTAAACTGCCTCAGCTCCATCTTGAAATGACCCCCCAACAATTCAGAAAATTCAGAATTGATTGGGAAGTATTCACCAAAATGACAAGTATGCCGACATCTCAGGCCAACATACAGCTATACAATTCCGCTGATCAGTCCATCCAGAATGCCATAGTCAACACCCATCCTAAATTCTTCACCACTGACCCAGACAAGCTACTAGGAATGATAGAGGCATTGGTCACTCAAAGGTCGAATCCCATCGTTCATCGCCTTACTTTTACCTCTATGTCACAGGGTGAGACTGAGACAATACAGAACTATCTTGTCCGCCTCCAGGCCACAGCCCGGGACTGCAACTTTTTATGTCCCCTTTGTGAGCATGACTCGTCTGATATGTACATCAAGGACCAGCTCATCAGGGGAATAGCGAGCGATACTCTCCAAGCAGACCTGCTGGCCAAAGCTAGAACACTTAAAACTCTCGAACAAAATGTCCGCCATTCTGAGGCGTTTGAATCGGCATTGAGAGACCAAACTTCAATGACTGACACTTGCGATATGGTTATTGCACGGATATCTATGTACTACAAGCTAAAAATAGTGCTCAATCTAATAAAGGTCATGTTCGTATCAGCACCTCCGCCAAACGAGATAATAACTTTCAAGCTTGCATGAGTTGTGGTAGCCATTATCATGGTATCCCAGGAACAAGCTCCCGCCAGTTAAAATGTCCTGTGTGGTGTCAAATATGCAGCACTTTTGGGAAACCTAACCAACTTTCAAGAGTGTGCCGAGCAAAGAAACCCTGTATTGGGATTGACAAGGCTCCCATAGATTCTCTTAGCGCTCACATCACATTTAACAAGACAAGGGATACATATACGACCACAAGCAAAGATCAAATAGCAGAAATAGATGTGTATGTTATCCCATACTCACCAAATCCAGATCCCAGACAAGCGAAGAACATCCCTGGTGACTACCGAACAAAGCTGAAGATTTTCCCTGATAGTGGGGCCACTATATGTCTAGGGGGACCAAAGTATCTGTTTGACATGGGGCTCACAACGAATAACTTAGTCCCATCAAGAAAAATCGTTCGAACTGTAGGAGATTTCACACTTGTGTGTCAGGGATGGTTACCTGTAAAATTCGAAGTTCGTGGAAGAACAACCAAGCAAGCCCTTTACATATATGATGGGATCCAGCGACTTCATTTCAGCAAGGCAGCATGCATTGATGTAGGAATACTGCCTGAAGATTTCCTAATCCCTGCGGCAACATTTTCAACCCACCCAAATATCGCAATACAACACACTGAGTACGTGAATCAATTGCCAAGTCGCTCCAAAAGCCTTCCCTTTCCCCCAACGGAAGAAAACATTAGTAGACTTAAGGATTGACTCCTAGAGCATTTTGCCATTAAAAAACGATGGGGTGTTCCCATCTATGGCCGGCCCCGCCGCCCATATTCACCTTAAAAAGGGAGCGGTTCCAAAAGCCAGACCCAACCCAATTCCTGTGCCTTATCATTTCAAGGAGCAAGTACGACTCGCACTTTGGGATGATGTTAAAAGAGGCATTCTTACCTCAGTGCCCGTTACTACCCCTACCGATTGGTGCAGCACTATCGTAATCACTGCAATAAAAGATGGAAAACCAAGAAGAACGGTGGACTATCAGCATTTAAACCTGCAGTGCAAACGAGAGACACACCACACTAGCTCGCCATATAAGCTTATCTCACGGTTCCTAGCTGCAGCTATCCATTTTGCATGTAGTTTATATAGCGCAGGTTGGGAAGGTATGAAGTCACAAAGTCTGCGGTGGAGCAAGGGTTGTGCTGGGGATAGACCAATGCTTTGGATAGGGGTGTTGCAATATTGCAGGATGGCTCTGGCAACACTGTCATTATTCAATGAACCCTGAGGACCTGTATTTTCATGAAATATCTTCTTTGCTGTCTTTACAGCAAGCTCTGCTCGGCCATTAGATTGAGGATATGCCACTGAGGACTGTCTGTGCTTCACACACCATGTCTTGAGGAATTTCTGAAACATGTTGGAATTAAAAGGTGGGCCATCATCGCTACTAAGTTCTTCTGGGGAATAGTTTCCGACAAATAGATATTAGTTTTGAGGTGATGGCATGACTTGGTTTAAGATGATACAAAATAATCCAGTCACTGAGTCTGTCTGCACAGACAAGGTATGCAATGTGTCCGACATAAAAAAGGGTAATCACTATCTGCTGTAAGGGCCAATCTGGAGCATTCATACCAGCCCAATACACCGATTCATTGGCACGGGCTTTCATGCCAACCACGCCCTGGTGGGCTGAGTGTAGATAACGTAGTACTTTTCCTCTGAGAGATTTGAGTACCACGATTCTCCCATCCATCAGTGCTAAACCCCTGTCGGTATTTAGTCAATGGCATATATCCCAGACGATACGGATTTCCGGTTGAGTAAGTAAACGTTTGGATTGAACACCTAGTTGTCATGTGTTGATAAGAATCGTGTAACAGGGATGATTTCTGCCTGATGCACGTACGTGATCAGCTGACAGGATTGTATCGTTGTTTTCAGAACTGTTCATGGCTTGCTGATTTACTACTTCCACCATGGCGTCTATCCTATCCGAGAGATGGATGTCTTCAGAGGAAGTGCGTGGAAGATAGGGATATAAGGGCATTCATTGTGGGGACTGGGTTGCAAGAGATGGCATCGGAACCCTTATGCAACTTTCCTTGGCAGTGTTGGATCATAAAAAATACCTGAGTGGTTTCTCTTTAAGCTTAAAGAGGCGTGGGTTATGTATCTTGCTCAGATTCATGTCGCCAAATACTGATATTAAGGGCTGGTGGTCTGTTACTACTATTACGTTAGAGCATCCCATAATGAATATATGCATTTGTCTAATGCCCAGGCGATTGCTGCTGCTTCGCCTTCAATGAGTGCATATCGGCGCTCTGCATCTGTGGAAAATCTGCTACCTGCAAATACAATGTGCCAGCCCACAGGACAACATACCGGTGCTTTCTCAGTGGAACATACACAGTGTTTTTGTAATAGCAGGAAACCCATGTCTTCTTTACTCCAGTCTGGAGCAAGGCAGGTTGCTCTGCTAATATCAAAGGTCGTTACAACCTTTTTTTACCAAATTCACAATGATTTGCCTGTATGTGAAAAATGCATTCTCGAGATCCTCATTCCAAATGAAGCATGAATTTTGTTTGACAAGGTCTCGAAAGGGAGACATTATGGGGCTTAGGGAATGTGCCCATGCTACTTGGTTAACTAATCCAAACCAAGACCTTGCATCAGTTATATTCTTTGGGATAGGAAAGTTGGCAATTGCATTGAGTAAATTCTCGGAAGGGGCTACTCCTGATGATGTTATTTGAAGGCCTCCAAACTGAACCACATCTTTACAAAATTGGAATTTATTTTTGTTAAGGACAATTCCGTTTTTTGCACAAAACGATAGGTAGTCAAATGTATGATAGAAGGCATCTTCTATACTGTTGTCAAAAAGTAGCGTATCATCAACGACCTTCACTTTGCAAAGAATGTTCTTAATGATCTCATCATATCTACGCGTATAGGCATCACCGGAGGCTAAGTATCCCTGAGGCATGCGGAGATACATGAAACGACTCCACTTCGTGATGAAAGTTGTAAGTGGCTGAGATTCCTCATCTAGAGAGATGGAATGATAACCATCCATTGCATCCAAGACGGGTTTTTTTTAGATAAACCATGAGATAAGCTCATCGCAACGCAATGCTCACCTCACCGAGCGGTACAATCGCACAGTGCATACTTTATGCCCACTCCAAGAAGGAGAAAGAGTATCAATACAACGTGCAAATAATCGTCGATGGGACACAACAGGTCGTGTTGTCAGAACTCTCCCTAACCGTCAGTATCGGATCAGGATTTATGGGTCAGGCAGAATCACTTTGCAAAACCGCAGATTCCTCAGAAAACTTGCAACACTTGTAATTCCAGTCCCTATTCCCAGTGCTTTGCCTGAATCTGCCAATATGCCTTGCGATTCCCATACACCTGGTACACCATTGCCGCATAGCAGAGGAGATGTAATGACATCGCTGAGGCACCTAACACCACCCAGCACTGCTAAACCAATTCCAGTGAAATCTGACCAGGTTATTCCCTCACAATAAACCAGGCCAGAGGAACTCATTCTTCCCCAAAGACCATTGCATTTGCGTACTGAGTGGAGGGGGAGATATAGAATCAAACTAACACTTACCGGCATAACAGCCTCAACTGGCATCCATCTCATAGAAGAATACTTATTCGAATGAATGAACATTTATACACTAGAATGGCCATTTATGAATCTCAGCCAATCAGAACACAGAGAATGAACTTTCCCTTCTGAGCATAATGGAACATTCTAGCCTTATTATAAACCGGCATTTTGATGTGCTTGGCAGTCTGACTTATCTTGCTGCTCAACTGGTCATACAGTTGAGCCCTAAGCATCGACTCTATAATTTTGTGAAATAAAATCCTATTTAAAAAAAAATCATTAAGAACTAAACACCCCTTACGTACGCATGTTCATGTGGAGATGTTCGTTCTCAGTTATGAAATAATACTAACGTTTAAGTGTTCATTTTTAATTATACATTTAATTTCTATTTATTTTTCATCATAATTTAAAGTTGATTTAGATTTTACTTATTAATAAAATCCGGAGCCGTTTTTTTTGTTTTTTTTCCACACAATATCCGTTTTCTCTTAAATACTGATCATCTTAAAAATAATATTTAAAAAATATCTTATTTACAAATACGTGTAATCCTATAAAATTGTATATTCCTTCCAGTGTTTGTGTATAGACATTATTACGTACCTCTCTCTATTTAAGAAGACAAAAAAATCCTCGCCTCTATGTATGCATGTTGCTGCGAGATGCTATTTCTTAGTTATGAAATAATACGAACGTTTAAATGTTCTTTATTATTATTCATTAATTTAATAATCAAAGAACACAATAATTGATAGGTACAGATAGTTAAACATTCGATTAAACTACTTATATGGGGTTCAGAGGTGAGAGCAGAAGTTTCTTAGCTTATTCAATTTTCCCGGGCAACGCCAATGCACGGAGACCTTCTCGTTCTAAATAAAATTATCTAAATACACGTGAATCAGTTCAAATTTAAATATGCGTTGTTCGTAGGCTTTTTTTTGGGGGGGGGGGGGCGGTCATGGAACTAACTTTGTTTTCAGGCGGAATAATTCTTCAAAGAAATAAATGCCACCACTTTATGAAATAATGCAATCAATGGAAGGTGTCATGAAGAAATATTTGCATCGGAACTCTTATCATCTCCGTCGTTGTGACGTTTCGTCATCACTTGACAGATTCTGACACCTGATCCCTCTTGTCAATGTCACGTGAATGTCACATGCAAAGATAACGAGGATCCTCCGTGTTTCTTCTTCTTCTTCTTCTTCTTCTTCTTCTTCTTCTTCTTCTTCTTCTTCTTCTTCTTCTTCTTCTTCTTCTTCTTGTTTTATTCGTTTTCTTTGATAAAACGAAAAAACAAAACAACCGAGAACCCAAGGTTAGGAACATAAGAAGGGCTAGAAGAAAGGGAAGAAATGCATTTGTTAGCAAATAGGTTTAAAAAATGTACGTTTTTTTTAATTTTTAAGATATGACTGCTTTATTCATTACAGCTTGACATTATTTCTAAACTAACATATAAAGCCGGTGTTACACACACACACACACACACATACATATATATATATATAATAGTAAAGTCAGTCAGATTCTCGAAGTTTGTCATCGATACTTTCTCTCCTACAAAATCAATATTTAATTCCGAATAGCCAGTCAATTACGGAAATTATTAGTCTATGTACTTTACAAAAATATGACATTCCATTCAATTTCATCGCTTACATATTCTATCTGTCCCGATAATTCGTTCAGTAACAGACACTTCCCAAGATTCACCGTTATTTTTTTAAATTATTATTGGATATTAAATATATACGATTATCAAATGAAATCGCTCCGTTTGTTAAATTTGAAAATTAGAATTTGCAAATGACATTAATTTACTAGGTAAGTCTTTAACACTATTTCATTAATACAGACATCAACCATTTCCTTCAAATTACTAAACACTTGGGATTTTCTTTGCTTTTATTGAGGCTCGATTAACATTTTATTACGTTAAGACTTGTTGTACTCTTAAAATTCTGTATAATAAAAAAGCTATGCACGCATACATACATACATACATACATACATACATAAAATAATTTTACGTTTATTAATGTCTATTGTATACAAAATTATACAACCGTAAAAAAGTGTTTTTCCAATGGCAAAACCTGAACTACAGAAATTTAAATTAGAACAGTTAAAATGTGATTTTTTAAGAATATCTCAATCCTAAAACCAATGAACATTTTAGCATGTAGTTTTTGTGATTTATTGTATAAAGGGCAGTTGTCTGTGTGTGTATATGTCCGGCTAAAAGTATAAAAACTACAAAACAAAAACGCACAAAGTTGGTATATTCTTGATCAGCGTTGAACTGAATGAATAATATCTAAAATTTAGAAAATTTATTCATTCTTTAACCCTATACCGGCGTAGATTTTGTCGGGGGAAGGGGCAGTTTTCCAGCCATATCATGTACTAACTAAAGGGAAGTAATTCTGATTTTTTCATTAAGGAGTTCATCTTTTTTATGCCGACTCATTCCTCATGAATCTATAAGAGAAAATTGTTGGTGTATATATATGTGTGTGTGTGTGTGTGTGTGTCAAGAGAAAGGCATTGGCTGAGCAGAGGAGAAAGAGTGGGTGAGGAGAGGCAAGGAACGGGGGAGGAGGAAGAGAGAGAGAGAGACGGATAGAGTGGGAAAGAGATAACAAGTTTTTGTCCCGGACAACGCTGGGTAGCCTTGCTAGTTAAAATATATATGAAAAAAATCTTAGGGAAACAAACGTTGATTAACTCAGCTTTAGTATAATAATAAATTGGGATTACTAGTGGAAGAAGTCTATAGGTTGTGATTATTGACTCTGTAACCCATTCTAATTAAGGATTTTGTAGTCTTACTTTCATCTCATATTTCTAATTACGATGTCTATTGAGATAAAATCTATATTTTTCTCTGTCTGCGTCTGTCAGACATTTGTAAATTTTAGATGCGTTCTCCATAGGAGGATATGTCTGTCGGTCTGTCAGTTGATCCATCCGTCAGTTTGTCACGCTTCAGTTTCAAATAGCATAGTTTCATCTCTTCTATAAGTACTATTATGGCATGCATAAATTGTTAATTTATTCCCTGCTTCCTTTGCTTCAACTCGTTTGATTCATTGGCCTAGTGGTCTTCCATTAATTCATTGTTCAGATACCTCGTTATAATACATCTTCTTATTCCAGTAGCTTATTTCCAAGAACTGCAATATTGTGGAACTCTCTTCCTGCTGACTGTTTTTCTCCTATCTATAGCTTTGGTCTGTTCAAGACTAAGGTTAATAGGCATTTTCTGTCTTTGCGATAATCATTTTTTGCTCTTTTTAGCCCCTTACATCAAGTGGCTTTATGTCGTGTCTTGAACGACTTCCATAAAAAAATCGCTGTAGCATTGTTAATTAATATTAACGGGAACACGTCTGTACCCAACATACATGTTTATTTTATTAATATAGGTACATTATTCAGGTAGAAACAGATAGATAGATAGATAGAGAGAGAGAGAGAGAGAGAGAGAGAGAGAGAGTGAGCGAGAGATTTGTAAAGAGGCACACTGCTGCATATTTAGTGGGATGTATAAATGTATGCTGTAGACGGAAAGCCTGTAATGGGCAAATATTTAGCTAAGAGAAAAGACCACACAAGAAATGGGCTGATGTCTTTGAAATAGTAATGTCTTCTTGGATACGAGATTCCATGCTGTGATTGTGAGAGACACTTACACCTTTGCAAATATAATATTCATAACAGATAGTGGGTCTCATGGTCATCAGTTTTTATGCCCATAGATTAATAGCTGATAAATCTTGAGTGGTCTCGCGGTGTGACCCAAGTGATATCTATATATATATATATATATATATATATATATATATATATATACAGGGTGGGCCAAAATAAGGGTCCTATTTTTAAAAATTCATAACTTTTTTATTTATTGATTTTTTTAATTTTTTTTTTTAGAATAAGTAAAGGACCCCTTCCGAAGCAAGCATGAGCCGTATTAGCCCTAAGGAACGTACCCTCATAATAGAGTGGTACTTTAAATCCAATGAGTCGATTTCGGAGACTCAACTCATCTATCGGCGTCATTACAACACCAGAAACTCTCCTTCAGCAAAAGCAATCCGAGGAATTATTGCTCGTTTTAGGGACCAACAAGGAATATCCGACATGGCGAGAAGTGGTAGGCCTCGTACTGTACGAACAGCTCAAAATTTCGAGGAATTGGAGAGAAGTTTGGAGGAGGATGCATCCACATCCACAAGGAGGAGATCAAAAGAACTTGGCATTTCTCGAAGCTCACTTTGGAGAATGCTAAGAGAAAGAGGATATTTTCCATATAAAGTGCAGCTAGTTCAAGAACTTCAACCTCGAGATAATGAAAAAAGACTTGAGTACGCTATGCGACTCCAGGATTTGGTCAATGATGATCCCGATTTTCTCAAAAAACTAATAATGTCGGATGAAGCCCATTTTCATCTTGATGGGTTCATCAATAAACAAAATTGCCGAATATGGGGTACGGAGAACCCAAGGATAATTCAGCAGCACACATTACATCCACTCAAGTGCACGGTGTGGTGTGGCGTTACTGCTGAAGAGATAATTGGCCCCTATTTCTTTGAAGACGATGCCGGAAATCAGGTAACAGTAACGGGTGACCGCTACCGAGAAATGCTGCAAAATTTCTTGTAACCGTGGGTTGCCGCCAAACCTGACAGGATGTGGTTCCAACAGGATGGAGCCACAGCACACACTGCGAGAGATACCCTTACACTTTTACAGGGTATATTTGGAAATCAGATTATCTCTCGCAGTTGCGAAATTCAATGGCCTCCACGATCACCCGGCCTTACAGCTCCTGACTTCTTCTTATGGGGTTACCTCAAAGAAAAGGTTTATGCCAATAAGCCAAACAATATTGAGGAACTGAAAGCAAATATTGAAGCAGAAATAAGAGCCATAAGTCCTCAGATGTTGCAAACTGTTATGGAAAATGTTTTAAAAAGAGCCGAAGAGTGTGAAGCCGCCAACGGCGCCCATTTAGAAAACATTATTTTTGCTTAAAAAACTCAAAACAGTGTAAAAAACAATACTTTAGTTTTTGTAAGTTTTTAGAAGTGTTTTTCGGCTAAAATTTGTTTTGTTTATTTCAAAAAATCTCGGAAGGGTCAGTCTACACACACATAAAGTTTGGTGAGTTTAACTTTTATTTTGTGGAAGTTATTCAAATTTAAAGATAGGACCCTTATTTTGGCCCACCCTGTATATATATTCCAGTCAGTTGTGTTTCTGTAGGGTCTATGGCACAGATGTTCGGTTGGAAGATAGATGTTTCCTGATTTGCAAGTGTGTCGTTTGGTAGAGAAGCCGGGTGTTATTATGCCCTCTAAATAAAACACTGTTGCTTGTTTTAAACTTAAATTATGATCGTGTCTAGAAGGAAAATCCTTTTGTTACAGCAGGAACCGACACCACATAATTGACACTACGGCCAGTGTTGAAATCAAGCACCGAATTTGGATGAAGTCAGCGAGTGCAACGCACAGAAACGTACATTCACAGAGAGAGAGAGAGAGAGGGGGGGGGGCAGAATGTTGAAATGTAACTCTTGTAAATACAAGAGTTACATTTCAACATGTGCACTTCTAAACAGATTCTTTGTTGCTGTCATCATACTAATTCATACTTCCATGTGGTCTCTTCCATTTTCATACATGAATCTTGACAACTTACACCCTGTCTTTGTCTTCCCATATATAACACCAACTTCACAGCTCTCATTATAGTGGTTGGACGTTTGAATGAGATAGATAATTGCATATGCTGAATGATATTGTAAGTATCTATGGGTCAATGACTGTATCTAGTAAAGATTAAGATAGTAAGTGGAAGACTTATACATCCCCTATTGAATTTAGTAGCCAGCGATCAGCTGTCGTATCAGCTGAGCTTGAACTAAATAGATAGAGATTATAGGCCAGAGAGTTGGTATATAAGCAGACTGGGATGTTCTATGGTACTTAAATGGTCAAGTCCATTCTCTAGGTTATGAGTGGTTGCTCGTCCACGAGTGGATATTCTAGTGTATAAATATTTCGTCATTCAAGCAAGAATTTGTCTGTCAATTGGACACCAGTTGAAATACTTACGCCGGTAAAGGGTCATTTTAATTCTACACCCACAAATCTATGGTATTGTGCCTCGTTGTATCTCATAATACAATAAATTTAAAAAAATAGTATTCGCCCTTTTTAGGATGGATATGTTTATGCTTTTGTTTATAAATTGTTTATATTCTATTTATTTTTTTCATTTGATTTCAGGTAAGTTGGCAAAACGTCCGAGTTGTTTTATCGAACGACAGGCGACAGTTGCAGAAATCGGTAAGGAAACATAATTTCTATCTTTATTTATTTTCAGCGGGAATATCTGCCCACAACGGGTTCATAATATCGCTCCTTGGGTTTAATTTCTTTACTAGAAACAAAAATAAGGCGTGACTTAGCTACGATCTTCAAAATAATTAATGGCATTTTTAAATATGCAACACACTTTATTCATATGCAATGCAATGGTAATTTACTGCCAAGGAAGGTTTCAAAAACTAAATTTAACAAACCTTTTCTAATAGATATATTTAAAAAAAATAAGTTATTTAATCAAATTGGAAATAGCACAATGTTTATAAAATGTTAATAATAAACTAGATGAATTCATAAAAAACAGTAAACAGATTAATTTTCAATAAGATTTTGGGGTCTATCTGATGAAATTGATCCGTATATTCATATATATTCTGTGAGATTGTAGGTTATATATATATATATATATATATATATATATATATAATCTTTTATGAGATGGTAGGAAAAATCCCAGCAGAGTGCTGGATTAATTGACAAATCAAAATTAAGAGTGTATGATTTTTTTTTTTTTTTTGCCACAGAAAATCAGTACAACATCAGTACCATTGGTTTCAAGCTACGAAGGCGTAAACCATCCGGTTCTCTTCAGCTTTTTTTCTCAACTGATAAAGAAATGGGAACTCACGTATCACTCTCGGTTGGATGCGTTATTTGCTTTGGAGTGTTTAATTAGAGTTGTTTAAATTTTGTGTCAGGGAAAGAAATGTGAGATTAAAAGTTTAATAAAGTTCGAAAAAAGGGGGGTAAAATATAACAGTTGAGATTTAAAATTAAAAATTTTTTTTTTTAATTTCTTTAAAATATATATCTTTATACAAGTCCCGTGAGTCAACGTTTATTAGCAGCGTTTATTAGGCCGTTAATTCTTTTGGAGGGTTAAATTAGCATCGTCTAGAATGTGTTAAATAGAGAATGTGAGTTTAAGAATTAAATAAAAAATTTTTTTTTTTAAATATCGAAGTTAAATTCAAAATTTGAAGTAAAAGACTTTAAATGTTTTATCGCTTTGAAGAAAGTGCATTGGTCAGTGGTGTGAGTAGGTGAAAGTGGATGTTCGTCTCTGTTGAAAGCAGTTTGAAGGGTGAAAACAGACTCGGACTTCGATAATCCTACTGACTTAATTTCTAGACTTTTGTCGCCTCGGCAAAACACCATCGGCTCACGAAACACAAAACTTCGTATTCAAGCAGAGATACTTTTGAGTGGGTTAAAATATAAACATCTTTGTATTGATTGTTTTTTTTCCGTTAATGCTGCGTTGAGTCGCCTGCGTATGAACACATTTAAAACACATTTTATTTGGACATCGCAGGGTAAAACTTCAGTTCTCTGTATGTCACAAGCTCTGTCTGTGGAGCTCCAAGTCCGGCGTGGGAAAAGTCCTTGAAAGCCGTATACAAAGAAAATGAGTTAAGAACTCTTACCGTTGTTGAACACGTGTTGACGGAGCGCTGGTGTCTAGCGTCGTTCAGCGAGGCCAGTTGAATCGAGAAGAGAGTGAGATGGAGCGTTGGTGTCAGCGTCGTTCTGCAAGGCCAATTGAAAAGAGAAGAGAGTGAGATGGAGCGTTGGTGTCAGCGTCGTTCTGCGAGGCCAATTGAAAAGAGAAGAGGGTGATTTTCCGTTTACACCGGTTTTATAATCAAAAGGGCAGATAACTCTGGTGTCGCTTTTCAGCGCCACCTGTCGGTGAAAAAGCGACATCTAACGGCCAACCGGTGCAGTTATGTTTGAAAGGAGGAGGTAACTGCTACACTTGTAAAATATTCGTCTTATTACCACAACGAAAAAACTTTCCTTTCTCCCTCAATGTGCCTAACGTCAGGCGGAATTTCTATGAAGAAAGCTTCTTTGCAATGTGAAACACATTGCTGTAGGACTGCTTCCCTGCTTATTACAACTTGATCGTCTTCAAATCGAATGTCAAATTCTTGTCCTTGACCACCCCAAAAGTAATCAAACGCAGTTCATACCATTGATCAATATTAGTACTCCCATAGTGTTCCTCATCTTTCGGCTGATAATCATTAACCGTTATCCTCAAGTGGCTCTTGGCCTTGATAAGGGCTGACTTCAATAGTAAAAGAAATAAAAATGAAAAAAAAAACTCCAAAAGAATTGACATAGCATACAAAAGATAAATGAAACCTTTTTTTTTTAATCAGCAGTAGTTCCTATGTACTTGGCTCCCCACGGGGGCAGAGTTAGACAGAAGGTCGATTTTCAATGTGGTGAAAATCAAGCTCCCCCAAAAGAGGCACTCTGGATTGGAAAAAAAAATGCCTCGGTCTAGAAGGATTTCTCGTTCACTAACCAAGAACAGAATATATGGAGTGTAGTATCAGAACAGATATTACACTTTGCTCCTAGCCAAAAAGCCCAGAAATTTGAATGAAAATACTCCAAAGAAATTCAAATTTTAAGAATATTTATTAATTGAAGTCGAATAACCATCGGAATTGGAAATATTTAAACTTTCACAAAGGGTTTTCAGGCTGTTTTCACATAACACTAAATTAAACGAAATATAGCCCACATTACCCATCTTTGTGGCTAGCAGCTGTGTTTCAAAATTCATAATGATTGGTTAATTAGTTTCAGAGTTAACCCCATGCAAATATGTAAATGTAGACACATACCTAACGTTATATATATATATACATATATTAATTAATTAATTTTAATTAATAAACTAATTTATTAATATATATATATATATATATATATATATATATATATATATTATATTATGACACGTCCTATTAAAAAGGGCCATTTAATGCAATATTCTTTACCGCTTAGGAAATGGAAAATACCAAACAAACACCTCTGTTTCTATCGCCAGCAAAAACAAATACAAAACACTATGTAACATAATGGCGATAAAAAATCATACATATTTCGGCAAGGTATTTATGGTCTGGTGGCAAAACGCCAGACTGCTAACAGTAATATCCAGCGTTCGATCCTTCCCCAGGTTAGCAATGATGTTTACTGTTGATAACCAGAAACACCTGTCAATGGATTCCTTTTATATGTACGTAAAAATTAATTAATAAATATACATATAAAATAAAAATAATGACATGTCCTATTAAAAAGAACTTAATACAATATTCTTTACCTCTTAGAAAGTGGAAAAATAATAAGAAAAAAAGCTCTGTTTCTATCGCCAATAACAAACAATTATGAATAATATTTTTTTTTTTTTAATTTTCCATATATATATATATATATATATATATATATATATATATATATATATATATATATATATATATATATATATGCTTCTTGTAAAGTCGGTTCTCTTTATCGCTCCAAACATATTCTCACATCTGAAGCTATTGTCTATCTCTACAAATCTACTCTCAGACCATGTATCGAGTACTGTTGTCACATTTGGGAGGGTTCTTGATAAGGTGCAGAAACGTGTCTGTAATTTGATTGGCTCTACCCTTTCTTCTTCTCTGCACCCTCTCTCTCACAGATGTGATGTTGCTAGTCTCAGTTTTTTCTATAAATAATATTATGGCATGTGTTCTTCAGAATTATGTGATCTGTTTCCTTTGTTTCAGCTTGCTTGACTCGTTGATCTAGTGGTCTTCATCAATTCGCTGTTTTGATACCTCATTGTAATACAGCTTCCTATTCCAGTAGCTTCTTTCCAAGAACTGCAAGCTTGTGGAACTCTCTTCCTGCTAACTGTTTTCTTCCTACCTATAATCTTGGTCTTTACAAGACTAAGGCCAATAGGCATCTCCTGTCTTTGCGATAATCATATTTCGTTCTTTTCTTATAAGCTCCTTACATCAAGTGGTTTTATGCCTTGTCTGGAGCGATTTCCATAATATATATATATATATATATATATTGAATTGGAATAAAACATTTAATTGCCTCTGTCTAGAAGGATTTCTCATCTAGTGACTGAGGACACTAAAATTGAAGTGTATTATCAGAACAGTAACTACACTTTGCTCCTAGCAAAAGCAGCAGTTGTCATCCATAAATCTTCCTCAAAGACTATACTTCCGTAGTTCTGTACACACTTAACTGTTTCATTTCTCTTTACTTTGTCGATTAAGATTACATCTGCACTCTTCTTCATCTTTTTTTTTTTTTTTTACTAGCGGCCATATTTATTTTATCATTTATGATGTAAGTTTTTTTTTAGTTGTTATTTTAAGTTTTTATTTGTTTCTTTTTGTAACAAATTGATTTTATCCTCTTTCCCCACTCCTGTGCAGCCACTTTCCTGTTATGGTTTATGGCTTCGGAGGAATTTACAATCGCGCATTCCTTTAGATTCGCTTTTGAACATTATTCTGCAAACAAAAATAGAAATGCAAAAAAGAAAATCTTTTAGAAAAAAATTAGAAAATCAGCAAAAGAATTGTAAATTTTTTTTTGTTGTTTCTTCATTTTCATTCTTTTTTTTTTACGTTGATTACAAATTCTTTAATTTTTATCGTTAATTTTAGATGCACCCTCCGAACTCTTTTAGAGGATTGGTCTGTCAGTCCGTGGTTTGCACTTGTACAAACTCAACGTAAATCTCCCCCTCCGACCAACCTGACTAGTAGCAAAATCACAACCCTTCACTGTCATGGACGGCGGAACCGAGGGGGGGGGGGGGCTTGAGCCCCCCCCCCACTTTTTGACTTGGCCCCCCCCACTTTACGGTCATCAATAATGAAGTTATATATGCATGTGTTTAACCGGGCCCCCCCACTTTTATAACTGTGCCGCCGGTCCTGACTGTAGAAAACTTTCTACTGTAATAGCTGCTTTCCTCGGACAGCTTGCCTTTGAAATTTCTAAGCTGCTCCCACGCAACATGCAGAAATTTAAATGTAATGCGAACAAACACCTTGCTGCACAACTTCCCACTTAGGATACCTCCTTTAAATCTGGCCCCTAACCACATTAGCCAATTACATCTCAGTGGCAATATGTTGTTTAGTGTGAATAAAAGTAAAACACAAAACAAACTAAATTAGAATTTAGATGCAAGGGGCGTAAAAATAATGCTAAAAACGGTATTTTTGTACATAAGGTTAGAGTGGTGAAAAATTTCATTAGAAGTGAAAAGATTAGAGTTAGGGCTACGTGGCAGGATATTGTGTCATAGACAAGAAGTCGCCAGAGACATGTAGTGTGTAAGCTGAGAAAATCTTTCTCTTTTTTTCTGAACTCTGAGTGAGAGCAGTCATGCTTCGAAATAACTGCTCCCATTCTCTTATGAAAGTAGGGTTTGGGTATTATGTATGTATATAGAGGAATATTAAATCTGGACGGCATATGAAGATGTGTGTAGAATAGCAGACATCGATGGTATGGTTACATTGAAAGAATGCTGGCATGTGTTGAACAGCTTTTAGAAATTGACTTCCAAACTAACCTATCTCTAGCCAGGCCTTTATTTATCTGTCTTTCTCTCAACCCCACCCTTATTATTTCCTCCCATGTTTTCCTTGGCCTTCTTCTGCCAACTGACTCTGCTATCTCAACTGTTCTACATCTACTATCCCACGAACACTCATCCATTCTTTCAATGTGACCATACCAATGAAATCTGCTGTTCTGCACACATCTTCCTATACCAGTGGTTCTCAACCTTATTTAGCCCATGAACTCTTTCATCGTGTATCAGAATGATATTTCCCCCCTTTCAAAAAATGTCTGACTCAAAATGTGCATTCATACTAACAATAATAACTAATACTAACATAATAGCATTTAATATAAATGCTAGTGGAGAGAAAATCCAACATGACCTTTCAGTAGCGATGGGCGATGCACACTGTGTGTGTTTTTTTTGTGGCCTTAGATCCAGCTTGTGTCTGCTAATCTGTGGTGCCAATCCCCCCTCCCCCCACTGAAACCCTGAAATTCACCTCAGAGGGGGGAATTCCTTCTTGGTTTAGAATCACTGCCCTATACTGTCCAGATCTAAGTATGTCTTTAAGACTAACATTACACATCCATCATATCATATCATGCTCATATCATTTCTCTTTCACTTCCATACATAATCACACTGCGTATACATGCCTGATAGACTATTCCCTTCGTTGACCGTGGTAACGCTCTGTTAGTTAGTAATGACAGAAATTCCCTGAATTTATGCCATCCATTCCTAACTCTTCCAATCACACCATATTTGGTACAAATAAACTTCAGTATATGCCTGATATGTCCATCAAGTTTCAGTCATAAATCTCAAACAGTCTTTGTTTTATCGCTATTCAATGATAAGCACACCTGGATATGACATGTAAAATTGTCAATAACTCAGACACACTTTTTTCTTTGTATTGCCCTGATTTTGGCTGTGATGGCCCTTTTCAGTTCAGCAATAGTCTAGGGGGTGTTTTGATAGACGTTATACTTAACATAACCTCACAGATAAAAATCGGTGGTGGGGGGTAAACTCAGGTGAGTATAAAGCTCATTCAAGATTACACCTACTGATGAGACAATCACCAAAGTGTAACCGTATATTATTGAATGGTGATGAAACGAAGACTGTTGGACTGAAACTTGGTGGGCAAGTCAAGCAGATACTGAAGTTTACTTGTATCAAATAGGGTTGGATTGCAGAAAGGATTGTGACTCTTATTAATGTCGGTGGGTGGCATATTTTTTTAGGTCACTCTAAATTGAAATCAGTGACAGTAATTAGTTTATCCGATGCACCTTTTAGTTTATTTAAATGTGAAAGACGGCCTTGGGGTCCTGGGAGGGAAATGACCATCATGCATCCACACTACGTTTTAGTATTCTATAGAAATGACTATGTTCTATATTTCCTTATAATCAAACTAAACTAAGATGACTCACTGAAGCTAGCCTCATATCATATTTAAAAAAACACATAAATCAAAGATTGAGTTTCTTTCAAATCACACCATCTTTAATTAAAAATGTCATTAGTGAAAAATTTGTTAACTTTGAATATATATATATATATATATATATATATATATATATATATATATATATAGCAATAGATGAAGTGAAAGAATAAAATAAAGTGCGAATCCAATTTTATTACAATTCAATGTTCAATCAAAGTTCTTTAAACTCATGAGTTTTCAAAGAAAATCTTCTCCTCAGAGGACCATTACCGCAATGACATTGCTGCAGGTAATAAAGATTAAACTTTGAAAATATATAAAAAAATATATATAAAAATACATAAAGGTATATAAAACATCAAATATATTAATCTAAAATATTCCTGAATTAAAACATATATTTTCACTGACCGTCCTTTGTTCTTTCACCCAGTTATTTCCTTTGTTCTTCAGGTTTTTAGTCATCTTATTCCTTATTTTAGGACCCAAATTTACGGATATAAAAGTATGAAGGTAACAAAGGAAAAGAAAATACAACTTTTAGCTTTTTATCCCTTGATAAAGCCCACGCAAAAGCTGAGCGAAACGTTGAGTTTTAGGTCTTCCGCTTTTCCATTGAACTTTAACTCTCTCTCTCTCTCTCTCTCTATATATATATATATATATATATATATTAAAGTGTTTTTTCTCCTACAGACGACGTTGTTCGGGCTCTCTTACCCTCACCAGTGTAGGAGTGGCAGTTGCAGATGGTCACATAAGCTCGAACGCAGTTCGTAGATTTAGACTAAAATCACAAGTCAAACCGGCGATACGGTTACATAATTCCATACTGGCGAGCATAAAATAAAAACATTGAATATATGTATATGTCTATGGATATTAAAAAAATATTTATTTATTTGTAATAATTAAGTAAAATTAAATGAACATTAGAAACAGTCTACGCGGATCAACCTACGTTTCGATGCTTACACGTCTCGTTCAGGACTGTGCAGAGTTCTGAACGAGATGTGTAAGCGTTGAAACGTAGGTTGATCCGTTTATTTAATGTTACTTGTACCTTCTTTTATTTTATTTTATATCTTCTGCTTCCCCTAGTTTTTCTTTTTCTTTTCTATTTATTCTTCGTATTATTCTATATATATTCTTTCTTATCTTCTATGTTTATATCTTCTTCACTTCTTTTTTGCCTTCTTCTTTGTCTTCGTCTTTGTTGTCTTTTCTTATTTGCTTTCTTCTACTTCTTTTCCTTCTTCTATGTCTTATTCTTCTTTTCCTTCTTCCTCTTTTTCTTTGTCTTATTTTTCTTTTCCTTCTTCCTCTTTTTTGTCTTATTTGTCTTTGCCATCTGCTTCTTTTTCTTTGCTTTATTCTTCTATGACTTCTTCCCATTACTCTTCTTCTTCTTCTTCTTCTTCTTCTTCTTCTTCTTCTTCTTCTTCTTCTTCTTCTTCTCTGTTTGCTTCCTTCTCGTCTTATTTACCTTCTTATTCTTGTTCTCCTTCTTTCTATTTTGTTCCAATTAATCCCCTCTCTCTCTCCCTATCTCTATTATTTGTCTGACCTTCTCTCTTTATCCAAAACAATGGATGACAACTTGATCCATTGGTTAAACCAACCCTTCCATTCATCTTTTTCATAATTGACACCAGTCGTGAAACTCTGCAGAGAATTCTATTAAAAATAGATTCACAAAACATGACCACTCAGAAAGCACAGATTTCTCTTCTTTCCTCTGCCGGCAAAACCACACTTTCCGACCAGCTGACAAGATCAATCATTGTCTCGGCTACAAATTGGTAGCAGGTGTCTGTTTCTACACTTGATTTACTAAACAACTATAGGAAAATGTGCACATGGGGTAATAAATGGCATCTGGATACAACAGAGTTCCCTCTCTTTCCAAATCGAACCTTGTAGACCTCGACTGTTGTGCTGGATAGCAATTGGATTAGGCATGAATGTATAGTGTGATGATGTATAGTAGTGAAACCTGGCTAGTGTGTTGCATCGAGAGAAATGATATGAGAACGATACGATGGATGTGTAATGTGAGTCTTAAAGACAGGCTTAGTTCTGATGACCCCAGAGGACAGTATAGGGAGATATGTTCAGAACAGGAGACTTTGCAGTACGGTCACGTTGAAAGAATAGATGAGAGTTCTTGGATTTGTAGATGTAGAACAGTTGAGGTAGCATGGTCAGTTGGCATAGGAAGGCCAAGGAAAACATGGGAGGAAGTGATAAGGATGGACTTGAGAGGAAGAAGTATAAATAAGAACCTGACCAGAGGGAGGTTTGTTTGTAAATCAATTTTTAAAAGCCGTCCAACACATGCTAGCATGTAAAACGGACGTTAACTCGAATTTGCTGACCAATATGATGATGATGTGATGATTTTAAATGGATAATATCATTTATTTGCCATTCTGCCTTTGGTGACACAGATATTTGGTCAGGTTTGCAATTGAACCAGCATTTATTGCTCGCGATGCAGAGATTAAAAGATAAATAACTATTCCTCGCTTGCAGACAGATACATTTTTACTTCAGCGGCAGTGGAGACTTCTGGAGTTGTTGGCCCTTGTTCAATTGCAGTCTTTTGGATGATTGGTGGGATTGCGTCTTGATTAAAGAATGAGCCTTGATAAACAGAGTGGCTGTTTTTTTAATTTAAATTTTATTCACACCAAACAACGCATATTGCCACTAAAGCGTAAGTGTCAGATTTATGATGAGCAACCTGGATAGGAAGTTGAGCAGCAAGATGTTTGTTCACATTACATTTAAATTTCTGCATATTGGTATGATCGGGGAAATAGGGAGCTAGAAGGGAATTCCAGAGGCAAGTGGTCCAGGGAAAGAAGCTATCAGAGTAGAAACCTTCCGGCATCTAGAGACCTCTATAGTGAAGGGGTGGGATTCTGCTGCTAGTCAGATGGGGCAGGGATATTTTCGTTTACGGGGTACAAGTGCAGTAAGTTAATTGGAGAACATTTCATGGAAGCACTTGTAAAACAAGCACAGGGATGCAACACTGCGCCAACAGGAGCTGGAGCTTGTGTGGAGCTTATTAGGTTAGAATTTTGTTTTGCTTTTTTGCACCGTGTCCAAGAGGGAGCGGCTAGTGGTTGATGCACTAGTCCAGATTGCAGTGCAGTGTGTCTCACTGACAGTGGTGCGGGGTAATGCTTTCACCATAATTTCGGTCCGAAGGGGATAGCTTCCCCTCCCATATGTTCTGTCTTTAAGGAACTATTTAAAAATAAATATTATTAAAATAAATATTATTACTGTTGTGATCCCATCTCGATTTAGATATGCAATGCACTGTTCTGATAAGGATATAATACTGTGACTGTAATCCACTCAGCGAGTCAAGTAGCGAATGCTACTTACTGACATGGTATATACCAGTCGAGGATCCGCCCCCGACAATCAATCCAACAGAGACTGGGCCATTTTGGTGGCCTTTAATCTGTTGGACTGTGGTATTGGTTCTGGGTTAGGGTTAGGAGGTCTACCCTCTCGGGCCTTGCCTTCCCTCTTTGGGAAGGGGTTAGTTAATTTCTAACTACCTAAGATGCCACCACTGGTGAATGTTGATGGGGCTGCCCAGAGAATTTTTAAGAGGTCAGAGTACCCCACTTTTGGGGTGTTGGCTTATTCTACCCACTTTCCGGTCTTGTGCTACATCATCCTGCGGTGGCAAGGATCTAAATACCAAGTCAAGTAGCAGAGAGCTACATTGCCCACATTGTAATACTGTAATATAACCTTATTCTTCTTGTCTTATATATTTATTATGCTACTTCGAGGACATAACAATTACATGAATTGAAAACAAAATAATAATACACCTTGAAACTTAAAATCTATGAAGACCTCCACGTTCGGATTTAACATAATTTTTTTTTTAAATGTTGCTTTTATCTAAATTTGTATAAACTAGTTACAATACGTAGTTTAAAGCAAAATAAATTGTTTTGAACTATTAAAATAATTTCAAACACTAATGTTTATCTATTCATTTTTTTTTAAAATTATTATTATCGCTTATGTTTGAATTCATGTTTTGAAACATGACGTAAATCATTTTCTTTATTTACTTCTTCTCCAGGAGGTTAGACACAAGGTCAGGTGTGGATTTTGATGAAAGTGTTTCTGTGGAACGAACTGGATTCGAACCACTTTATAATTATTTTGTTAAGGTAATGTTTTAAGCTCTATTTATAAGAAAGTCCAAATAGCTCAGTCTCAAGGTTTCAGTTTCAATTTTCGGTCATGGCATTCGCTTTGTGTGTTGGGACTTTGTTATTTACTATCAATGTAATATTTTCCATTTCTAAAAGTAGTTAAGATCTCTGATATTTAGAAATGAGACAAATTCTGCAATGTATTTATTATGTATAAAAACATTTGACAGACGGACAAAATCTCTATTTATATAAGAATGTTTTTAAACGAAATTTCTAAAACCTTTTATGACCATAACTTGAAATTTGTGCAGCGACATAATTGAAGATGTGACGTCTCTAATCCATATGGTTTTTAGAAATCACTTGGCGTGGTGACCTTATGTAAAAAAAAAGATCTTACAAGCTTTTAAGAATACTTAGTAAATCTTTGTGAGTTGAAATTTGGGTCAAAGAATAATTCAAGAAAAAGAAAAAAAGAAATATTGAAAATAAGAGAAGAAAAAAAAAATCTCCATAACAAAAATTGACTTTCTCAAATCTACAGAAATTATTTGAACTGAAGCTGTAGTTCTTATTTACTTGCCTCCCCTCAAGGGCAGAGTTAGACATAAGGTCGGCTTTTAATGTGGGAGAAAATCCAGCCCCCCAAAAAGGGTCACTCTGAATTGGGACAAATATAAAAATTACCTCAGTCTAGAAAAATTTCACTTTCACTGACCGAGGACAGAAAAGATGAAGTGTAGTATCAGAACAGATACTACACTTTGCTGCTAGCCAAAAGGGCAAGAAAATTAAACAAAAATACTCCAAAGAAACTTAAATTTTGAAAATATTTATTAATTGAAGTCGAGATATTTAAACTGTCACAAAGAGCTTTCAAACCGCTTTTGCATAACACTAACTTAAACTAAATATAACCCACATTACGCATCCTTGTGCCTAACAGCTGTGTTTAAAAATTTATAATGATCGGTTAATAGAGTTTCAGAGTTTACTCCACACAAATATGTAAACATAGATACATACTTAACGATATATATATATATATATATATATATATATATATATATTAAGTAGTTTCGCGGTGTGGTCCAATTGATATTTATATATATTCGGAGAAAGGCAGGGAGGGGGAAGAGTTTGGGTTTCTGTCTTTCTCAGAGCCAGATATGCCTTTAGAGTAAACTGATAGCTGTTTTTGTTCGGTTGGAGAGACTTTTTTATTTTATCCGGCTCAGAGTACAGTCTTTAAGCAGACGGTCTGTTGTTTTTGTATTCGCTTGCAAGGGACTGTTGTTCTGATTGCAAGCCTGTTGTTTGATAGTGTCAGTTTAAAATGATGCATGTTTCGTGGGAGTGCAATGTATGTAAACGACAGACCTGTGATGGGAAAAATATCTGAATCTAGAGTTGACCACACAGAAAGTGGGATGTCGTTTTGAAGAAAGTAGTCACTTTTTAAAAGCAGGGTTCAAAGCTGAGAAAGCAAGCCACTTGAGATCACACAAAAGTTATAACTACTTCAGCTGATAGACACCTTGGTAAGCCAGTTTTTATGCCTAGTGATTAAAAAGCTGATAATTCTCAAGTAGACTTCTTGTGTGGCCTATCATGAATGACAGAATATCTACATATATAACAGACAAGGGGGGTTTGTTAATCTGAGAGACAGATGAACCTTTGGACCCTAAGCTGCGGGACTCTGTGGTCTGTTGAGAGAGTTGTTTTTGACTTGCTTGAGCTGAGGGTACAGTCAGTATTTTAAGCTGACCGGTCTGTTGTTTTGTATTCGGTTGGAAGTGTCATTTTACGCCTTTCAAAAAAAAAAAAATTGTTATTTGTTTTAAAACTCAGAGTTGTAAATTTATTTTAAAGAAAAAATCCCATTTGTTGCAGCAATGACTGATACCACATGATTGACACTACGGCCAAGACCACATGATTGACACTACGGCCAAGACCACATGATTGACACTATGGCCAGTGTCGAAATCAAACTATCTGGTTCCCAATTTGACCGCCTGGAATGTGGTTTCTCCACTTGGAATAGTAATCACTTCTTAAAAGCATGGACACAAGCTGAGAAAGCATGCTACTTGAGATTCTATATAATTTATATCCACTTCAGCCAATAGACACCCTGGTCAGTCAGTTTTTATGTCCATAGATTAACAGCTGATCAATCTCAAGTCGTCTCACAGTGTGGTAAAATACATATCTATATATATTTAGAGAAAGACAGTCAGAGGGAAAATATATGACTGTCGGCCTCAAAGTACAGTCAGGATTTTAACCTTATGGTCTGTTGTTTTGCATCCAGTTGGAAGTAACTATTGTTCTGATTGCAAGTCTATTGTTTGATAGGGAAATTGGGTAACATTTTAAACCTCTCAAAATAAAACATTGTTTTATTTTATTTTGAAGAAAAATCCACTTCTTACAGCAGTGATCTAGACCACATGATTGACACTATGGCCAGTGTCGAAATCAAGCACTGAATTTGAACTAAGACAATGGCGAATGATCACTGCTTGTGCAGTGAATAAAAACAAAGTCACAACAATGCCTCAAAGGACTGCCACCGCATTGGTTTCCACGCTTCAAAAATGGGAATTTTGATCTCAAGGACAGATCACACAATAAACAACAAGAGAATTGACGAAGATGGATTATAATAAAAAAAAAACTGTGATGAACAACATTCACTCGATGGGAAAGGTTCAGACACATCATGAGTTATTACACAACCAAATATGTATATATATGTATAGTTCGGCAGCAAGTCATTTTTTATGCAAGCGTCATTAAAGACCACAGAGTTCTCTCTCTTCATGATCACAGGACTGCTTCCCTGCAGACTGGATGCCATCTGGAGAACCTGCCAACAGCAATGTCTGACAGAGATGGTTGAAGGGAACGAATTAAGAGACTCCAAGAAGAATTCTCAACCTGATTGATTGCTAATGAGTTTTGATTAAATTTTTTTTAATTGATCTTTGTGTATTTTCAATTCACTAAAACGGAATGCCAAGTGGATGAAACATAGAGCATTTGACACAATTCGTTTTTTTTTGCATTTAAATCGGTGTTAAGACCAGAAGCTGCTCATAAGATTTGTTCTGTGTATTAGTAACGGACAATATGAACATGCATAATGACGCATGTTCATTGAGGATGCATAGATGCAAGTTACAAACGTCAAGCGTGCAGTAGGAAATATATCTGGCTCGGAATTTGATCACCCAGAATGTGGTTTCTCCACTTGGAATAGTAATCACTTCTTAAAAGCATGGACACAAGCTGAGAAAGCATGCTACTTGAGATTCTATATAATTTATATCCACTTCAGCCAATAGACACCCTGGTCAGTCAGTTTTTATGTCCATAGATTAACAGCTGATCAATCTCAAGTCGTCTCACAGTGTGGTAAAATACATATCTATATATATTTAGAGAAAGACAGTCAGAGGGGTAATTGTTTAGTGTCGGCCTCAGAGTACAGTCAGGATTTTAAGCAGTCGGTCTGTCGTTTTGTATCCGGTTGGAAGGGACTGTTGTTCTGATTGCAAGTTTTGTAGCAAAACCAAATGTCATTTTAAACCTTTCAAAATAGAACATTGTTACTTGTTTTAAAACTCAGAGTTGTAATTTTATTTGGGAGAAAAAAATCCATTTGTTACAGCAATTTCTGGGACCACATGATTGACACTATGGCCAGTGTCGAAATTAAGCACCGAATTTGGTGTATGTAGAGTGAACACACACAAACATAAGTTCACTACCTGAATCCTCATCACGCCCTTCCCTTCGATGCATCTGATAGGGTTATCCTGCAATCTGCACTTTTGTTAACTCTGTACACTCACAGCCATTGAAAACATTGTTTCACTCATCATCGCTTGAAGCATTTTCTATTGCAAGTCCATCAGAATGTAACATCGTTCGTTGAATTGATGCTGACTTTGATGGATCTTCCAAAATAACTAAATCCACACGTAAATCCTCTCACTCGAATCACGTCTTTCAATCATATCTTATCATTTTGTACCTATCAAACAATCCATCACAATCTGAACATATCTATCTATCTATCTATCTATCTATCTATCTATCTATCTATCTATCTATCTATCTATCTATCTATCTATGGATAGAGTGAACCCTTCACCTCCCACAAAAAATGCTGCCCATGAAATCTCTATATATAAAACTCAATGTGTTTGTGTGTGTGTGTGATGCTTGTGTATTCGATATAGAAAGGAAGGTTAGAGAATATACATAAAATTTAAAAGTGTGTCCGAATCTCTAAGTGCACCCCTAAGGGAGCTATGAGGGCGTACCCCTCCTTAAAACTTCAAGTATTTCTTATTTGTATGAAATTTAAATCATGTGTATAAACATTTCTGGGGACGACAATGGAAGTGGTCCCGAATCTCTAAGTGCCTTTCTAGCCTAACAGAGCTGTGGGATCCTTTAAAATTTCAAATATGTATATCTGATTTGAATGAAATTTAAACCACATGCATAAGACACTAATTCAGAGTATTTTCCAACATTTCTCCTCCTTCCGACTACATAAGAGTGCGAAATGGGAGGAGGGGAGGAGGGGGTAGGGCAGTAAAAACAAAGAAAATAATATGGTGCTATGAGCATAGTATATAGTAGTGATCCTCAGAAAATCCCGAGCAACATCGAGTATTCGTGCTAGTCTTAATAAAATTCACAATCCCTTCTGCAATCCAACTATATTTGGTACAAATAAACTTCAGTCTATGCTTGACTTTTTCACCAAGTTTCAATCGTGAATGTCCAACAACCACTGTCTCAGAGAATTTCATACCTTTCCTTTTCCAATACTGGTTCAGGTTTGTACTTGTACCATTTGTCGCTATGTTCAAACTGTACTCTGTTTGCACAGTTCCCAGTGAACTACATTACAAACCAGTCATATTCATTTTTATATTCCTTTTAAGCTAGCTTGCTGCATTCATTTATGATATGGTTTATCGTTTCGTCTATTTGTCTACAGAGTTTACATTTCCTGTTTTCCTCGGTATTGTCTATATCGTTCTTAGACATGTCCATGTGTGCTCTTGTATAATTGCTTCGGTTCGTCTCATAAATAGCCCATGTAATTTTTTCTCTTCCCGTTTTGCTTTACTCGATATTTTGTTTATCTTTTGCTGTTCTCCGTATAGTTCATCTTGGTGCTACTTTAGTGGCGGTAATTAGCCTCTCTGTATTTTGTGTTGTGTATTTCTTTAGTCTTTTTATTGCATTGTCTATACGATATTTAATGCTTACGAGTCTTCTTTTACCTACTTCCGTTTTAATACAGAGTCGGTCAGTAGCATCTTTCGAATGCAGTGCGTTGTATATAGTCATTAGTTTCCTGTTTTTTAATCTAACTTCCTGAATTCTTCTTTTGTCCAGTTTATGAAAGGTTCAGAGTATCTTATTCAGATATTGTCTTAGTGTATATTACTTTTATTAGGTTTTATTATTATTATTAATAATATTATTATTATTATTATTAGTAGTAGTAGTAGTAGTATATATGTATCCTCCACTCTATAATGAATACCAATGTGTATTTGTATATGAATAAATATAAATCTGTCCCATTACACAAAAGTTAGTGAGTAAAAAAGTGCTTTTTTGAGCGTCCAGACAAAACTATTTCATGGTGAGGGGAAACAAAAACGTCAATAGAAAACCAGACAACCCCCAACGCCTGAAATGAATTC
>OY744522.1:116481068-116541068 GCA_963556195.1 Sepiola atlantica
TCGACCTCACCCACCCCCAAAACATTTAAGCAAAAAATAATTTTCTTCTTTGACTATTTTTATTTGTTTTATTTCGAGTTGTTGTTCGCTTGTTCTTCATATTTTTAGTATTTTTAGTATATTGGTTTGGTTTGACTGTTTTACAGCATATCAACCCTTGTTGTAATTATATAATATCGAATTGAAATGCAATACCTAGTTTAAACGATTCATTAATTTGTTTGTTTAGTGTATGTGTTTTCTTTTTATCTTAATGAGTCACCAAGGTCAAAAGCCATTCGAGGATACGGGTTAATAAGAGTGTCACTTGGATAATGAACAATACTATGAGAGGATCGAAAACAATGAATGGAATGGACAAAATCTGATTACTTAAGAGGACGTTGTATGGCAAGTATCTGTTGGCACTGAACTGTTATACACTGCAGGGAATCAGTCCCGTGATAATGGGTTCCACAGGTGGAAAGCTCTTGGAAAGAAACTCTGTTCATGGAAATCCCGTTTGGTTTTAGGTACATAGAGAAAGAAAGGAAAGTTCTTTTCCACTGCACTTATGTTATGGCATATCAACTCCTTTATGGATTATTTAATTTTGAAACGAAATACCTATTGTAAACGATTTATTGTATGCAATTAAGTGAACATAAGTTGTTATTGTTTGCATAGTCGGCGGGAAATTGTGGGCTCATGCCTTTCTCAAGAGTATTAGCGTTTTATACTTCATTTTTCAAGTTGTTTTATTTTTATTTCTTAAATTGAGAAAATATTTTTTTTTAATATATTATTTTTTATTTTTAGATAAATAAAATGACTTTTTTAAGTGAGTTTTATTTTTGTTTTAGACGTTGAATATTCTTGACTTTGATTATTTCATGTTCAAGATTGTATGGATATGGATTGGAGGCGCTGCTTTCTCTCAAGGAGAGAGAGAGAGAGAGAGAGAGAGAGAGAGAGAGAGAGCTATTTGCAACTCTGTCGGAACTTCCAGCTGAAGTGGGGCGCTTTCCATGAGGATTTGGAGAATGTGTATATGCGTGCTTCGTTTTACTTCAGTAAGTAAGTTCTCAGAAATCAAGGGGCACCTTTCTGGGGCTAACACTTGACCTCTATATGAGATACATAGATATCCGAGTGTTCAATGAAGACTCTCAAACGTTGAGTTAGTAAAGGAGTATTGATTTACTCCTCTCCAGGAGTTAGGCACAAGGCCAGTTTTTATCTTACTCCCACAAGTAAGATGTGACCCAAGGTCGAGTCGGGAAAGTGGGGTTTAAAAATTGCCTGGGCAGCCCCGTCGGCATTCCCCGGTAGGGGCGCCTCAGGCAGTAAGCAATAAACTTACTCCTCCCCAAAGAGGGGAGGCAGAGCCTGGGAGGGTGCACCTCCTAGAACTGCACAGGACAGACCCATAGACCGGTGTAAATCAAGCCCCGAAGGCCAAGACAATACCAGTCTATGGGGTGCAATATCCATCGGAACAGATACTACACTTTGATCTTAGTCAAAAGGCCAAGAACGTTAGGAGTAAAGAACACTAATCTTCCTCTCCCCAATTAACCAGTTAACTATGTTATAGTATATCTTTCTTGTGATCTCTTGGTCTTACCAGATTCCAGGACAAGAATTCATCTAGTCTGGTGAAGTATCCAGCTTAGTGCAACGTCACTTGGAGAAGGTACACCATTCCTCTTATAAGTCAGTGTATATCTGTGTCGAGCGGATCTTATTTAGGCATCGAATATTATGTTATTTTGAATATTTGGTCAGGGTTTACTTGTAAGGGGAAGTATCCTTGTGCCAGGTTGTCCTGACAAACCCTTGTACAGAGAGACCTTAGATACTAGAGGATAGTGTCTAGTAGGCATTCAAGTTCTCTATGTATACCTGAGTGTATTAATAAATCATTTAATATGTTTGTGTAAGGGTATGCATATATGTGTTTGTGCATGTACCTGTGTGTTTGTATTTCTCCATCAATTATGTGGAGTGAAAATAATTATTAACGTATAAATATATCCATCTATTACTATACTAAAGCTAAGTTAACCAACGTTTGTTTCCTTTAAGGTTTTAATGACACCAAATATATACTAAAATAGTCATTAGTTTTGGGATTGGGTTACGCTAGAAAACAATCGATTTTAATTTTTCTAATTAGCCGTAATTTGTAATTAACTGAATAAGTCACCTATCTCTCATTTAGATTCCTATGTATTTCTCTCGCCCTCTCTCACTCTATATAGATTCAATCACTCGCTAATAGTTATTTAATGTCTCTGTGAGCACCTAGAGAAAGAGTGACTCTCTCTTTTCAGCTAACTTACATAGTGTATTTGTGCACACCGTAAACAGGTATGTAAATAAAATTTAATGGTAGCGTTAAGGAAAGTTTTTTTTAGGACGGCTTACGCATTTTTTGGGAAGTCGCATTTTGGTTTTTTTTTATACTAAATATGTTACGACTTATCAAGGCCAAAAATCACTCGAGGATACAGGTTAATGAGATTGAATGTTTGTCAGTTGCGAGATGAAGAACTTAATGAGAGGACTGAGAATGATTGATGGAACGGACCATGTTCGAATATTTGCGGGGACGATTCATGACAGGAATCTGTAGACATTGCATTTGAAGACAACCATGTTGTAATCTGCAGGAAGTAGTCCCGTGGTAATGTGTTTCACAGACGGGAAGTTGTTGCAAATAAGCTCTGTTCCTGGAAATTCTGTCAGATGCTAAGCGCATGGAGGAAGAACAGAGAATTTTTTCATCGTATTAGCAAATACGAGTTATTACTAGTGATGGCATGATTCCAATATTTTTCCAAATTCCAGTACAATTACCGATTCTGTTCTAAATTCCCGATTCCAATACAATTATCGATTCCAATTTTTTTCAAATTACTTAAATATTTAATAATAAAGTTCTTGTTTTTTGTTTTCAGAGTACCGTAAAAACCCGCATTATATGTGCATATATTTTCGCAAAAATAAAAATCCGCAAGAACATTATATGAATTGATCTTTCTAATTACGTTCTCTTTCCATATTTTTTAACTATTTAATCTTTACTTCGTAATTGATTGAAAATAGTGATTTTATAAACTCATTTGTGTCATTTTTTTCCTATTTCTCTTCGTGCCATTTTACATGTGTCATTTCTTCCGGTTCCATTTTTACCTAAAGTCGTTATTATGATATATAGATTTTTTGTTTTACTGGTAATTTTAAAACAATAAATATTTATCATTTAATCATTAGTACCAGCAATGGAAAATTAAGTTTTAAACAAAAAACAAAAACAAATTTCTTTTTAAAGAATCGTTTTGAGAATCGGAAATTAGGCTAAAATTTTTCCGATTCCGATACCCCCCCCCAAATTCCGGTTTTTTCCATTCCCGATTCCGATTAATCGTGCCAACACTAGTTATTACTGTAAATGTCTTACAAAGAGAACCAGATATTGGAATTCAGTCGAGCACCTACCATGAAAATAAGGATAGAGTAGAGAGAGACTAGCAACGTCTCTTCTGTGAGAATGGGGTTGTAAGGAACAGAAGAGGTCATCCTCCTTGAGATTTCAGTCGATTTTGAACTATGTCTCAGAAACGAAGCGTGCTCTGTACGGTGCCTCCACAGATGTAGCATATAATACTAAATTTTTCTCTTCATCTGTCGGTTTATAATCTATTACACATATATTAGTGTGTAAGAAAACATAAAAGATCTGACAAGACTTGCACCCTTCTTGCCAAATCCCAAAGTGTCAATCAACATTAAGGCATATGCCCCTACCTCCTTCTTCAGCAAGGCGAGAAAGCAAACTATATATATATATATATATATATATATATATATATATATATATATATATATATATATATATATATATATATATATTTGTTGTTTTTTTTTAACGAGAAACAAAATTAAAGAATTTGGGATGAAATTTTATTATTTCAATTTTCTTATTTTATGTAAAAATAAAATGTGAAATTATAGCGTGAATCTTAAAAAATGCTGAGTAGGGGGGGGGGGACTGATTGGTATTTGAGGGGTTGGTGAGGGAGCGATCTCAAATCGTGTTCATATCTCCTGCTTGTTTCTGTTTTATGAGGTTTTTGTGTTTTTGTTTTAAATTTTTTCTATCAAACCTCAAGCCTTTCGATCGCTAAGATCAAATTAAATTGGAATTCGGAAAAAAATTTCCGCTTTATTAGTCGAGCAAATTTGTCTTTCATGGCTGTTAAATCATCGCGCGCAATAAAAAAATTAGAAGTGACTCACTTTAGATTAGTTGCTTCTTTTTTCGAGTAGGAATTTACAACACCTCTCAAAAATAGCGAGTTGCTTTAAAATATTTAGTCGCCTTGTATCAGACTAGACAGGTCAGTGTGCGTGTAATGAGAACCTACGTGCACAATAAATGTGGCCACATATTGTGTGCATGTAATTTGGTCGGGTGTAAATCCTCCACCTTTTGTATGCAAAATGCATGTTGCTGCCATGCATTAGTGACTACGGCTCTATAAGTAGAATAAAACTCATAAGAGCTAGTATCGGTACTTGCACACTGTATGTTAAAGGCTATGATCGTTTTGTTATGCTTCCCCTTTGATATTCAGTCTGTAGCAGTCACATCTTTTGAGGTACTATTTTCTCTTGATGTAAATAGGAAGAGTTTAGCACTGAGTAATTGGTGCGTCGACAAATAGAATGACTTGGCGTATGAATACAGTTTGTTCGACTAGTTCTTTAGAAGCCTGCCCTCACAAGTGTTTTTCCCACTTTCATACAGTTGGAATCAGGCCGCACAAGAAAAGGGCATGCTAAATCTGGTCCCGTTCAACTCACCAGCCTAGAGTTGTAATCAGCCAGGATGCGTGGCGACCAACGTTTTGTAAAGATTACGATTGGATGCTTTTTCTAATTCCTTTTATGTTCCACCAAAATAAAAGGTATTTTCTGTTAAACAACTGTTAGATACGGCTTACCGTCGTGGGTGTATAACCCAGGTTGTCGTCACTGCAAAACTCGGTTGTTGATTGAAAACCACGTTGACGCTGGTTTGGTTTTAATTTTTTAAATTTAAAATAGAACAAAGACAGAAACTGAAGTCCGTATGTACGAGAGAGAGAGAGAGAGAGAGAGAGAGAGAGAGAGAGAGAGAGAGAGAGAGAGAAGAAAAAAGAAAAAGAAAAAAAGAAGAAGAAAAAAAACATTAACATATACAGATTGGCCGTCTTTCAGCTATACTGTACGACACCGTCCCCCTCCTGCCGGGGCTAGCCGGGACAGTGACGTTTCTCTGTTCTTTCAGGTGGGTGGCGACAGGCTAAGAGACATAACCGCTCTCCGGCGGAAATCAGTTGATTTCTCGACTTCCGCTTTTAGGCCCCAAACCTTTTAGGCTGCCCCCCCCCCCCCACGGCCCTCTTTCGCTATCTAACAAAACAATTTCGTAGTATACTCTTTTTTCTGTTAATCGGAGAACTATTTTATGTAGCTGTTTCGAACATGAAGTCAGGGGGACAGTCGACCTCCTAACTAAAACTAATTATAATGGTTATGGATACCCAATCACCTCAGCTTCATCCATTTAACCGACCATTAAAGGTCTCTCGTTACTTTGTCCATTGTTTTACGCATCGCTCGTTGCTATTTGTATTACCGTTACTTTGTCTCATTGCGTAACCCATTGGTTGTTATTTGTTTCCTGTTACTTTGCCAGTGGTGTTACTCATCAGTTGTTGATAGTCGTTTTTTTTATACTAATGTTTCACCACTTACCAAGGCCAAAAGCAACTCGGGGGTCAGTGAATGAGATTGTCAGTTGAATGATGGAAACAGTACTATGAAAGGATTGAGAACGATGTTTGATTAATTCACAGGACGAATATTTTTTTTGTAAATGTTAACATTTAGAGGGTGCATATATAAGGGTTTGTAAAAGAATTTTATGAACCATCACTATGAATTTTGGAAGATATATTATTGGTAGCCCGGTGAGTAACATGTGCACATTACTTTTTTGTTTTTTGTAAACTAATGAACGGAACATTATGAATTTTGGAATATATATTCGAAAAAATACAGTGAGTATTGATTTACTCCTCTCCAGGAGTTAGGCACAAGGCCAGTTTTTATCTTACTCCCACAAGTAAGATGTGACCCAAGGTCGGGTCGGGAAAGTGGGGTTTAAAAATTGCCTAGGCAGCCCCGTCGGCATTCCCCGGTAGAGGCGCCTCAGACAGTAAGCAATAAACTTACTCCTCCTCAAAGAGGGGAGGCAAAGCCTGGGAAGGTGGACCTCCCAGAACTGCACAGGACAGACTGGCGTAAATCAAGACCCGAAGGCCAAGACAACACCAGTATGGGGTGCAGTATCCATCGGAACAGATACTACACTTTGAAAGTGAGTAACATGGACACATTATTTTCAATGTCTCTGCAGAAAAACATTGACCCTTTCTTTCTCTTCCTTTTTCTATCTTTTCTTCTTTTGCCATCCTTTGCACTTATTCGAACAAAAAAAGAAATATTACGTGATTTTGTTGAAAAGCAAATTCACGTAATATATTTTTTCTTGGGGGGGGGGGGCAGAATTTTAAGTATATTTCTTCTGTTCTCACGAAGATGAAAAAGTTGCAACCAAAAAGAAAAGGCCATTACCGCTAAATAAATGAGCATGTCACTCCTTGAGATAAGATAAATTGATCAACCTAGATGAACGAACCCCTATACAAGGATATTATTCTGCGTTTTTCCTCATGATGAACATACACGTGTATCCTGCCTTTTGTAAAAAAAACAAAACAAACAAAACAAACAAAAAACAAACAAACAAAAAAAGAGCGATGATACGAATCTTTCCTATCGATCAACTCCATTGGTTTCTTTTATTCATTTATTCGTTTTCTACAGGGTAATTCGAAAGTAACTCTCTATTATTATATGCTCGTAATTTCTTAATGGAATATAATTCTTACAAGAAACGAATATGATAAAAAAAAAGTGTATAGCATGGGGTTTTATTCTGAATTCAATATGCGCGCCAGCATTCGACACCAGCTTCTCAAGCCGCCTGGTAACCGCATCAACTGGTTTAACGAATAAAAACTAATAATAAAATATACAGGCTGTGTGAAAAGTAACTCCCTACTATTATGTGCTCTTTATTTATTACTGAAATTTAATTATTACAAGAAACGAATGTGATAAGAAAGTGTATAGCATAGGGTTGTATTTAGAAGTCAATATTGGTGCCAGTTGAAGTTGTCAACGTGTGTTTAAATCTGAATGTAAAAGTATTAAGAAAAAAGTCAGAAACTGCCACAACTCATTGCATTTCCCATCTGTTACGTTCCGAATCGGACTTAATCTTAAAAGTGTTTTTTAAGAGAAGTCGATGCGAAAAATAGATCGTAATAACTCGTATGAAAACAAAACACGAACATTTCCATTTCTAAAATACGTCCATTGAATTTACATGTTTAGTAATGAAAATACTCTCTCAAACTTAAGCGTGACGGATCAAAGGACCATCCAATCGACCGACATAGTTTTATATAGAGATGTTTAGACGCATTTAAAATAAGATACGTCCGTTCAATCTACATGTTTAGCGATGAAAATGCTTTTTTTAAACTTTGGCGTGATGGACCAACCGACCGAACGACACAACTAATTAGAAATGTGTGGAAACATCTAAAAATGCTATTTTAAACCTAAGCGTGACAGACTGACAAACGGACAGAGCGTCTCAGAGAGTCTGTTCAATCTGTGTATTTAACTATGAAAAAGATGTCTCAAACGTTAGCGTAACAGATCAAACGACCAACTGACCGACCAACAAGAACTCTTGCATGTTTCGGTTAGTAAAGAAGAAGTTCTTCTAGACTGAAGCAATTTTTATTTTTGATCCAATACAGAATGCCCCTTTTTGGGGAGCTGGATTTTCCCCACATTAAAAATCGCCGTTGTGTCTAACTCTTCTCTGGTGGGAAAGCAAGTAAATAAGAACAAACGCAAAATTATATCGATTCTAAAGAGGTATGCAAATTATGCACATTAAAGAACTGTGAACTTCACTCCACAAAATTAAATCATTTTCTAAGTCCATAACTTCAGTCGTGTAATCTCTTTTCACACTCTTTTGACCAATGTGGGATAATAGTTTTGTTTTTAAGTATTTTATATTAATCACGCGGGCAGCGCTGAACGACCATCCAAAACCATAACGTGTTTCAGTCACTCGTGCTGTGACTAAGGGCACCTTTGATGTGGGCATCTGTTCGAACTTGTTGCTGAACTGTAATGCTGAAAATCAAATGCCATTAAACATTCTTTTATTTTTGATCCAATACAGAATGTCCCTTTTATAAATAGATGCTTGGACGCATCTAAAATAAGATATGTCCATTCAATTTGCGCATTTAGCGATGAAAATCCTATTTCGAACTGTAGCGTGACAGACTAACAGATAGACAGATGGACTGACTAACCGACAGACAGAACTTCTTAGACGCATCTAAAATAAGATGCGTCCATTCAATCCGTACATTTAATTTAAGCATGACAGACTATTGTACGGACCGACTAACGGACAGAACCGGATAGTGATGTTTAGACACACCTAAAATAAGATCTTCTTTTTAACTAATGAGTCACCACTTATCAAGACTAAAAACCAGTCAAACCAGTGCGGATAATGTTAAGTAGGTTTTACCCATAGAGTGAATGTGGTATTTTAGTGACTGAAACTAGTTTAGAGAATAGACCAAGAAGACGACAGCTGACCCCCATCCCACCCCATCCAATTTTGGCATTGTGCCACAGAAAATTTACTATACTGTGAACTTTTTTGTAAAGTTTTAAAGATAAATAAAATCAAGGCTAAAAACCACTCGAGTATTAGGGTTTATGACAATTGAATGATGATGAATACTATGAGAGGATAGAAAATTTCCAAATACTATCCACTCAAAACAACAACCAACCAGGGAACAGCAATTATTCCTTCTTTGTCAGAAACATCGCAGATGGAATGTGAGGACTAAAGGACACAATAGGTATGAAGCAAAAGTTACAGGGCTGCAGAAAGTAAACCCAAAGTTTACTTTCTATTCTCCATCAGTGTACATGACGGTTGGCTCATCCGCCCTTTAACAGCCCTTGCTTTTAGTGTTGCTGGGTGTTAACCAACCCACCTCACCGGACAAGCCAAGGCCTGCCTAATCATGGTGCCAGTTTAGTCATTGACACTCCGACCATGGAATAGGTAGTGTGAATGTGTATTCACTGCATAGGCTATGATCGTCCACTTGTTGTCTTTGTCCGAATTCGGTGCTCGCTTCCAACACCGGTCGCAGTGTAAATCATGTGGTCTCTGTCACTGTTGAAACAAAAGGATTCTCCCTTCAAACAAAACCACAACTCCAGTTTCAAACTAGTAACAATGTTTTATTTTGAGAGACGTTACAATGATAGTCATTTTCTTCTACTGAACGACAGACCTGCAATGAGAACTCTGAGTCCAACCAAATCATAACATAAGTCTAACAGAGCCCATCGGCTTAGGGCCCAAAGACCCATCTGTCCTTGAGAACTATAGAAACCCAACTGACCCACTCTACCTCTCTGCTGGAATATATATATAAATCACTTGGACCACACCGCAAGACCACTCAAGATTATCAGCTGTTAATTTATGGGCATAAAAAACTGTCTGACCATGAGGCTCACCATCTCGTATGAACATTACTTTTAGAAAATCTCAAGTGAGACATTACCATTTCTTTGGTTGTCTCTCTTCCCTTCCCCCAGTGAAGGCCTGTCGTCTGCATGCATTGCAACTATGCACCCCACTAAATATACAGCATTGCACATGTTTACAGTAGTACTAACAGCAGGTAAGAAAGACGACCAGAACTGATTATACGTTCAATAAATTTGCGTGTATAACATTGAAAATGCTATTTCAAACGCAATCATGAAAGACGAACAGGCGGACGGACAGATGTTCTTATAGAAATACTTGGACGCATCTAAAAGTGAATAAAAGCGAGATTCCCTCTTTGCTTTGTTTTGTTTTTATCTTGGATGAATGTACATTCAACATAAGTATTTGGCCGCTTGTTCTTCCCTTCCCTTCAGGTTAGCAACCCTCATGATGCGATTCACTGCTCCTGCATGCCGAGTGGCTGTACAGAGTCAAGATGGTAACAATCAAGGATGATGCAGTTGTTTTGGTGTTTAAGGTCAAGATTCCTCTTTTTGTTTTACTTTTTTGGAGCTGCTTTTTTCTACTGTATTAAAAAAAAAACGATGGAGAAGAAGCTGTCACTTCTTCGTCTTCTGATGTACATTTTCTCGTTTCCTTTTCTTTTTTCCTTTTTCTTTCTTTTTCTTTATTGCTCTTTTATTTGTTTCTTTCTTTCCTTTGTTCGTCTTTATTTCCTTCTTTTATTTTTTCCTTCTTTCTTTCTCTCTCTTCCTTCTTTCTTTCTTTTTTCTCATTTTTATTTGTTCTTTCTTTCTTTCTCTCATTATTCTTTCTTTCTTTCATTATTTTCTCCTCTTCTTTCTTTTTCATCTTTCTTTTGTTCTATCTTCTTTTATTCATCCTTTCTTTCGTTTATTCTGTTTTCTTTCTTTTTTCTTTTTCTTCTTTTCTTCATCTCCTTTCATTCGTTTTTAAAATTTTATTTTCCTTCTTCTTCTTTTCTTTCGGTCTTCTTTCTATCTTATTTTTCTTTACTTTCTTTTTCTATTTCTCCTATTCTTTCTATCTTTTTCTCCTTTCATTCGTTCTTATTTCTTTCCTTTCTTTGTTTCTGCTCCTGTCTTTTCTTGTTTCTTTCTTTTTACTGTTTTATTTCTTTCCTTTCTTATTTTTCCTTTTCTTTTTTCTTTTTCTTTTGCTTCATCTGCATTTCCCCCTCTCCAATTATACAACATGACCTCTGAACCTTTTAAAGGGGTCCTTGAGGACATATAAAATCTCTTCAACTGAATTTCCTTTATCGCTAATTTTTTTATTAGATTTGATCCATAAGTAACACACACAAAATTGCTTGGCCTTTTGGCTAGGAACAAATTGTAGTATCTGTTCTGATACTGCACTTAGTTTTTTCTGTCTTCGGTTAGTAAAGAAGAAGTTCTTCTAGACTGAAGCAATTTTTATTTTTGATCCAATACAGAATGCCCCTTTTTGGGGAGCTGGATTTTCCCCACATTAAAAATCGCCGTTGTGTCTAACTCTTCTCTGGTGGGGAGGCAAGTAAATAAGAACAAACGCAAAATTATATCGATTCTAAAGAGGTATGCAAATTATGCACATTAAAGACTTCTAATGGGAACTTAACTCCACAAAATTAAATCATTTTCTAAGCCCATAACTTCAGTCATGTAATCTCTTTTCACACTCTTTTGACCAGTGTGGGATAATAGTTTTGTTTTTAAGTATTTTATATTAATCACGCTGAACGACCATCCAAAACCATAACGTGTTTCAGTCACTCGTACTGTGACTAAGGGCACCTTTGATGTGTGCATCTGTCCAAACTTGTTGCTGAACTGTAATGCTGAAAATCAAATGCCATTAAACATTCTTTTCTTATAAAAAGCAGGCAAATAATTCAACAAACGTTAAGATCGAGAAACATTAGGTTTATTGAGTCGCACTCTGCTTTAACATTATGAATTATTTCCTCATAATTTGTTAATAACACTGAGCTGTAATCGTTTAATGATGGCAGTTTTCATCGACAAGAAAAGAGAAAGAGTCTATTAAGCATAAAGCTTTTTAGATTACAAGCTTCTTTAGTCGATATTACATGTCATGTCTCTAGACTGCTTCAACTAAGACTAGGGAAGATTCTACTTTTAGGATTCCTCGATTTCATATATCTGCCGTTACTTATGCCTACTCGTATCATCGATTAATTTCAATGATAACTTTTCAAAGTTATTAAAGACTTGAAGTCATCGAGGCTGCTACCAAAATTCCTGTAAAGGTTGACAACCAAACAGCACAAGAATTTAGAAATAAAACTATCCTTCTTAAATGTAATGAGTCATTATGGAAAAATCAAAAGATCTGACAAATGAAAAAATGCAAACATTAAAGAATAGAACACTTTCAGAGACTTGCTATATTCGTAAATAAAATTTAGGGTTTATTTCTCTCACATTGAAATATGAGCGTCACGGTGGCCTAATGGTTAAGAATGTTGGGTAGCAGTTATTTGGGTCCAGGGTTCAAATCGTTACACAAGCGGTACAGTTTTATAAGCCACGCTGATGATTGTCTATGAACATGAAACATGGATAATAGACACCAAGACCGGTAAAATTAATTCCTCAAACACAACAGTTTAGCACCACTTTTATGTCCCCTTAACGAAGATTAAAATCAAGATATAATGATACTAAACCTTATGTCTAAAATCTTTATTCTAATTTTAATCCAAAATCCATTACATAATTTTGATTCTAAAAAATGTCTCAAATTTAAGGCTTAAGCAGAAATTACAATTTAGGGAATCTTACTTCATTGGTGTGTGATGATTATGGATAACATTCAATGCAAATCTGATATATTTTAAATTTTCAAATAGGATCTTGTGCCATATTATGTACCGTAACCCCCTTAAAATACCCCAAAGAAACTGAAATTTAGAGAATATTTATTAATTGATATCTAATACCTATTGTTAAAATTTTACAAAAATCGGAGGTATTTGCATTTTCACAAAGGACTTCAACCACCTTTTTACCATAAAGCTAAATTAAACTAAAACACACATCACTCAGTAAGTCATTGGCCTTACATATAGATAGCACTACTAATAAAAAATCCATATTATTTTATAAAGTACTAGCCTTCAAATGGCACGTATCAAAATGTTAACCTAATCGGATTATTAGTTCACATATTTAAGTTATTTAAATAAAGCTACTGTTGCAAATTTTCAAAACAATGAAAAAATCTGAATTTCGTGTGATGATAAAGCATTGCTTTCAGATGGGAAAAATACTATTCAAGCAAAGCAATCGATTGATAAGTGTTATTCAAACTCTGCTCCTTTGGAAACAACGGTTCAGATGGGGTATGCTGACCTTAAACGCGGTCATACAGAAACAAATGATGCTGAACCGAAATTCGGCAGTTGTCCCGATAAACATAGAAAAAAGTTCACAAACTTGTTTTGTCATATATTAAATTAAAGTTGCGTGCATAGCAGAGGAGTTGAACATATCAGAAGGCAGTCTATTCGCCATTTTGCATGAACATTTGTCAATGAAAAACAAAACACTATGAATAAATCTTTGAAAATGATAAAAACTTGAAGCATAAACACTTTTACTGAAATGCCCGGATTTAGCATTAAATAATCCTGAAAAAGACTTGATATGCCGTAGAAGGAAAGGAACTTTCAGCAATGAGGAATTTACCCTTGGAAAGATTAAGAGTTTTTATGGATGTTTTGGATTAGAAAGATATAAAATGGGGACAAGATAGCTAGATAAACATTTCATGCCCTGCTGAGTTTAGGTTGAAGATAAAAAGGGCACAGAAGAAATGATTCGGGGGGGGGGGGGGGAGACCTATTACAGGCTTGGAGGGGGGCAGGATGAGTAAAATAAATATTAACTCTCTGTGCTTCCCTTCAATTCCAGCTGATTTCACCCGGTGGTGGCTCTGTGTGTGTGACAGAGGGAGGGGTGATAAAAAGTATGTTATATATATATATATATATATATATATATATGATGTAGGTATATCTTGTAGATTAATGTGTGCTGAGAGATAACAATTCTTTAGAGACATCTTTTCAATCTGTGCATTTAGCCATAAAAATGACTGAAGTCTGACAAGGATGGGCAGGGCGATATGGTGACTCCAACCCCCAAATGGAATCAGTAATAACATTTCAAATCCTTTCTGCAATCCAACCATATTAGGTACAAATAAACTACCCGTCTGTGAAACACAATACCGTGGAGCTGCTTCCTAGCTGACTACAACGTGGTCGTTTTCAAGTTCAATGTTAACAAGTTCTTGTTGAGCCGTCCTCTTAAATAATCAAATTCTGTCCAGTTGCGACAATCGTTACCAATCCTCATGGTATTGTCTCACCATCAACCTGACAAACTCATTAACCCTATCCTCGAGTGGCTTTTGACCCTTGATAAGCGGTTATCCGTTACTACATAAAAAGAAGAAACTTTAGTCTATGCCTGACTTGCCCACCAAGTTTTAGTCATGAATATCCAACAGTCTTTGTTTTATCGCCATTCAATGATATACTCCATTCAATGATATACTCCAAATGTGCACCTGTGCATTGCAATCACACTTGGATGCAACATTCAAAATTGTTAATAACTCTCCTCACACACTCCTCTCTTGGCACTGAATGAGTGGTAAATTACTATTTTTTTTTTTTTTTGGATATTGATGACATCGAAATTTTCCCTTGAAACGAGCTTGCACAATCCCCATTGATTTCGTCTTTTCTTGAACTGTCATAATGCATTTTTGAAAGTAATCCACTTTAATCTTTCTTGCAATGATTCTTCTTCATAAACCTGAAATATTAAAGCAATTGTTCAATCATTAAAGATTTTACAGACGTTTTCATGGGTGGCAATTTGGGGGGGGGGGGGCATTTTTTGGGGTGTCATTTTTAGGGGTGCGTGGGGTCAGCCTGTAGTAAAGAAAAGGGAATTAGCGATCAAAAAAACAATAACGAATTTAAAAAAGTAAAACAACAAACAACAAACGCAAAGAAAATATATCATCTATACTTTCATTATGAAAAATAAAAGGTATTGTACATTAACGCATTTCACTAAATTACCCCCCCCCCCACACACACACACACACATAGATACACACACAAAAATGAGATTTTACTTTTTTTAGGCGATTATGAGTGAACAAACACCCTGGCAACTGTAGGTTGGGAAATTCATTTCGAAATATAGATTTTTTTTAACCATTGGTCACTCGCATCCTTGGTAAATTAATGTTTTTGTTTGGATATTGATGACATCGAAATTTCCCTTGAAACGAGCTTGCACAGTCTCCTTTGATTTCGTCTTTTCTTGAACTGTCCAAGACATTTTTGAAACGACTCTACTTTAAACTTTCTTGCAATGATTCTACTTCATTAACTTGAAATATTAAAGCAAATGTTCAATTGTTAAAGATTTTACAGACGTTTTTTCTTTGAAAGAAGCAGCAGCTGCCACCACTACTCTGCCTACCACCTTTTTTTCACCTTCTTATTCGTTTCTCTCCTCTCACTTCGTCTTCTTCATACTGCAGATCGGGACGGACACATGTACGTTCACTTTTATTATATAGATTATTTTCAGACTGGTTTCCTTGTCTTGGTTGTTGTCATCACAACGTTTCAGCCGTTTTGTCTTCTTCAGGTGTCTTGTGTAGTACTTTTTTAGAATACGGTACTCACAAGAGAACCACATAAATGTTGCCAACATCCCTGACAATTTGAGCCAGTATCTTCCATCTATCACCTCCCAATCATTAAAATACAGAGAGTATACGATATTTGTTCTATATAGATATATATTTTTAATGGAAATCGCTCCAGACAAAGCATGAAGCCACTTGATGTAAGGAGCTAACAAGAACGAAAGATGATTATCACAAAGACAGGAGATGCTTATTGGCCTGAGTCTTTAAAAGACCAAAGCTATAGGTAGGAGGAAAACAGTCAACAGGAAGAGAGTTCCACAAGCCTGCAGTTCTTGGAAAGAAGCTACTGGAATAGAAAGCTGTATTACAATGAGGTATCAAATCAATGAATTGATGGAGACCACTAGACTAGCGAGTCAAACAAGCTGGGACAAAGGAAGCAGGGAATACATGACATAATTCTGAAGAACGCATGCCATAATAGTATTTATAGCAATGACTGAGACTAGCAACATCACATCTGTGAGAGAGAGGGTGCAGAGAAGAAGAAAGAGTGGGGCCAATCAAATTACAGATAAGTTTCTGCACCTTATCAAGAACCTTCAAATGGGACAGATATTTACCAGCATGACACCAATAGTTTCATTCTAATTTTTTTCTTTTAGATTTATTCATCAAACTTGTGTCACTTTGTCTTCAAGGTACTGGTACCACATCAGCCTGTCTAAAGATACCAGCTTCCTGACTTAAAATGCACCAAACATTGATGTTATTGTTATTCATTTCCCTTTGCAAAACACAATCGTGTTCTGCAAAGCTAAAAACAAAAACAACAATTTTCCTCTAAAAAAAACCCAAACCAAACACTATGAATAAATATTTGAAGATATAAAAAAACTTGAAGCATAAACACTTTTACCAAAATGACTGGATTCAGCATTAAATAATCCGAAAAAGGTTGATATGCCGTAAAAGAAAACAACCAAACCAAACACCATGAATGAATATTTGAAAATATAAAGAACTTGGAGTATAAAATCTTTTACCAAAATGACCGGATTCGGCATTAAACCTGAAAAGGGTTGATATGATGTAAAACAAAACAACCTTGTTATCATGACTGTTGATTTCATTCGATCAAACTTGCCTTCAGCTTTGTTGACAGCATCGGAACAGCCTTTGAATCGACTACAAGCCTCCGTCGCTCTCTCCTGAGTTAGACCCCTAAAGGCTCTGGTAATCCTGACCTTTAGTTTGTCTTTCTGTATTGCAGCTGGATCTATTGGCGTCTCGTTCTGCTGTACTCCACACAAAGAAGTCGAGGGAGTTGCAGTCAGGTGAGCTGGGAGGCCAGATGTCAGCTGGAGGGTGGTCGACGAAGTTCTCTGAGAGCTAGGCCCAAGTCTTTCGGTTGACATGGCAGGATGCTGAGTCTTGCTGCCACAGTCTAACTGCAGCTACTTGGTTGATCCAGGGTTTAATTACCTTGTTCAGAACGTGGATGTAGCCATTCGTACTCAGCTTGAGGCCCTCATGATAAAGGTGGGGGTGGCATCCTAAACTTCAGCGTCAGATCGTTGATAATGCGTTTTTCTCTCCGATGTCAAATTCCTTTCCAACTTTTTCTACCATCCTCCTGCTGACCCTGATGAAGTCTGAAATCTCTTTTTTTGTCTTTCCGGCATGAATTCCAAGAAGTCCGTGTCTCATCCACAAATATGGAGGTTCAAAATTGTCCATAATCAATTATTCTGCAAAAAAAGAATGGAAATATAGTCAGTTTTCAGGAGGACAAGACTGACAACAAAGGTAAAAACTTTAAAAGATATGCATCAAATTAGCAGTTGAAAATTGCGAACAAATATCGTCCGCACCTTGTATATATAAAATATGTGAGGCTGGGCAGGGATGGACATTTTGTCATCCGAGCAATCAGAACTATATGGAGCAAATATTATTATTGGTGATAGATAAGACTAAAAACTACTTAGTAATGTGCAGGATAGTGGCGTGGGGTGTCCCTTCTTCAAAAAAATGAGGATAAATCAAGAGAGACAATGGGGGATGGTGAAAGGGGAAGAGAGAGCGATAAGCAAATGAGGGAATTAGAAAGAGAGGGAAGAAAATGAGAGGCAGGAAAAATAAAGAGAGAGTGAGTGAGTGATATGTAGAAAAAGAAAGGGAGGGAGAAAAATCAAGAGAGAAACGAGAAGGAAAGGTTAAAATTAAGAGTGAGAAGGAGACTTTGAAAGAGATGAAATCTATGAGAAAAGGAAAGAAAGGAAAGAAGAAATAGTGTTAAAAACGGTATTTACTACGTACGGTTAAATTAAGCAGAGGAATGGAAAATTCCGTTAGAAGTTTAAATATTAGAGTTAGAGCTACATGTCAGGATACGACGTCATGGACAGGAAGTCCGAAATGAGATGTGGCGAAGAAGAGAGATATATTTTTCTCTTTGGCCTGTGATCTGACTGTGTTCCTTTTTTTTCGAACCTCTGTCTTCATTCGCTGCTCCAAGGAGCGAGCAAACGAAATATATTTATATATGTATTAGAGAAGATCAGAACAACATCGGTACCGTCAGTTTCAAATCAAAACAAAGGGAACCTATAATTTGTCTCACTTTACTGGACTCTCTTCAGCCTCATTCTGATCTTCTATAATGCATATATAAATAAATATTATGTTCTTATTTTTGACTTTTTTAAATAATCGAGCACTCTGCTGGAGTTCTCACCCACTAACCTTATATATATATATATATATATATATATATATATATATATATATATATATATTATATTATATTAAATTATATTTTAATATTTTATCTACATACGACGTTGTTTTGAGCTTTTGGCTCTCCTCAGTGTAGGGAAATGACAATCTCGGACGGTCACAGGGCACAAACTCGGTTCACAGAGACACCTTGAATGTGTAAGTGGTCGCCTAACTCCCTTGGCCATGGGCAGTAGTCACGTGATAATGGAGAAATTAAGTTATATTTATGCTGAGAGTGGCAAGTGTAAATATCAGGACAGTCAAATAGAACTCAACGACAAAGTCGGAGTATCACACTGAAGCATAAGGTGAATGTCTATTTTTTAATCTCTCTCACAGTGCTCGACTTTAATTTTACTTAAAGGGGATTCTTATGATATTAAATTATGTTTTAATATTTTGCCTACATACGACGTCGTTTCGAGCTTTTAGCTCTCCTAGAGAGAGAGAGAGAGAGAGAGAGAGAGAGAGAGAGAGAGAGGGGGAGAGAGAGATATAGAAAAAGAAAGGATGGAGAAAAAAGCGAGAGAGAGAAACGAAAAGAAAATGTTAAAATTAAAAGTGAGCAGGAAACTTCGAAAGAGATGGAATCTAAAAGAAAAAGAAAGAAAGCAAAGAAAAAAGGTTTTGTTTGTTTTACAGCATATCAACTATTTTGGATTATTTAATGCTGAAATACAAGACCTATTGTAAACGATTAATTGTAAACGACTAATTGAGCAAAAGTTGCTATTTTACTCATAGCAAACATATTACAGTGCCCTTCACAAGTGATGGCACCACAGGCAACAGGCAATGAACCTGCCCTCCCCATTTTGTGCAATGGAGCAGGTGTAGCATAGCATGAAGGATTTCTTCAACAACCAAACATTGCCCGTCATTTGTTGTTGTTAGTCAGAAACAGCTGTTCGCCTCTTTGACACGTAAGTAGATGCTCAAGGAATAGTGACGTCCAGTTCTAAAGGTGGCCGTAGTGGTGATGTAACAGCCGTAGTTTCTGTGTCTTCCTATCTCTCCTTGTAGTTGCAATAATATAAGAAAATAAAAGAGAAAACGTCAGCTGAATGGAATCATGCTCTTAGATGTTTTATTATTTTACTTATTATGTGAGCTCCCTTTGCCCGCTCCTTGGAGCAGCGAATGAAGATAGAGATTAAAAAAAAAGGTGTTCGAACACAGTCAGATCACAGGCCAAAGAGAAAAGATCTATCTCTCTTCTTCGCCACGTCTCATTTCGGACTTCCTGTCCATGACGTCATATCCTGACATGTAGCTCTAACTCTAATTTTTAAACTTCTAACGGAATTTTCCATTCATCTCCTTAATTTAACTTTATATGGTAAATACCGTTTTTAACACTATTTTTACCTCCCCGTCAAATATTGATACAAAGATACTGCCTCGGGGGTGACATTTTGCTAGTGGGTATAATTTTTAAAAATTTCACATAAAACACAGCTTTTGGTATTTAATTAAATTGGTATTCAATTAGGTTGGTATTTAATTGTCCATGCAATGGAATTTATTGTGGCAGTGGCCAGAGCATTCCATAGGCACTCAGGGACAGATATAAAAATCATTTTAGGCCCCTCGGCATTCCTTCATAAAATGAGGATGGCTAGGATGTTAAGCTATAAATGTACTCATCTCCTTTTGTACAATGTGAGAAGTGTAGAATTCTTTGATCTGGCAGCTCATCACGTAGACAACTTGAGTTTTATTTCAGAATTCTTTTAGATGAGGATTGATAATATGTATTCTTTGAATTATCTGGATTGCTGTTTTCACAACACTTCAGACGATATTACTTCCAACTTTCCTCAGGGGCGTCTTGTCGAACTCAGGAATCTTTATTTCAACTCGAGAATCTGCACAGAATTTCGAACTGAAACATCTATTTAATCCATGGGGGGGGGGGGGGTGATGATTGCTCTCGTTCCATCAGCCATGACCGGGTAGAAGTCTTAAATAATTCTTATTTTTATTCTTAGTATCGCCTGTACTGAGGATTGAACTTTCAACCTCCAGAAGACTGTCACTTAGAACTGATTATTACTTAGCACTTTATTTGTTGCGCCACATGTAGACAATTCTAGTATGAATTTTAGGAGTCTTAAACTTATTCTTGTTTTAGATGTGTAGTGTTACTACTCATTACTAACTACCTATATATATATATATATATATATATATATATATATATATATTTTTTCGTCCGAAACACTGTAAAAATAACATCCGAGATGAGAACAGTAGTCCAAATAATACAAACTTGAGTCTTGTTGCGCAGATGACACATAGCAGTCGTTTATTGTTTCTCTTGTTTTGCATTGTTGCTCTGTCGTGATACGGGTTGATTAATAGCAGCAGTTGTAAATAATAAGAGCACAAAATTATTTGGGATTTAATGATGCTTTCAGGTTTGTTTTATCCAATATACATGTATACATACATAATACCTCCAACCCACCCCCCATAGGAAAATGGGAGCAGCTCCCCAAAACCCCAGCTTCTCTGTATTGCAGTTCAGCAAAAAGAGGAAGATCTCATCAGCTTATCTGCTATGTATCACAACCAATTTCCTGTTTGTGATGCAATAATCCTGATTCTATCCTGGATCCTTTAATTTTGGTTTCTGACAGACCAATGATATCCCATTTAATATCACAGATCTAATGTAGCATGATTTCCAGGGCACCAGCATTAAGATCGTTTATAGTTCTTGGGTTATAAATGCAAATATGAAGCAGTGTGAGCTGTATTTTCCTCTGGTCGCACGTTTCATGCCAGTCCAAGGCTGCTGACATGCACCCTTTCTCATTGCTGTCACAACAATCCGGAGCTGCTGATGTGCCCTCCTGGTCCGGAGATTGCACCTCTGGTTGGTAAAACTTTTATTGGACATCTTTCCGATGTAGGACTATGCAAAATATGCGTTGAAGGCATAATACAAGAAATTCGGTCGAAAGGTAGACAAAAGAAAAGATGGATAGACAACGTTTGGGAATGGACGAAAATGAACATAAACCAAGCGAACACGTTGGCCCAGGACCGTAGGTCTTGGAGGACACTCAGCCATTTTAGTGCGTATTCTGCCACTAGCAGAGAAAACTTTTAATAATAATAATAACAAAAATAATAATGCTGACGGAGGTGGATACTGGTGACGACAAGCTTGAAATAGTGACAGAATTTTGTTACCTTGAAGACGTGCTGTCATCAGGTGGAGGCTGTGAACTCGCGGCAGCTACACGTTGCAAGTCTGCTTAGAAACAATTTAGAGAGCTGCTACCAATCCTAACAAACAAACACCTGCCAACAGCTACGAGAGGTATTTTATGCTCCTCATATGTCAGAAGTGTGCTACTGTATGGTTCCGAAACTTAGGCTGTCTCTGCTAACGCACTAAAGAAACTGCACCGTAACGACAAGGCAATCGTTAGATGGATTTGTTCGGTGAGGCCTGAACAAAGCATACCTTTTTGAATCTCTACTCGCACAAGTCAACTTGAAATGCCTCGCGGACATCATGCAGAAGAGCAGACTGTGTTGGTTTGGGCATGTTGAGCGCAGCAATGACTGAATTGCTAAAGTCCGACAGTTGAATGTGCCAGCAGAGAAGACCGCCACTTGCAGACCCAAACTGTCTTGAGAGGACGTGGTCAAATGTGATAGGAAAACCATGGGTATGGATTCCGTCAGGCCTTACCAAAGACAAGAATGGAGAGGAAAACTTAGATTGAGACAAAACAATCAGAGGATCAATTGTGGCCTAATTTAATAAATAAACCGGTTGTTGCTGTTGATGATGACGATGATGATGATGATGATGATGATGATGATGATGATGATGATGGTGAGGATGATGATGACGATGATGACGATGATGATGATAATGATGATGATGATGACACTTATCCCTAAGTCTAACTTGACTTCTAATGGAATTTTCCACTATTCTAACCTTATGTGGAAAAATATAGGTTTTAACATTATTTCTACACACTCGCATGAAAACATTGCCACAAAAGTAATCCCTGGGAGATGACCTCTTAGAACTGAGGTAACACCTTCAAAAAATTTATAAAAAATCATTTTTTTCTAAATTAAAAAAAAATTGTTTTTTTCTCACGTGCAATTAAAAAAAAATTAATTGCTTATTTCCTATGGAAAAGTCGCTGAAGTTAAGCAACAATAATTAGCTTGAGACTAATTAATTAGAATCCGTCAACACAAAGTGAATTATATTTTGTCATTATATTTTCCTTTGCAGAATGGGAAATTAGAAATTCAAAAAACTAATATTGTTTTTAGAATTGGTAATTTAAACTTCGAAGCAAATATAAATGATGTGTGCATGTTTCTCGCCTCTACGTGACTTACATATCATTATTTGTTTAATCCATTTTATTAATTGAATACTTATTGAAATCATAAATGCAATAGTTAAAAAACAGAATTACATTGCGACCCTTCGAAATTTGGAAACATTTAAACTGTCGAATAGAATGTCATTTCCGGCTTTAAAATACTTAGCAAAACGACCAAACGCTACCGTAATAATTAAATTTAACTGTAAAAATCCTATTTAAAAAAAATTAATTATACATAATTTGGTAAAAAAAACTTATTAAACAGCATAAAAAAAGGCGATACAAAAAATGAAAATAAAAAACTCCCGGCCAGCACCGGGTCGATACGACTAGTGATTATATAAACAAATGCACATCGTAATTAATTTTTTTTTTCTTCAAAAGTTTGTGTCAGACTATCGATTAAGCACTAAATGTTTAAGCTATAAAAAAAAATCTGAAAAAAAATTGATGGGTTAAATTTTTAGCATAGGGGTTCAGTTTTCGTTGTAAGTTTAATCTAACAATGATTATAATTGATTTTTTTTCGACTCGTCTTCAATTAAATAATCACCCTTTTAAAAATTGAACAGTTCAACTTTCTCTTTGTATTATGTAAAACCGCTGCAATAAAATCTGTAAACACTTTAATTACTCAATATCGCATTAGGATTTGTTTTAATAGAAGAATTACACATTTTAGAAAAATAGAAAATATCCACTTCATCATGGCCGCTGTATCTGAAATCGGAACTGGCGAACCGGTGTTAATTCCTCCCTAAAATCCCCAATTATATTTTAGACCCGATTTTTTTTTCCGACAAATAATAATTTGTTTTCAACAATTTTTTTCATTATTAACAAATAATAAAATCAAACTGTTTTTTATAATTTGAAATTAATTTTTTTTTTAATTTTGAAAATATTTTTTTACAAATAATCAAATCAAATTCTTTTTTATAATTGGAATGTTATTTTTTATTTGAAAATATATTTTAAATAGTTTAATTATGAATTATTAACCAAATGTAATTATATTACAAAGTAACAAAAAATTATTAACAAATAATAAATTAAAACTGTTTTTATAAATGATAAAAATAAAAATTCTGGCTAAAGTTATGCGGCCTAAAATAATTGGGGATTTTTTTTTTTAGATTAACACCAGTTTGCAATTTCTGATTTCAGATACGGCGGCTATGGTGAAGTTGATACTTTTTATTTTACCCAAATTTTTCATCATTTTTAATGTCTTTCGTTTTTTTAATATATAAAAGAATCATTCAGTTATCGACTTTTGGTCGCATTTGTGAATGTTTTATATAAACACCATCCATACCGATAAACTTAAATTACCCCCCCCCCCCCCAATTTAATATATTTGGAAGACAGGAATCTCCAGTCGCGTGTAATTTTCCGGTGTCTATTTTAATTTTGTCATTTTAGAAAATTAGATCAACAGATATTGATCATCGATCTTGTCTTTTACTAAAAGTTGAGTCTGTTTAATAGTTATTTGGGAATATCTATAAAAAAAAATTAAAAAAGGAGTGTATAATAGGTTACTTCCCTTGTCTTCTAAAATTGATTTTCCATGAGAACGGCCACTTAGAACTAATTATTGTCTTAATAAATTATCTCCCTTGTCTTCTAAAATAGCCCTATTTGATTGGGCAAGACAATTCTATTTGACAAAATCACCAGACACCTAATTTTGGCGGGATAAAGGCTTCCTCTTTTTGAAGTAGTCTTTGTGCAAACAGAATACATTTACAGAGCTGTCCTGTCCAGACATTAAAGGGAACCCTTTTTGTCAAATGATGTTATATTTAATCAGACATATAAGCTCAGTATCAGATAAGTTGGTCTTTTACTTAAGCCGTAAACACACTTTGTTTGCAAGACATTTCTTGTATTATAATTTCAATAATTAAGTAGCTTCTTTCCAAGAACTGTAGGCTTGTGGAACTCTCTTTATGCTGACTGTTTTCCTCCTACCTATAGCCTTGGTCTTTTAATGTTACGGCCAATAGGCATCTCCTGTCTTTGCGATAATCATATTTCGTTCTTGTTAGCTCCTTACATCAAGTGGCTTCATGACTTGTCTGGAGCAATTTCTATTAAAAAAAAAATACATAAAATTTATCTCTGTATTGTCTCTTCAATACGTTTTCTTTTAGCAACATTCTGTAAACAAGAATTACCAAATGAGTATCAGCCTTACTGGGAAATATAACTAGCGACAGACTAGCGTCCTGTCATGGTAGTGGTGTGTAACAAGATTACTCGTGTGAAGGCAGAGAAAATGATAATCCTACTACTACTACTACTACTACTACTACTACTACTACTAATAATAATAATAATAATAATAATAATAATAATGGTGCTCGGGTGATAACTAGTAGTAAGCCATGACGATGACGATTTTTGTTACAAAAGTGGATTGATAGAATATAGGTAAAGATTGGAATATAATTCTTAATGTTCTTTTAGAATTCAAAGCCTGAATCTATTTTGACGTGTTATGAGTTGAATTGAAACAAATATTTGTGATTTGTTGTTGAAAAGAAAGAATGTGTAAAATAAATAATTTTGAAAATGCTATCAGTGATCGAAAAACGGGAGAACAAAGATTGTCACTGAGTCATGAGAACGTCCTGCGCTCATTCCCCTGGTGGGATTCAGCAGAGCACCCACGGTGCATAACGACATGAGTGTGGGGGTAAGACGATCAATAAAAGTAAGCCATGTAAAATATGTTTTTATTTTTCTGGGTCTTCTTTTGAGTCTTCAAACCTGTGGAAGAAGATGCTTCGGAAAATGCTAGAAAAATTCACCAACTGAAGAAAAACATGTGCTTCTTTTCAATCTTATGTAACCTGGCATACTCAATGAAGGTATTGGCTCGATGACATATAATTATAAGAAGCGACGTCATGCCAGGTGCTCAACTGAGCTCCAGTCTTTGGTTCTTCCTTTGTAAGACATTCACAGCAAGAACTCACTTTTCTACCATAATGATAAAAGACTTTTCTTTTCTCTCTCCATGTGCCTAGCGTCAGGTGGAATTTCCATTGATAGAGCTTCTTTGCAAGGGTTTCCCACCTGTGGAACACATTGCCGCAGGACTGCTTCCCTGCTGATTGCAACATGGTCATCTTTAAATCCAATGTCAACAAATTCTTGTCATGGACTGCTCCATAAGTAATCAAACGCAGTTCATATCATTGAGCAATGTTAGTACTCCCATAATATTCTGCATCTTTCGGCTGGCATTCATTCATTTCTCATTAACCTTTATCCTCAAGCGACTCTTGGCCTGGATAAGAGGCAACCTGAAAATAAATAAAAAAACATTTGAAGAACTTTCATACATAACTTCTGTAAAGGACTTATTAGGTTCTAATGTTACAGGTGCATCCCATCTTTTTTCAAAATGCTATATGACCGGGGTTAAGCATTGGTCCTATGAGCCTCCACACTTAGAAAGGAGCTTTAGTTTACTTAAACATGTAAGAGACGTGTATCCGTTTGTTGGTGTGCCTGTTTACTGCTATTAGACTTAACAGCATGAAATTTAGTATGATTGATCCTCTACCATATATATTTAATTTAGTAAGCAGTGTCATTTTGATTCTACCCATATTTGTTTATTTTTATTTTTTTTTATAAAAGAGTCCTTGAGAGAGAATGAAATCCCGAGTGAATTTTATTTTAGCTCAGATTCGAATTACGCAAAGTTAAGCAGCTTCTTAAAACTTCAGAAAATGTTGCTCATCCGAAGACATTCTAATAGCAACAATAGTAAGAAAAAGAATACAGAGAGGCATTTTACACGGAGACTCTATATCACCACTACTGTTTATCATAGCCATGATGCCACTCAACAACATACTCAAGAAAATGCAATACTAGACACAACAGAAAAATTAAACCACCTCATGTATATGGACGACCTAAAACTAAAAAAACAAAAAGAAACTAGAAAACCTAATAAACACAACCCAAATCTTCAGCTAGGATATTCGAATAAAATTCGGAATGGAAAAGCGTTCACTACTAAAGATGAAAAGGGGGAAGTTCGAGACAGCAGATGGCATGGAACTGCCTAATTGAGAGGAGATGAGAGCACTTGACGAACATGATACCAATAAATATCTGAGAGTTCTGGAAGCAGACACCATCAAATCAACAAGAATGAAAGAGAAAATTGGAAGAGAAGACCCGAGAAGAGCAAGGAAACTCTTAGAAACCAAATTATATAGTAGAAACGTAATAAAAGGAATAAATACTTGCTAGTAAGATATTCTGGACCCTTCATCGGCTGAGCAAAAGATAGGAAAATAATGACCATGCACAATGTACTACACTCAAAACTGGACGACTCTATTTTAACAGAAAAGAAAGGGAAGAGGATTGGTAAGTATAAAAGACTGCATGGATAAAAGAACAAGAAAATACATAACCCAAAGTAGAGAAAGGCTGATTAAAGCTGCAAAAAGTACCGTCCAAATGAACAATAAAAGAACAGCGAAACTGGAAACAAAAAAAGGTGGGAAAAGCAAAATGGGAACAGAAGCAGCTACCTGGACGATTTTTAAGCCTGCCCAAAGAAATGGCACACAGAAACACATGGACAGAGAAACTGAATCATTACTGACAGAACAACCACAAACCACAGAAAAGCAAAGATAGACAAAACCCAGGAAAACAGCAAATGTAGATTCTGTGGACAAAGAGACAAAACGATGAACCATATAATGTGAATGCAGCAAATTAGCCCAAACAGAATACAAAAACTGACACGACTATGTGGGGAAGGCAGTCCACTGGGAACTATGCAAACGTTTGCACTTTGAACATGCAGGCAAATGGTACAGACACAAACCGGAACCAATATTGGTAAATGAAAACCATAAGATTCTTTGACATGTGGAAATACTAATCCAAACCAGAAGATCGGACGTGATAATAGTCAACAAAAAGGAAAAAATCTGCTAAATCATAGATTTCGTCATCCCAACAACTCATAGGGTGAAGATCATTAAGGAAAAAAAAAAGCAAATACATGGAACTTGCCAGAGAGCTGAAGAGAATATGGAGCATGAAGACACTTGCTATAATACCAATAATTTTAGGGTCACTAGGAACAGTTAAAAAATTTTTTTTTTTATTTACAATGTAGAAAGAACTGAATCGCAAACCCCAGAAGTAAATTGGCCGAAAAAAGACAGGAAAGACTTCTTTTTTTTTACCCAAAATGCTGAGTTTCTATCCACGATAGAACTATGTGTTATGACAAAAGCGAAAACAATCATTGAATTAGAATACATATAAGAATAATAGTGAATTAATGAGATGTCCTATTGCAAAGTAATATACAAATTAGTTAATCTTAGGATGTTGATCGCATATACATGATCATATATAAAAATATATATATTTGAATTGGACGGATTTGAATTACCTACTAGACTCTCTGTAAAAGGGTTTGACAGGACAAACTGACATAAGGATCCTTCACCCTACAAGTAAACCCTGACCAAATATTCAAAAGAACATAGTATTCAAAGCCCAAATAAGACCCCCTCGACACGACGATACACTGGCTTATACGAGGAATGGTGCACCTTCTCCAAGTAATGTTATTTCAAGTAACAGCATGTAACTGGAAACTCCACCAGACTAGATGAATTCTTATCCTGGAATCAGGTAAGACCAAGAAACCACAAGAAAAATATATTATAACAAAGTTAACTGGCCAATTTGAGAGAGGGAAATTAATGTTCGTAGCTTCTTTACTAACTCAACGTTTAACAGGTAAAGTAGAACTTTAATGGAATATTCGAATATCTATGTCTCTCATATAGAGATCAAGTGTTAACTCTAGGAAGGAGCCCCTTGATTTCTGAGAACTTCGACTGAAGTAAAATGCAACAAAAAAAAACAAATATATATATATATTTTGTTTTTTATATATATATATATATATATATATATATATATATATATATATATATATATACTTTAAAATGGTCTTAACAAAGCAATTTATACTTTGGTAGTACCGTGCACCTCGTCGAGACCACAAGTTCATACTTGAATAATTCATACTAGAGAATGAACTGTTTGTCCCGACGAGGTACATGGAAGTACCGAAACATGAATTGATTTGTGTAGACCATTTTAAATGTTTTTATAAAGAATATTTATAAAACTCTACCTTGTATTGAGCACAATTGAAAAAATATTGGTTTGAAGTTCATTTTATCACTACCTTTTAACTTGTTCAATTATATATTAGAAATCTATTGTTCTTTTATTTTGAATATGAATTTGGCGTTTTAATCTCACTGTTAGTGCAACAAATGGACAAACTTATATATATATATATATATATATATATATATATATATATATAGCATTAGATAAAGTGAAAGAATAAAATAAGGTGCAAATCAAATTTTATTAGAATTCAATGTTCAGGCAAAGTACCTTAAAGTCCTTAACTCATGAGTTTTCAAAGAAAATTCTTCTCCTCAGAGGACCATTACCGCAATGACATTACTGCAGGTAATAAAATTAAACTTTGAAAATATATAAAAATATATATAAATATATATAAATATATATAAAAATACATAAAAGTATATAAAACATCAAATATATCAGCCCAAAACATATTTTTTTGTTAAAGCTATACAGTTCATCGAAGTCGTAAAATTTAAAACATATTCAGGAAAGATATCAAAGAGGTTGATTGAAAAATAATCCAGGTGGTGAGTTATATATATATATATATACTAGAAAAATACATGTCACAGGATGGGTAAAATTAATTCTCCGAACAGAACAGTTTTACACAACTTTTGTCCCCTTACTAAGATTAAAATCAAGATATAATGCTACTAAACCTTATGTGTAGAATCCTTATTCCAATTTTGGTCAAACTCCATTACATGATTTTGATTCTAGGAAATATCTAAAATTTAAGGCTTAACGGGTCTTAAAAATTGGTGTCTAATGACTATGGTCTGAATTTAATGCAAATCTGAAATATTTGAATCTTCAAATGGATGGTTGTTCCCATATTATGCCCCTAAAAACCCTTTAAAATACTTCAAAGAAACTGAAATTTAATGAATATTTATTAATTGATATTATATATCTATTGTTAAAATTTAACAAAAATCAGAGGTATCTTAATTTTCATGAAAAGGTTCCATCCCTTTATACTTCCTTTGCATAAAACTAAGTTAAACTAAATGTAGTTCACATTACCATCCTTTACGCATAGCAGCTGTGTTTCAAAATTCATAATGATCGGTTAATCAGTTTAGGAGTAAATCCGGTTCATACAAATATATACACATAAACATACTTAACATTATATATATCTCTGTTTAGAATCTCACTAGGTTCAGCCACGCTGATGAGTCGTAAGACGACAAAACATGTGTTCGTGAATAATTATATTTTAAAAAATATATGTCGCTGCCCATATGGGGGCATCACATTGGTGAAGGGAAAATTATTCCCACCTAGCATTTACGTAAAATGCTTTTCCGTATAAATAGTTGAGTTCATCAAAGTATAGAAAGTAAACAAATAAATGACATCTATAAAAGTGATACATTCCATCCACTAGTGTGGTTTTGCTCTGGGGTTCCAGTTTCGAATCTCGCAAGCTTCAGCCATGCTGATGAATCATAAAATGACGAAACACGTGTCTGTAGATCATTATATATATATATATATATAAAACAGAACAATAGAACAGGATATAGGAAGGAAGTAACACTAACCACACCTTTGTTCGTGGAAAGACCAACGATTGGCTGAGAGAACAACAAAGAATCTGATTGGTTAACTAGCTAGCCGTGCATATAAAAACACCCGGCAAAAATAACTCCATACATTTTAGCCTGAAGATTCCTCCGGGGATGAAACACGGGAGCCTCTGTGTAGCTTAATTGCCATAAATATATTTTCATAGCTTACTATATATATATATATATATATATATATATAATATTATGATAAATATTTTTAATAATAATCACATATACATGTGTTTCATCCTTTTCTGGGAATCATCAGTGTGGAGGATAACTGTTCTGCCGATTGCACGATTCGAACCTCATACCAAGTCACCTTCAACTTTTAAGTCTGAATCTCTCAATCGATGCAACTACCCTAACAGCCATTGGAAAAAAAGAGAATTAAAGTCTATTTATGTCTTTACAAGCGGACATATCTAGTAAGATGTCACAACAGTGTTCAACAATCCAATTGGACAGAGCATCGCATTAAGCATTCATTTTTACTTCTCTTCTCCAAAATCCTAAAAGAATTCATGAACAAATCGAAAAAAACTACAACTAGATGCTAAAAATTAAATTAAAAGTTCTGATGATGAAAAAAAAAATGACCACATTTGTTTGTTTAAAAACTATAAAAAGAGTATCCCCTATTTACTCGCCTCCCCACGAGGGCAAGGTTAGACACAGGGCTAATTTTAAATTTGAGGACTATCTAGCTCCCTCAAAAGGGGCACCTTTGGATTGGGACAAAAATAAAAACTGCTTTAGTCTAGAAGGATTTCTCCTCCTCCTCCTGGTACTGATGACCGATCAGATACTACACTTTGAGAGTAGTCTCTCACTGGTGCCACTCCAACCCCCCCCCCCCTGGCTGCCCCACATCAGTGATGGTGGTGGTGGTTGCTCCTTGAGCCGGCACTGTATGCGCTTCTTGGTATCTAACACTCAACGAAATTCATTGATCAAAAAAAGACATCGGTTACCAGCTGATTCTAGTGTGAATACGGTTACACTCCACCCACACCCCTCCTTTTCCCCTTTCTTTTCTTACCACGTTGAATGACGAGCCCTTAGGGGTGGAAACTAGTACGCCTGCTAATACTATACTGCCTTTCCTATTAGCTAATAACAGCAGTCGCTATAGCATCTTTCTTGGGCCCTGCTGTACTTTTAAAACATCTTTCTTTTTCTTTTTTTGAACATTTTGCAGCTGACTTTTATAAGCATCAGTAAAGAACCACTAACACAACTCCGCACTCTCTATCTTTATTACTCTTTCCTTGTCTAATCTCTCTCTCTCTCTCTCTCTCTCTCTCTCTCTCACTCTCTTTCTTGCTTTCTCTGGTGTCATTCTTTTCTTTCTTTCTTTCTTTCTTTCTTCTTTCTTTATTTCTCTCTCTCTCTCTTTCTTTCTTTATCTGATGTCTCTCTCCCGTCTCTCTTCATTTTGCCGTCCCTCTCTTTCTTTGACCCCCCCCCTCTCTCTCTCTCTCTCTCACGCACTCTCTCTCTCTCATATTATACTTTCTCATTCTCCTGTCACTTTCTTTTTCTAGTCTCTCTTTCACTTGCCATTCTCACTGATGCCCCCCCCTCTCTCTCTCTCTCTCTCTCTCTCTCTCTCTCTCTCTCTCTCTCTCTTGTATAACTATCTCTTTTTCTATTTATTTCTCTCTCTTCCGTTGCCATTTCCCTGTTTATAGACTCTCTCTTTCTCATGTCTCTCCCTCTCTCTCTCTCTTGTCACTCTCTCACTTTGATGTCTCTCTCCATCTCTTTCTCTGATATAACTCTCTCTCTCTCTTCCTCCCCTTCTCTCGTACTCTGTACTCTACAACCTTCATCCCCACTCTCTCCCATCCATCAAGTTACTACAGTAATAGTAGCAGTGATACTTCCTTCCTTACTTCAAACCAAGATTCTCTGCAATATACGAATAAAATGATACCCCCTCTCTCTCTCTCTCTCTCTCTCTCTCAAGTCTATCCTCTCCTCATCAATCGTAGCCGCCGCTATCGTCGTCGTAGTAGGTATGGATGACAGGAGCAGTAATAATAGTTAAAGTAAAGTCCCCCCACCCCTTCTTCTCCCTCTTCTTAAGTAGGTGTAACGTCGGTGGAGATGCTGGGTTACTACGGCTTGCGTCGGTACTCTACTAATAATACTATCTAACCAACCAAACAACAACAACAACAACAAACAAAACCCAGATAACCATCTCCTTCCTTCTTGTGCAGGTTCTCTTTTGCACGTACCAAAAAAAAGGGGGGGATAAAAAGAAATACGGGCACCTCTCACTTTTTTTTTTTACCATTCCTGCCAAGGACATGTTATCAAAATAAAGGATACGGACGAACCCCTTACACAGCGGCACTTTTGATCTTGAATCTTAATTAAAGACACCTTAAAATCACCGGCTTCTTGAAATAATGGGATGATGACATTATTCTGTGGCTGTACGAATTCCTTGTCATCTGATGAACAAGGTAGGTACATCTAATTTTACTTATATTAAATTGGTTAATTAGGAATGCTACCTATTGCAAGGTATTGTGTGTGTGTGTGTGTTTTAGGGGTGAGGGTGGCGTTTATTTATGTATTTATTTATTTTTAAACATAAAACTACTAAAAAACTAAAAAACTATTTTATTTTAATTTTTTTTTACTTATTTTAATTCTTATGGTTATTTGCGACAATAGGGGTGCAATCAGGAGCACATTAATTTACGACATTGAAAGTACCCTTAAGCCTTGCAATTACCCACAAATAAACCAGAATACTTGACCCTTTTTTCCTTTAAACTTTAATTCTAGCCTGATATTTATTTAGATCCGTCCAATCCGCCAATTCAAAGGTTTCAAAACCACTTTCAATTAATGTTATGAAGAAGTAAACGCTGTTTCCGGCCATTTTTGTACCCTCCCCCATGATTATTACTATTATAGATTTCTCCGTGGCCATGCGGAATTCGAAAGTGACTTTAAAGCCTTTACGCTTACTGACTTTCGATTCTAAAGTAATTAATTAAAGTTTATATAGGCCAAAGTCAAGCATTATGGTTGGTTCTGTGCTTCTAAACCAACGGAAAATAGCATGTTTGGACGGCGACACTATTGTATAATTAAGCAAATTTTTTTTCTCTTTTTTTGTCTATTGTATTTTTTTTAAATATTTGACGCACCCTCCGGTGTGAAACACACGAGATATGTGGTGTAATAGATGTTGTCAGAACACGAAAGACAGAAACAACAACAACAACAATAACAACAACAATAATAATAATAATAATAATAATAATAATAATAATAATAATAATAATAATAATAATCAATACATTAATAATAAACAACTGTTGCGATAACTCAAAGTGATTTGCAACAATTATCGAGAGAAACGAAAAGTATTAGAATTTGGGGGAGACTTGTCACTCAGACTCCAGGGAACACCGCGTGTTTTTGCCAGTGACGATTACTGGTAATGACTTGTGTTAGAACTCCTAGTGAATAAATAAATAAATAATAATAATAATAATAATAATAATTTATGTTTCGGATTTTTTTAAATGTTTGATAGTTTGTAATATTTGGACTACTATTCTCATATTGTTATAGTCACAACGTTTCGGCCGATGTAACCTCCGATCTGCACCTGAATACGGTCGAATGTTACATCGGCTGAAACGCAGTGAATATAACGACCAAGATGAGAATAGTAGTCCGAATAATCCAAATAATACAATAACAATCGGCTTACGTATTTTTACTTGTATCGACGTCTTGTATTTTTCACGGAATAAATTAAAAATATCACTTGCCTTTTTTACTTAGTAACCGGGTTTGTTGGAGATATGTGTATATACCTTTTATAGCCGTGCTTTTAATTATGTGTTAATGCATAATGATATGTGTGTTGTGTTGTGTAAAAAAGAAAAGGGGGCACTGCGTTACTATTATGTGTTGTTATTTTTATTTTGTTATGTATGGCATTTCGGGTGTGTACAAAATAAAATAAAATAATAAAAATAATAATAATAACAACAGCAACATAATATGGATCGTCCAAACGTCTTTACACTTTTTATATGTTAATGGTGTTTTTTTGTTTTTGTTTGTGTTTTTTTCGTAGTCCTTGTATAACCATATCGGATTATTAATTTAATTAAACAGTTTAATTAAATCAACAATAATTTGTGTACAACACGTATTGGGTTGTGTGATACTCTGCAACAACATATGCATTCATACTTGTACTCTCTCTCTCTCTCTCTCTCTCTCTCTCTCTCTCTCTCTCTCTCTATAATATAAAAATATTCTTATGGCAAGTAAGCTATGCAGAAGCGTTTGTATTTTATTCCCGAGGGAAATCATCAAGCTAAATGCAACATGATGATTTCTCGAGGGAATGAAACACAAACTTTTCCGTGTAGCTTCGCCTGGTGATATCCCTCGGGAAATAAACACAAGCGTTTCTGTGTAGGTCACTTGCCATATAACACTCTACTAATTTATTGAATATTGTTGAAGTAAATACTGAGACAATATATATATATATATATATATATATATATATATATATATATATATATATATAATCCAGGTAAAACATCCACAGGGTAGTAATCCAAAGAATTTCAATCGGGTTTATAAAAAGTGCTCAATATCAAATGTCGCAGATTTTGTACATGTCTGTGTAAATAAAAATAATCATATATATATATATATATATATATATATATATATATATATATATATATATATGAAGAGGGGTACATTTCGAAACTAATTAACCAATGATTACAAATATGGAACATAGCTGCTCGGTGTAAGGGTGGGTACTGTGGAATACATTTAGTTTGATCCTTTGTGGAAATTCAGATATCTACGATTTTGATGAAATTAGAGATTAGTTAATAACTATTCACAAAATTTCAGTTTCTTTGAAGTATTTTAAAAGGTTGCTTGGGGGGGGGGGGCATAATATGGATACAACCTCACATTTGAACATGTAAATATTTCTGATTTGCATGAAACTTGATCCATAATTATTAAACAACAATTAAGCAATATTCCTTGATTTCTAATTTCTTCTTAAGACAACTTAAGCTTAAGTCTCAAATTTAAGAGAATCAAAATCATGTAATGGATTTTGATTATAATTGGAACAAGGATTCTAGACATAATGTTTAGTAGCGTATATAACTTGATTTTAATCTTAATAAGGGGACATAAAAGTGGTGCAAAACTGTTCTGTTCGGTGAATTCTTTTTAGTTTGTATTATTAACTAGCTGATTACCCATCCCGTGATGAGTATTCTGCTCGTAATATATAGATCTTTAAATAATTTAACATTTACGTTTAAATATTTGAATTTAGCTGGGTTACAATTTAAACTTAAAATCTGTTTACATGCTTGTTTTTTGTTGTTGTTATTTTTGTTTTTTTAGATGTATAGTAAAAAAAAAAAAAGAAGCCAACCCAGTTTTTAATACATACATGTCGTTAAATTTTAATTTTATAGATAGATATAAAGATAAGAAGAAGAAAACAAGATATCCTTGCATTTTAGACATTTTTAATATATAATATCTACAAATTCATATCTTGTGACTTCTCCGTGCGTGTCCGGTTCTTTCGGTTGCTATCGTACAATAATATTATCTCTTTTTCCTTTCTATGGTGCGTGTTGCATCTATTGACATGATCTGAAAACGGACACTGGCAGATTCCGCGTTAATTTCCGTCTTCGAGTTAGAATAACCGAGGCGTCATCTGAGCATGATACACAATTATTTTAGACATGTTTCTGAGAATATTGTAAAATATGAAATGCTGCTTGATATGAAATCAGTGACCATTACTTACAATAAGACGGGGTTTATTAATTCGATTAAATGATCAATGAAGGATAAACCAATACATCTATCATTCTGATTTTATTGATTTATACTGGCTTTATTATTCTATAAATATCTCTATCTCTCTAATATATATATATATATATATATATATATATATATATATATATACATGGACGGCGGCACCGGGGGGGGGGATTAGGGGGGACTCAAGTCTCCCCACTTTTTGACTTGGCCCCCCCCCCACTTTACGGTCATCAATAATGAAGTTATATATGCATGTGTTTAACCGCCCCCCCCACTTTTTAGGAGAGCCCCCCTACTTTTATAACTGTCCCGCCGGTCTTGATATATGAGGTTAACTGTCTGTTCCCCCCCCCCTGTCTCGTTTCTTTGGAATAATTTCAATTTTAACTTCTTAAATCACTTCAGAGTCCTGACGAGACGTGTAATTTAATTTATATATATATATATATATATATATCTATATATATATATATATATATATATATACCTGTATTATACATCTAGTAGAATGAAAATATATGTGTATAGCAAGTAAGCTACACATATACGTTCATGTTTCTTTCCTGAAGGAAATCATCAGGTTAAATGCCTGATGATTTCATTCGAGAATGAAACATGAACGTTTCTGTGTAGCTTACTTGCCATACAAATTTATTTTCATTCTACTACTAAGCTCTACTCACGTATTGAGTACAGTTCATAAGATATATTGAAAACATATATACGCAATCTTATATATTCTCTTATAATATTATATGTGTATATACATGAAATAGTAATATATTATACACCTTCATATACTATATCGCTCTCTATAAAATATATATCTATATTATACATATATATATATATATATATATATATATATATATATATATATGTACTATATCTCTATATAATACATTGCTATATTATACATATATATATAGACTATACATCTCTCTATAAAATATATATCTATATTATACATCAATATATACTATATATATACCTCTATGTCTATATATACTATATCTATATATAACATTGAATACGAATTTAAAGATAACTTTTTACATTATACATCTATATCTACTATAAAAATATCATATTTATGTATAATATATATCTATATTATACATCAATATATTATATACTATATCTTTGTATTTATTTTATACATATGTACTATGTAACATAATATATATTTATATTATACATCTATATACACTATATATATAATATATATCTATATTATATATCTTATATACAGAGAGAGAGAAAGAGAGAGAAAGAGAGAGAGTCTATATATAGACTATCTTTCATGCACACATGAGAGTTTGAATTACCTACTCAACACCTTAGCTAAGATCAAAGTGTAGTATCTGTTCCGATGGATACTGCACCCCATACTGGTATTGTCTTGTCCTTCGGGGCTTGACTTACGCCGGTCAATGGGTCTGTCCTGTGTAGTTCTAGGAGGTCCACCCTCCCAGGCTTTGCCTCCCCTCTTTGGGGAGGAGTAAGTTTATTGCTTACTGTCTGAGGCGCCCCTACCGGAGAATGCCGACGGGGCTGCCCAGGCAATTTTTAAATGGCCAGAGTGCTCACCTCTCGGGCACTGGCTTTTCAAACCCCACTTTCCCGACCCGACCTTAGGTCATATCTTACTTGTGGGAGTAGGATAAAAACTGGCCTTGTGTCTAACTCCTGGAGAGGAGTAAATCAATACTCAACGCCATCCTCGAGTGTCTTCGGTCTCTCTGTACAAGGGTTTGTCAGGACAACCTGAAACGATGATACTTCATCTTACAAGTAAACCCTGACAAAATATTCAAAATAATATAGTATTCAAAGCCCAAATAAGATTCCATCAACACTGCTATACACTGGCATATACGAGGAATGGTGCACTTTCTCCAAGTAATGTTACCTCAAGTAATAGTATTTAGCTGAATACTTCACCAAACTAGATGAATTCTTGTCCTGGAATCCGGTTAGACCAAGAGACCACAAGAAAGATATACTATAACATAGTCAATTAATGAGAGGGAAATTAATGTTCTTAACTTCTCTACTAACTCGACGTTTGACAGGTAAGGAAGAACTTTAATGGCATATTTGAATATCTATGTATCTCATATAGAGATCAAGTGTAAGCCCTAAGAAGGTCCCTCTTGATTTCTGAGAACTTCGACTGAAATAAAATGAAACAAAAAATATTGAATCACCTACTAAACACCATCCTCGAGTGTGTTCGGGCTCTCTGTACAAGGGTTTGTCAGGACAAACTGACATAAGGATACTTCACCCTACAAGTAAACCAAATATTCAAAAGAACATAGTATTCGAAGCCCCAAAAAAGATCCCCTCGACACGGCTATACACTGGCTTATACGAGGAAAGGTGCACCTTCTCCAAGTGATGTTGCCTCTAATAACAGCACTAAGCTGGATACTCTACCAGACTAGTTGAATTCTTATCCTGGGATCCAGTAAGACCAAGAGACCACACAAGAAAGATATACTATAACATAGTTAACTGGTCAATTAGTGGGAACAAAATGAATGTTCTTAACTTCTTTACTAACTCAACGTTTGACAGTAAAGGAGAACTTTAATGGAATACTTGAATATCTATGTATCTCATATAGAGATCAAGTGTTAGCCTCGAGAAGGGCCCCTTTGATTTCTGAGACCTTCAACTGAAGCAAAATGAAACAAAAAATATATATATGACTACCAATACTATTCATCCATGAATTTATAAATATATCTATATACTATTCTATAGTATTCTATATTATACTATAGTATTCTATAGATCTATCTATACTATGATATACCCCCTCAATACTTATTCTATCTTATATCTTCTCAATTATTCTATAAATCTATTTATGTATACATTTACATGTGCTAGTATATATATATATATATATATATATATATATATATATATATATATATATATATCCATTATTTCAACAAGCGTAGCCAGCGCGTACCATCACATAGCGACATTGAAGCCGAACCATTAACAACAACGAGCAGGCTTCTATTACTAATTACCAATATGCCACTAGTAAGAAGTAAAAAAAAAAATGTCTATTACTTATGAACAATACACTTTGCGTCGAAAATTCAAGTTTTGAAAATAATGATTTATTTTGAAAAAAAAACCTGCATTGTTTATTTGGCTTTTTAAACTTTTAAATGTATTCAAATTTCAACAATGCTTCAAGAGTGGGTCTACATTTTCAATTATATATATATATATATATATATATATATATATATATATATATATATAATTATGTATATCTATGCAGCATCTTCTCTTGCAGGCAAGTATTGTTGATTATAACAGACAACTTATGTCTGGATATCCTTTGGTAGATCCTTTCAATACTCCGAATCAGAATCTTAGTTTCAGGGGAGAATTTGCCGATGAATCTGCCATAGTTTTGATTTGTGTCCCAAGTACTTTCAGACCCATCCGGGTCCATCTTCAGGGGAATGAGGATAATCAGGTACAGACCATGTGTTATTATTATAGATGGTTTTTGGCGGGAATTATGTAATAAGTACGAAACTATAGTTAACATTTAAGGCATTTTAGTATATTATAACTGGTATTAAAGTTAATTCTGTTAATTAGGTTTTTTTTTTGTTTTTATATATAGGTCTTCTAATATATGGAGTTATTATTAATAAAAACGTACTCCCTACTGACCCAAATAAAAAAATAAAACTGATCATTTTCTACAATAAAGTAAAAACCACAAACCCTATAATCACAAATAATTCTTCCCCCTCGATTAGAGGTTTGGATAAGACAAACCTTGTTTATGAGTTTAAATGTCCTTTGAGAGACTGTGTCTCCAACAACCAAGAAAAAACATATACATAGGTTTGACTACAACGACTTTGTCGAGAAGATTGACGATGCATTTGTCTGATACTAGCACTATAGCCCAACACTTAACTAACGACCATTCCTGCCCCTGATCGGAATTCAGAAAACTCTTAGTAGAAAATACCAAAATCTTAAAATATAGTACTAACAAACAAAAACTCCATATATTAGAAGTCCTATATATAAAAACCAAAACACCCCTAATTAACAGAATTAACTTTAATACTAGTAATAATATACTAAAATGTCTAAAATTCTAACTATAGTTTTGTACTTATTACATAATTCCTGCCCAAACCATCTATAATACTAACACATGGTCTGTACCTGATTATCCTCATTCCCCTGAAGATGGACCCAGATGTGTCTGAAAGTACTTAGGACACAAATCAAAACTATAGCAGATTCATCGGCCAATTCCACCCCAAAACTAAGACTCTGATTCGGAGTATTGAAAGGATCCACGAAAGGATATCCAGACATAAGTTGTCTGTTATATTCAACAATATATATATATATATATATATATATATATATATATATATATTCTTTATAATATCATCCAAATTGTTTCAAATTATAAGCTCAATGAAGTTATGTTTCAGGCTTCACAGCATATATACTGTTTAGTTGAATTCAAATGACCAAAGAAAAATCAGTCCACAATCATAATTTTTATTTATCTTTTAATTTATTTTAAATTTCGGCGAATCCAAAATTAAAAGGGTGCTGGTTCGAATCCACCCAGGAATGATTAATATTTTTTTGTTTACCCTTTTCGACTTAAACCGAACACTTACGTGATGTACACATTATTTTTTTAAATATACAAAACTTGTTCAAAATCCTATTTAGAAAAAAATAATTTATTTGCAAACAAAAATTTTATTAAGAAATTAAATCCACTAAAATGCATTTCGGTTTCTTACAGAATAAGTCAACCATTTTAATGAATTACTTTCTGAAATTCAATTTTTCTGGCTTTAAATTTCTTTGCTATTCCTCATGTATTAAAATATTGAAAGTTTGGGAAGCTATTTACATCGAATAATTATATAAATAGATATTAAAACAACATTACCTTCACCCCCAGCCTATGTTTCATAGGGACAGCTAGTATATACATGTACTGTCTAGTCGCATTCCAATGACCAAAGAAAAATCAGTCAACAATCATAATTTTTATTTATTTAAAAAAAAATTTAATTTCGGATTCGCATAAACCAGCTCCAAAAAAAGGAAACTTTAGATTGGGATAAAAAAAAAGAAGTCTATCAGGCATGTGTATGCAGTGTAGTAATCTATGGAAGTGAAATCTGGCTAGTGAGGGCTGAGGACATGCGTTGCATGGAGAGAAATTATATGAAAATAATACAATGAATGTTTAATGTGAGTGTTAGACAGGCTTAGATCTGAGGACCTCAGAGGAAGATTAAATCTGGACAGCATAGGGAGATGTGTGCAGAACAGGAAACTGGTAATAGAATGGATGAGAATTCTTTAGTTAGTAGATGTAGAACAGTTGAGGTAGCAGGGTCAGTTGGCAAGGGGGTAGACTATTGAAAAATGAGAGGGGGTAATAAAGATGGACTTCAGAGAAAGACGGATAAATAAAGACCTGTCCAAAGATAGATTAGTTTAGAAGTCGATTTCTAAAAGCTGTCCAACACATGCCAGCATGTAAAACGGATGTTAAACCGAATATGATGATGATGATGATGATGATGATGATGATGAGAGTGAAAACTCTGCCGACTTCCTTTATGTATGACTATTTTAAGGAAAATATCAAGCACAACTAAATATTAAAATCAAAGAATTCGATAAAAATTTTAAAAAGGTGATAATATAAAACAATTATTTTATTAGTTCAGATCGATTTTTATGGGAATTGTTGTTTTCATGGATATTTGAAGACTTTTTACATGAAGTTGCGCTTTGATTGTGTACGGTTTTCATTCGACAACAATCTCTGATGACGGGAGTTTTTGTTTATTGCCTGGATTTGTTCAAGTATGCTTTGAATTCTCCTAGAAACACATGTTAGCTTTAATTTGCTTCGAAACTGATATTAAACCATTGTATGATATTACTTTTATCTGTCAACTTATATATATATATATATAAATATATATATATATATATATATATATATATATATATATATATATATATATATATATAGGCAGCATTTTCTCTGTGATACAAGTGTTGTTGAATATTACAGAACACACAGCTTATTTCCATTTGCCGAATCAGGGTCTTTGTTTCGGTGGGGAATTGGTTGATGAATCTGCCATAACTAATAGTGTCCCAAGTACTTTCAGGCTCATCTGGGTCCATCTTCAAGGGAATCAGGTAAATACCATGGTCTTAATGCTGATATTAATATGTAGTTTTGGCGGGAATTATATTATTATTAATATGGAACTAAAGTTAGAACTGTAAACATTTTAGAATGTGATCACTAGTGTTAAAATTAATTCTCTTAACGGCTGGTTTTTTTTTTTGGTTTTGATGTATAACACTTCTAATATATAGCGTTTTTGTTTATTATTGGTATGTTCTAATATTGTTGTATTTTCTACTAAGAGTTTTCGAAATTAGGAGCGGGGACAAAAATGCTGATTAGTAAGGTGCTAAGCTCTGGCGATGGTAGGGGATAAATGCATTATTAAGCATTGTTTAGTTCTGTATTAATGATAATATAATTCCCGCCAAAACTACATATTAATATCAGCATTAACACAATGGTATTTACCTGATTCCCCTGAGAATGGACCCGGATGAGCTTGAAAGTACTTGGGACACTATTAGTTATGGCAGATTCATCAGCCAATTCACCACTGAAACAAAGACCCTGATTCGGCAAATGGAAAGGATCCACACAAGGATATCCAGGAATGTATATTTTCAATTTTATACTCCTTACAGTATCCGAAAATTTCCAATTACAAGCTCAATGAAGTTGTATGACAAAATTCAGAGCATATATATTATATTGATTCACTCCAATGACCATGCAATGGTTATAGGAATGAATCAATAAATAAATAATAAATAATAAACAATAAAAAATATTTATATATATATATATATATATATCCTGCTGATTCCCTACGGAGATGAAAGGCAAAAGCCTCTGTGTAGCTTAATTGGCATAAATATATTTTCATAACTTACTATATATACATGTATACATATATATATATATAAATTTGTTTTATCTTCATATGTATACGCACCATCCTTTCGGGAATCGTAAGTGTAGAGATAATTATTCATACCAGTCGCAGGATTCAAAACCCCGGAACATGAGTCATGTTATAACCCAAATTTCGACGCCTTAACCCACTCGGCCACTATAAAAAATCTGATAAATCAGTGAGAGTTTAAACCTGTTATATATACTAGCTGAACCCATGCCCCAGCATTGCCTGGGAAGGTTTCGAAATCCAAGAAACTTCTGCTCCCACGGCTGAACCCCATATTACTAAAATAGTAAAAGTATAAAAAAAAAAATCCCTGTAATATTGTAAATAGAAATGTCTCCGTTCTATTCCGGGACAAAATCAGAGTAAGCAGATTAAAGATAAACACGGCACTGTTATTGGCCCATCCTCAAAATTGTCAACTCATCATATTATGGGCTACAATGACAGACAACCTGTCCAAATTTCTCACCCTCTGCCAGCCTCTTGAATCTTGTTTCTATAAGTCTTTCCAGCTTTCTGCCTCCCTTCTCTCTCTCCCCCCCCCCCCCACCCCTCTCTCTCTCTCGGAGCACTGTTTAGTTTAACAAGCTTATCTATAACGTTATTAGCAATCGTTCTGGTTCAGTTATTTGAAATGTCCATAACTGAAAAAACAAAATGTACAGAAACATTCTGGAAATTTACTCCCCCCCCCCTCACACACACACATATACACACGGTTGCTCTTAGAATGAAAAGAGTATTTCATTCTTTCAATGAATGAATAACTTGGAATAGTCCCAGCATCATTTTGACCAGTTGTATGAAGGCATATAAAAAAAAAACAGGAGGTTTTGAATAAATAATGGTTTGGCTTGTCTGTTTTATGGCATATCAACATTTTTGGGAGTTATTTATTCAGAGCCTCAATTCTGTAAGGAATCACTATAAAAGGGCTAAAACATTTTTTTTTTTATTTATTACTAATGGGGATTTGGTATCTGTCTGTCCGAAGCCGAAACTATAGTATATTACTTTGATTAATAATGGAAATTTGGTATATGTCTGTCTGAAGCCGAAACTATATGATTGCTTCTATTAATAATGGAGATTGGGTATCTGTCTGTCTGTCTGAAGCCGAAACTATATGATTGCGTCTATTAATAATGGAGATTTTGTATCTGTCTGTCTGAAGGCGAAACTGTACTATTGCTTCTACCTATTAATAATGGAGATTTGATATCTGTCTGAAATTGAAACTATACTATTACTATCTTTTAATGCTCAATTCAGGGGTGGGGGTAGTGTAGTAGCTGTTCTGTTGTCATGAGACCATCGCCCAGGCATTACCTCCCCCCTTTGTGGGCTGTATAGTATATGTTCGTTCGTTATATATACTAGCAAACATATGCGATCAGAGGGAGCATATTTCGGTTAGTGTTTATAATGACAGATTGTTATGAAACTTCACAACATGACTGGAAAGATGCTGTTCTTTAAGATGATGTTGTCGTTTGCACTATAAATGATATTGGAATCAAACAAACTAGTTGAGATCGTCAAAAGCAGACAATTTGGAAGACATTTTGTTTGAAATAACACACGTGGAAAAAAAACGATACTGAAATAAGTATCGGTACCCGGATGTAAGTCTCACAAGGACTTTATTTCCCTTCCATTCGAACTTTTTAACGTATTTAGAAATATATTTAAACAAAGGGTTATCATTTTCTGTGTTTTTGGGCAGATTATGAATACAAACATCACTTCTGGTCAATGTGGTTTGAAGGGGGGGGGGTTATAGAACGAGTTAATGTCAAACACGCAATACTTATTGTATGTGATTTACTAATTGGTTTGTGTGTTTTACACATATGAACTCTTTTGGGGGTCATTTAATACTAAAGTACAATGCCCATTATAAATGATTGATTTTTTTAAATTTATAAATAATAAATAATAATAAATTGTACTTAACTGTGTGAGTGCAATTTCATGGAATCACAGAAGTGTACCTAAGTGTTTCTCTAACATTTGGCATTACCCGAAAATCTGTTGTCTTAATTCCGTTCTATTTAGATTTTTGAGAGGTTCCTTATCTTGTTATATACTAGAAGAATACACGTTCCAAGACGGGTAAAATTAATTCCTCAAACAAAACAGTTTTGCACCACTTTTATGTCCCCTTACGAAGATTAAAATCAAGATATAATGCTACTAAATCTTATATCTAGAATACTTATTCAAATTTTTATCAAAATCCATTACATGATTTTGATTCTAGAAAAATGTCTAAAGCGTAAGGGGTCTCAAGAAGAAATTTAAATTCAGGGAATCTGCTTAATTGCTGTCTAATGATTATGGATCACTTTTTACCTCCTTTTCATGAAACTAAAACTAAATATAGCCCATATTACCACCCCTTACGCCTAGCAGATGTGTTCAAAAATTCATAATGATCGGTTAATTAGTTTAGGAGTTAATCCTGTACATACAGATATATAAACATGTACACATACCCCTAAATTCATATATTAGGTCGTTACAAAAATAATGACCGCCTGAAGCACTGGGTTTTAAAAAGTCATTTTAACACAGAATTTGTAGTTTATTTCTGGTAAATTTTAACATATATAATAATTAATATGTTCTCAATAATAGAAGCATAGAAGACCCTCAATGATGAACCTGCCAAAACATGACATTCGCCTTCTTATGTTGCATGAGTTAAAACTTGGACACAATGACTCCGAAACTTCTGTCAATATCAATAGAGCATGGGGAGATGGATCCAAAAGCGATCGGACAGTACGAAGGTGGTTCCAGAAATTCCGTAGTGGAGATGAGAGTTTTGAAGATGAAGAAGGTAGAGGATGGTGGTGTAATCTTGACAATGAACAATTGCAAGCAGTTCTTGAGCAAAATCCACGTCAAAGTGTCAAAGAAATGTCCCAGACACTTGCTGTCAGCACTGCAACAGTTTCACGTCATTTACAGAGTATTGGAAACGTGAAAAGCTCGATAAATGGGTTCCTCACGAACTCAATGAGCATCAAAAACTTAGGCGGTTTGAAGTGTGTTCGATACTCTGTCTGTGTAACACCAATGACCGCTTTCTTGACTGAATAGTCACTTTTGAAGAAAAGTCGATCTTTTATAATAATCGTAAACATAAGATGCATAGCTGCTCAAGGCTCATATTTTGACTAATTTGGACATTCCTACTGTTAATTTTTCATGGATAAATATATGTTTCTGAAATCTGCCATTATTTTTGTAACGACCTAATAGATAGAGATAATAGATGTGGCTTATCTTTACACTTTTAAAAGGTTCCTGCGGATGTTTTAGCCTGGTTTTAAATGATTATAAGTTGTTGTTTTTTTAATTTAAGGGAAAAAAAGAACCCTGTTACATTTTTAGCATATACAAAACTGAAACTCTTAACTGGAAACAAGCTCTGGCATGCACGTTGTCGCTCTGGCGAATTCTTTGATATCGCCGATGAAAGTTGTCCACTAATTAGTGAAATTCCAACTGTTTTATTGATTGATTTTTTGTGAAAATTATTGCCAAATTGCATCTGTTGGTTATAAGTGGGAGGTGGCAGGGGTGAAGTGGATACAGACGCAGACTGACAACCTGAGCATGCCGAGTTCAAATCTTGTTAGCATCTCCATAGCATCACTTTCACTATGACTGTTCCTATTTACTTGCCTTCCCACAAGAGCAGAGTTTGACGCAAGGTCAGCTTTTAATGTGGGGAAAATCCAGCTCCTCAAAAAAGAGGCACTCTGGATTGGAACAAAAATTAAAATTGCGTCAGTCTAGAAGGATTTCTCCTTCACTAACCGAGGATAGGAAAGATGAAGTTTAATATCAGAACAGGTACTACACTTTGCTCTTAGCCAAAAGGCCAAATAACTTTTCACTATTACTGGGTATTTACTTCCTTCTCACCGCAAGAAGATGTTGCACAAGGCCAGAAGGTGGGGGAGAATCAAGCCAGCGCCCCTAAAGAAGGGGCACTGTGGCCTATTAAAACTGCCTGGGCAGCCTGGTCGGCATTTCCTGGTTGGGGCGCCTCAGGCAGTTATCAATAAACTAACTCCTCCCCAAAGAGGCAAAGCAAGGCCTGGGAGGGTGGACCTCCTAGGACTACACAGGACTAATACCTCAGCCTGACAGATTAAAGGCCACCGAAATGGCCCAGTTTCTGCCGGACTGATTGTTAAGAACGGATCCTTGACTGGTATCTTCCAGTCAAGAGTTTCTGAGCAACAAAAGCTGCTTCTTTTCACTATGACTGTTGGCAACCTTCATGCAGTCTCTCCTGTAAATACCTGATTCTAGAAAGAACTGGGGAAACCAATGCCGACAATATACATTTTTACTATCATCATCATCATCATCTTCATCTTCATCTTCATCATCTTCATCATCATCATCATCATCATCATCACCATCACCGTCTTTGGTTTAATGTCTGTTTTACATGCTGGAATGTGTTGGATATCTTTTACAAATTGACTTCCAAACTAACCTTGTATCTCTGACTAGGTCTTTATTTATCCCTCCTTCTCTCTCAAGTCTATCCTTATCGCTTCCTTCCATGTTTTCCTTGGCTTTCCCCTGCCAGCAGACACTTCTACCTCAACTGTTCTACATCTACTAACCCAAGCACTCTCATCCATTCTTTCATTGTTACCAAACTAACAAAGTCTCCTGTTCTGCACACATCTCCCTATACTGTCCAGATTTAAACTTCCTCTGAGGTCATCAGATCTAATGTCTTTAAAAGTCGCATTACACATCCATCATATGATTCTCATCAAAATGTTATTGTTTACTGATATTTCATTGTTGTTGGTATTTCCCGGGCAAAGCCGGATATCTCTGCTGGTTTTCTTTTTTCTTTGTTTTTGCTGGGAATGAAGCATTCCACCGGATGCCAGACATTGACTTGTTATTTCAAAGATCTTTTTAGAATTTTGATCGTTCCCTTAATTGCAAATGTTTGGATCTCTCTTGCACTTGGTTCACTGAGTGTATTCGCCAGGTAGTTTTTAAAAGTTCTTTTTCATGCAGTGGTTCCTGAAATTACTATATTTCCTTGAATGCAAGAGAGCAGTAATACTTGACTTTTGTCTTAAAACTTTAATTCAAACCAGAAATTTCTCTCTATTAAGCAGTTTAAACGCTTCAAAATTAATTTTAAATAATAAAGTGTCACGATAGTAAACACATGTCAGCCATTCTTTCATCTATTAATGCAAGATTTTAAAAATGGGTGACTTACAATTTATGACAATTACTACAAGGTGTTTGAGACAAGTCTGATCATTTTTTTATATTCTTTCATTTCAGAACCATTTTTTAGTTCTTTTTCATGAGCCCAGTATCTCCTATGATTGAAATCTTCCTATGGTTCCAGTTTCTTTTCACGTCATACATAATACCTTGGTATTTAGTTCTCTTCTCCCTCTAAGCCCTGTTTAGACATGCAACATTTGGGACACTGACTTCAACTAGGGTTGCTACTCTCTCCCTCTTGTCCCATGGTGATGCTAGGTTTAACAGCAGGTTTTCTAAGTATGTAGCTGTAAGGATTGCATAGACTTGTTTTTTGTTTGTTTTTTTTTGTTTTTCATTTTACTTCAGTGTAAAGTTTCATGAATCAAGGGGCCCCTCCCTGGGGCTAACACTTGATCTCTATATGAGATACATAGATATTCAAGTGTTCAACTAAAGTTCTCCTTCACCTCTCAAACGTTGAGTTAGTAAAGAAGTGAAGAACATTCATTTTCCTCTCCCCAATTGACTAGTTAAATATTTAATATCTTTCCTGTGGTCTCTTGGTCTTACTATATTCCAGGACAAAAATTCATCTAGTCTGGTGTAATTTAAACGATGATCATAGCTACTGTAGTGAGATCGAATCTCAACGGTTGGGCTCTGATTGGAAATGGCAGCTTTACTGTTGGCTTATGAAGCATTTATCTACCATGTGGCTGTACCTGCGAGTAGCTCTATTGAATAAGGATCGTTCTTATTCAATTCAGTCAGTAATATATGAACACGCCCTGGTTTTATTTCTAGGACAAATAATTGATCAATCATTGTAGATATGAATGCAAACCAGAATAAAAAAATTAAAAATCTCTAAGAATCTATTTGATCAACCCATCAATTAGTTGTATCCTTAAAGCAACCATTGTGCTCTCTCTCACTATATATATATATATATATATATATATATATATATATATATATATATATTCACTGGCTTGATTTCTATGGTTGGCATTGGTTTCGCCAGTTCTTTCTAGAATCAGGTACTTACAACAGGGACCACATGAAGATTGTCAACATTGATAGCAAAAGTGATGCTATGGGATAGATAAAAGAATAAAAGTAATGAAGTAAACACGTGTCTATAGAATTACTTTTATGTACGTAAAAATGAATGAATTAATATATATATATATATATATATATATATATATATATATATATATATATATATAAATTAAAAATAATAAAACGTTCTATTAAGGGCGACTTCATGCAATATTCTGCATACTCTTTACGGCTTAGGAAGTGAAAAAATACAAGAAAACACTCTAATAAAACAATAACAAATATGTATATATATATATATATATATATATATATATATATATATATATATATATATACTAGAAGAATATTCGTCCAAGGACAGGTAAAATAAATTCCTCGAACAGAATAGCTTTGCACCACTTTTATGTCCCCTTATGAAGATTAAAATCAACATAATGCTACTAAACCTTGTGTCTATAATCCTTATTCCAATTTTGATAAAAACTCATTACATGATTTTAATTCTAGAAAATGGCTAAAATTTAAGGTTTAAGCTTAAAGGGTCTTAATAAGAAATTGAAATTCAGGGAATCTTGCTTAATTGGTCTCTAACGACTATGACTAGTTTAGGAGTGGATCCTATGCATATAAATATATGAACATATACACAAACCTAACTGATCAGACCATAAGACTAGTATCAAATTGGAATATCTGTTCGGTTTCAGAAGAAAGGCATCATGCCAGGCATTACCTTCTATATTTGAAAGGTGGGATTCCTATCGTCCGCAGTGCTCTCATTCGTGAGGGGATGCAGACAAGACTTTTTTGTACCCATCCACAGTGCCGTTTTAGGGGGAGCTTATTTTCCCTGTAACTTTACCCTCGTAGGGAGTCAATTAATTAGGGACAAGAAACTGCCAATCATCATGTGTCGCTGATTCTACGCCTACACTCTTCAAACTTAGATATGTATGTTTTATATAAAAAGTAAAGTCAGATCTTCCCCTATTTGTTTGACCGGTATAGCTTCATACACAAAAGCTGCATGCCGAAAACTGTTTCGCCAATTATTTTCGACCTATGTTTGGAAAAAATAAAATTTCGATTTTATCGATTTTTATATTCAGTTCGTTCACCCGTTTCTGATTTGATTACTGATGTCAAGGAGGAAGTCAGAGGGAATAACTCTCTCTCAGTCACAACTACCCTTACCGCAACCTTATGGAAATACAAAAAAGAAAATCTAATTAGTGTCAGCTTTTCATATTACACCGTGCATTTGCTAACTTCAGATGTATAACTACGCCGACCTGACAATAACTAGCTAATAAACAAAAACTATAACAAAAGTATTTCTTCCGATTATTAATAATAAAAACAAACAAATATTTACCTTCCGATATAGAAACTTACTAACACTGTTCGGCTGCATTATTTAAATAGGTCACATTCTCTTTTTTTATGTACTCTTTTTTAAAATAACGTGATACTTCAGCTCCGTGTACACAGACAGAAGATGACGGCTGCTTTTCTTTCTTGTTTTTTTTTTTTCATGGTTTATTTAGCACCAAATTATTTCTTTAAAATTTTGATTTCTAATAATATTTTTTCTGATTTTCCTCCGTGTAACGTTTCCCTTGCAACTCTATCAAACTTGATTTACTTTGGGGATTAGTTTTGGGAAACATTTAATGCTGGGTGCATTTGCTCACTTATTGCACGTTTAATAAACAAATCCGACAACAAAAGTACATCTGCTGTCGACTGCACTATTTAAATACGCCATGAGCTTTTTTTTTTTTAAATTTCCTTTGAGATGACTGACTTCTTCAGAATTAAAAAAAAATGCATAACATAAACGTTAGACTATTCATCTTTTACCTTATTTTTACATCAATATTAGATGAAAAACATCTTTTTATTTAATTTCATAAGAGGACCTTTGAAGCCAATCATTCGCTAACTAATCATTAATAGTCACTTCATCTTATGGTAAATCTAATATTTACTTTTCATGGATTTGTTACATGTTATTAATTTTCTTATTTCCTTCATTGACAGCAGATTTCATTTTCATCTTAATATACGTTATTAAACAACATTTTTCAACATGGCTGCATCTTGTTTACTTGGTTACTGATGCATTATGGTGGAATATTTGTTATTTTAGTGAAACTTTATCTCAAAATGAACTTATTTCGCACATATATTTGATAAAATTGATTGCTGGTCTTAAGTTTTATTTTTAATTAGGAAATAAAATTGTAATTTATTTTAAAGCCAACATAATTTTTTTTTTTTTTTAATATTCAACTAGAATGCACCAGTAAGCATGTAAACAAGACACGGCCATGTTAAAAAGTAATGTTTTTGTATTTTATTAAATTATATTACACATATTTTCTATAAAACAAAAGATTGAATATGATGGTTTTATGTGATAATAAGGTGTTTTCAAATAGTGCCGAGTGCATTTTTTTTAGGATGACCCTAAAGTTAATGTTAAATAATTAAAAAAAAATTATTTGAAAATTCATAGCAGCTCTTTGTAGATGGTATCTGGCAAATATTAGTCTGTGTGTGATTATCAAGCTAGTTTCAAAAGTCATCATCACTCTCTTTGGCATTTCGGCTAGGAGCAAAATGTAGTATCTGTTCTGATACTACACTTTTTTTTCTGTCCTCTGTCAGTGAAAGAGAAATCTTTCTAGACTGAGGCAATTTAAATTTTTGTCCCAATTCAGAGTGCCTCTTTTTTTTTGGGGGGGGGGGTATCTGGATTTCTCCACATTAAAAACCGATCTTGTGTCTAACTTTGTCCCCATGGCTAGGCAAGTAAATAAGTACTGCCGTGAGGTCAATCATCATTTGTTGAGCTCTGGTTCGAATTGGCAGCTTTAAGCTTTTTGGCGTATGAAAAACATTTATCTGCCGTTTGGCTGTGCATGCGAGTGTTTGTTGAATAAGAGCTGTTCTTCTACTGTTCACAAGCAATATGAACGACCCGGCCTTTATTTGCAGTGAATGAACGGATTGGATCAATCTCTGTGGATATGAATGGGGAGGAGCCTACAATGAAACATACACCCCCCCCCCCCTCAAAAAAATCAAAAATCAAAAATAATAATTTATTGATCAGCAACATATCATTCTGTCTGTCAGTTGTATCATTAATAGAACCATCAAGCTATTATGCCATATCTCTCTCTCTCTCTCTCTCTCTCTCTCTCTCTTATATATATATATATATATATATATATATATATATAGTAAGGTATGAAAATATATCTATGGCAATTAAGCTAGACAGAGGCGTCTGCAGTTCATCCCCGTAGGGAATCGTCAGGCTATGTATTCCTTACGGAATAGCCAGATGATTTCCTATGGGGATGAAACGTGAACATCTCTATGTAGCTTAATCGCCATAAATATATTTTTACACCTTACTATCTAGCTCTACTTACGTATTGAGCACTGTTGAAGTAAATACTGAAACTCTATACATAATATATTATATCTTCTTATAATATTATATGTATATACATGAAATGATAAATTATATATATATATATATATATATAATCATTCTGTTCACACTAGCAGGAAGAAACAATTGTGATACTAAAAAAAGAAAAAGATCAAGTATATCTATATATTTATATATATTTATAGATATTCTTTTATATTAATGTTGAAAGTGAAGCCTTTTGAAATCGTGTCAATAGAAATCATCTAACCGTGAACTGGAAATATTTACGGGGAGGGGTGTGTGCTCCAGAATTATCATAATAATTTTGTTTTATTTATTTGTTTTACAGTATATCGACTTTTTACTTTTTCACTAATGGTTCAGCGCGTATCAAGACACAGAGGCCACTCGAGGATAAGGATTGAAGAGATTATGAGTTGGGTGTTCAACATCACCAGGATTGGAAACGATGGGTGGAATGGGCAGAATTTGATTATTTAAGGGGACAGCTTGACAAGTATTTATTAACATTGGACTTGAAGACGACCATGTTGTAGTCAGTTGGGAAGCAAACCCTGTGGTATTTTGTTCTACAGATGGGAAGTTCTTGGAAAGAAACTTTCTTCATGGAAGTTCAGTTTGGTTTTTGGTACAGAGAGAGAGAGAGAGAGAGAGAGAGAGAGAGAGAGAGAGAGAGAGAGAGAGAGAGTCAGAAAGATATTGATTATCAATTCTGTTCGAAATTTTGCCATAGATTGTTGTGTATGTTCATTGTCCTTCCTCTGTAGTGGCTTTCACTGGACCTTTCACATGATGACTAGAGCAGAGCTGCCATTTTGGTTTTCCTTCTCACTAGTGGTTGCCCATCCATGCTTTCTGATGACTGAATATAGATAACACTGAATATTCATAACTAGTGTACACCCTCCGTTAAGAATAAAGAAAAAAATTATGCTTCCCAGTGTTTGCACACACTATTTATCTTGATATATTACTAAAATATTCATATAAAATCATAGAATGACGTCAGTAATTTAATTTTTCACATATATATTATTATTATCATTTCTGATGACCTAAAGAAAAAAAACACATACATTGTCGACTTTTTATTATAGAGTAGAGGATTTCTTTCTAGATTCATTTCAGGCAGCAAGTTAAGTCTGAGGCAGTTGTCTGACTTGCTGCTTGCTTTCTCGCTTTCCCTCACCACTTGAAATGGTTTCGTCAAAGGGGATAGAAAAAAGGCATATATTTTACTTGCTAACCTTTGTGTGACGGTATAGAAGTACGTCTATTTATTTATATCGATACTAGAAGAATATCCGTCCTAGGACGGGTAGAATTAATTCTCCGAATAGAACAGTTTTGCACAACTTTTATATCCCCTTGCAAACATGAAAATTAATATATAATGATACTAAATCTTATGTTTAGAATCCTTATTCCAATTTTGATGAAAATGATTTTGATTCTAGAAAATGTCTAAAAATTAAGGTTTAAGCTTAAAGGGTCTTAAAAATAAATTCAAATTCAGGGAAGCTTGCTTAATTGATGTCTAATGAATATGGATTAAATTTAATGCAAATCTGAAATATTTGAATTTTCAAATGGGAGGTTGTGTTCATATTATGCCCCCTAAAAACCCTTTAAAATACTCCAAAGAAACTGAAATTTGGGGAATATTTATTGATGGATGTCTGATACCTATTGTTAAAATTTCACCCAAATCGAAGGTATCTAAATTTTTACGAAGGGCTTCCACCCCATTTGAATAAAACTAAATTAAATTAAATACAGCCCATATTACCCACCCTTTCACCTAGCAACTGTGTTCCAATATTCATAATGATCGGTTAATTAGTTTAGGAGATTACTCTTTACATATAAATATATACACATACCTAATTTTATATAGAGAGATATAAATATATACACATACCTAATTTTATATATAGAGAGATATATATCTCTATATATAAAACTCAATGTCTGTGTATGTGTGATGTTTGTGTGTTCCCTATAGAAAGAAAGGTTAGCGAATCTACATAAAATCTAAAAGTATATTCTTATGTAAAATCTACCGGGGAAGACAATGGAAGTGTTCCTGAATCTCTATGTTACCCTCTATGTGCTGTATATCTATGTGTCTCCACCTCTAAGTGACCCAATTGGGACAGAACCCCCTTAAAACTTCAAATACTTATATTCGTTTTACTGAAATTTTAACCATATGTATAAGACACTAATTCAGAAAGTTTTCCGACATTTCAGTTTCTTCTGACGATATTAGGGGGCAAAACGGGAGTGGAGGGGGCAGTAAAAACACAGAAAGTAATACGGTGTTATGAGCATAGTGATAAGGTACATAGTAGTGATCTTGATTCAATCCTGAGCAACGTCGGGTCTTCCTGCTAGTATATATATATATATATATATATATAAAGAGGATTTAATGAATTAGAACATTTGTTCCGAAAATTAGGACATTATTCTGGAAATACTTTATTTTATTTTTTAAATTAACAAAGCTACTCCAAAACGTCACTTCATCAGCGCCTTTAGCACCACGTCTTACAGAAATTCAAGGAAAAAATAACAAGCTCGTCGTAGAGGAACATCTATTGACAGGAAGAGCCGCAGAGACAAATACTAGAAAAAGGAATAAGTTACAAATATAAAATAAAAATAGAAAGATAAAATGATGATGATGATGATAATAATAATAATAATAATAATAATAATAATAATAATAATAATAATAATAATAATACATTATAAAAATAAAAATAAAATAAAATATAAAATAAAAAATATAAAAAGGAAAAATAAAATAAAAGGATAAAAATAAAAAATAAAACAAAAATAAAAATAAAGTAAAATAGAATAAAATAAAAAATAAAAGTAAGTATAATAATAATAAAAAATATATATAATAATATATATATATATATATATAACTTCTTTGTAAAATGGTAGGAAAAATCCCAGCAGACTGCTCGATTAATTAAGAATTAAAGTTAAAAATTAAGAGCATAATATTTATTTATTCTGGTACAGAAAAATTAGTACAACATTCGTACCGTCGGTTTCAAGCACGGAAGGTCTTACCCATCCGGCTCTCTTCAGAGATGACAACAGAAGCTGAAGAGAGCCGGATGGGTAAGACCTTCCGTGCTTGAAACCGACGGTACGAATGTTGTACTAATTTTTCTGTACCAGAATAAATAAAAATATATATATATATATGCATATAAATATGCAAATAAATACACAGTGGTCTTTATTATAGAATGGAGGATACTAATTAAATTCTGCAAACCATTAATACCGTCTGTGTCGGTTCGTGATCTCATAGATTCCTAGGACCTTTTGTTATCTCCTCATCTGAACAACTCTGAGGGGGCAGAAGTCGTACACCGACATCATGATCCCACCTCTGTTCCGATGGATACTGCACCCCTTAGACTGGTATTGTCTTGGCCTTCGGGGCTTGATTTACGCCGGTCTATGGGTCTGTCCTGTGCGGTTCTAGGAGGTCCACCCTCCCAGGCTTCGTCTCCCCTCTTTGGGGAAGAGTAAGTTTATTGCTTACTGCCTGAGGCGCCCCTACCGGAGAATGCCGACGGGGCTACCCAGGAAATTTTTAATGGCCAAAGTGCTCACATCTTGGGCGCTGGCTTTCCAAGCCCCACTTTCCCGACCCGACCTTGGGTCACATCTTACTTGTGGGAGTAAGATAAAACTGGCCTTGTGCCTAACTTCTGAAGAGGAGTGAATAAAGACTCACCAACTGCTTAACTGTTGCCTTTTTCAAACTAATTCTCTTTCCTAACACGTGACTTGCCGCTTGACTTTAAATATCCCCAACGCCATTCAATATTTTACACTAATAAAATAACATGGAAATATCAACAATAATAGGTTTTGTTTGTGTACATTTTGGGTCATTTAATGCCGAAACAAAACCTCTGTAGTAAATGAGGCATTGTATACAATACAGCAGAACAATGGAGCAATGCCCTTTGCAAGGGATCTGCATATTTGTAGTATCAGAAAGTGGAAATCATTGACCGAGCTTAAAAGACATTAACTCAACACATCTATATATTATTAAAACGTTAGTGATTTTTTTTTTTTTGCGTTTTTTCAAGTTTGCCAGCTCATACAAATAGAAACATGTGATTGCTTGACAAAAAAAAGAATAGGCAGAGTACATATCATTAAGGCAGTAGTTTTTACGATGTCAATACCAGTGTTCGAATCTCACATAAGTTTTTAAAACAGGGTACATACTTTATAAATTTAAAGAAATTAACATAACATAATAACATAAAAAATTGCATAAATATTTTTCTCAAAACTAAGGGACCCCTTTTTTTTAAATCTGCAAAAAAAAGTAGACATAAAGGATGTTCAGTATTCGTTCAAAGCGAATTATTTTTGCTTAAAAATATAATTTCGAATATTTTTTGCCAATAAAAACAATACGTACTCTCCATACTAGCTATGAAGCAGTAGAAGATAAATATAGAAATTGACATTCCCAAGTACTGTACGAACACTGCTCAAAGAGTGGGTATAAACAAATGTTTAATCAAAAATATTAGGTGATAGCAATACTCGAGCATGCGTTGCAGCCATCATTATCAACCGTAATAATAAGCATTGTGTCTTTATTTCAATATATATATATATATATATATATATATATATATATATATATATATATATATATATATATATATATATATTTAATTTATTTAAAAACTATATGTTACATATTTCAGAGTCGTACCACGGTTTCATCCAGATGGACTGACTTTTTAAATTAAAAAAAAAAATCTATAGCCCAAGGTGACTCGTCAGCGTACTGAAATGAGATAAAAAACAAAGAGAAATATATATATATATATATATATATATATATATACAGGGTTCGCCATAAGTAACTATATAATTTTATTTCAACATAATAAATGTAACATGGAGGACGTGTGCAACTGCAATATAGAAACTAACAAAGGATACCCTTTTTTTGCAATATAAAACATTATGTTTATTAAAACAATTATTAAATCTCTGTGTGCATTTTGCTCATCTTTCAGGGACTGCCGTCCATGTTAGTGCAGTTCCAACGAGAGAAATGTATATATGTAAAGGAGTAAGGCTACCAACATTTCTAAAGAGTTTTTTTCAACATTTTTTTATTATTTTGTTATTTTATAATTTTATATAACGCGTTTCAAGTGGTGGTTCGCTCTCATCAGATATGTAAATCCGCTTGAAAAGCGTTATATAAAATTATAAAATGATAAAATAACAAAATAATTTTAAAAAATGTTGAAAAAAACTCTTTACAAATGTTGGTAGCCTTACTCCTTTACACACACACACACACACACACACACACACATATATATATATATATATATATATATACAGGGTTCGCCATAAGTAACTATATAAATGTTTTGCAACATAAAACATTATGTTTATTAAAACAATTATTAAATCTCTGTGTGCACTTTGCTAATCTTTCAGCAACTGAGTGGCATACTTTGGCGCACAGCTCCAACGGCACCTGAGCAATGGCAACTCGGATTTGTTCTTTAAGTTCCACGATGCTATAAAATATATTATTTCCGCTTTCGAATGACACATGAAATAGAAGAAATGTTTAAGTATCAACAAAGTTACAAACAAAAGAAAATATGGTGCTTGTTTACCGTAGGGCCGAAAAAAAGTTATATCTTTAATTTTAGGAGAGTCAAATAAGGGGGAGAGAACTCTAGTTTCAAGTTTCAACCACGCCTTATCTTAAAATGTATTTTAACACTCTGAACTTGCAAGATATTTTATATTTAACCGGAGATAATGCCAAACTACTAGACTTTTTGCAAGCGCACAGATTAATTTTAGGTGCGGAAACCTGCATCTGTGGCCATGACATGCGACTTGTGCCAACATTTAAAGCAACTAATGGTTTATGTGGCGTTGCCAAGGTGCCGAAGAATTCCATCATTTGCGTGTGAATCACAAATACAATTTTGTTGATCCACTAACAGGTGCCACAACAAACCATGTAGAACGAATGTGGAATGAGACGAAGAAAAGAAACAATGGTTGAATGTGGCACCAACACGCAAATGGTGGAATCGTACCTAGCTGAATTCATGTGGAAACAAAAATTCCGAAAGGACACTGCACTGGGAACTATTTTCAAACAAATTGTTGAATTTTACCCAATGTAAAACTGTCATTTATTTCAAAAACTTTATTTCCCTTGTTTCATGTTTTTTTTCCCTTCCATTTACATATTTTTCTATTTTTTCTTTCTTCTTCTTTGATAATTAATTTATTTCAATAAATCATTTTATTTTTCATTGGTGCCGAATGTGCTGTGATTGTTTTATTCCTATATTATCCTTTTTACGTAGCATGGTTGAAAACTAGAGTTATCTCCACCTTATCTCTCCTAAAATTAAAAATTAATTTTTTTTTCTTTCTTTCCTATGGTAAACAAACACCGAAAATATATAGTTAGTTATGGCGGACCATGTATGTATAAATAGTGTGTGACACTAAGGGAGGTATAATGGCAGTAGATTCGAAGTATTATATAAAAAGTGAGAATAGTTTGTGATCGCTTCATGTAAAGTAACAATGGAGTACCATTTAGATAAATCTAATTTTGATGTGTACGATGTAAATATGTAGCATAGCAGGGGGAGTTTCAGTCTCTATTGTCAACAACTGGTCGACTTTGTTTTGCTGACAGAAAAAGCTGTCTGTCTCTCAG
>OY744522.1:116546068-116573568 GCA_963556195.1 Sepiola atlantica
ATTGAATTTAACTTTCAAAATCCTATCTAAAAAAAATAATAATAATTTGGTAAAAAGGAAAAAACAAACAAACAAAAAAACAACCAGCATAGTTTTAATAAATTAAAACAAAAATAAAAGTAAAAGACTTCCGGGCAATACCGGGTAGGTACATATTTTTCTGACTCAGCAACTTTTCCAAACAGAGTCATCCACATAGGAGGTTTGAGGTATTTTTACTATCATGCTAAAATCTACTCCAACTGCCACCCATTTCACCGGGAACTGTTCTTAATAGGTTCATTATTTAGACTCGTTAGTATTTCAGTATTTTGTTCTTGCTATTGTCTATAAACGACACTACCTTTTTCATTTAAATACTCTTTCTTTCTTACGGGCGTTGTGATTCTCTATTCCAAATACTCCTTCCACGTTCCCGATTGACAGAATATACACATTTAGGAATGGCTGCCAACAAGCACAGGCGGACTTCGGTTTCAACACCACATGAATTGCTTACAATATTCATACTTTTAACTATTCATTTCTTAATTTTTAATTTCTTACATTTTCTTCTAATAATATAATTAAACATTGCTTTTATAGGACGAAGGATATTGACTTGTACTTTATCTCTATCTATATGAAGTTAGGCGTGTGTGTATGTTTATATATTTGTATGTACAGGATTCACTCCTAAACTAATTAACCGAACATTATGGATATTGGAATACAGCTGCTCGGCGCAAAGGGGTAGTAATGTGGGCTATATTGACTTTAATTAATTTTATACAAAGGGAGTAAAAAGTGAGTGAAAATTCAGATACCTCCAATTTTTGTGAAATTTTAACAATAGGTATTAGATATCAATTAATAAATATTTCCCAAATTCCAATTTCTTTGAAGTATTTTAAAGCATTTTCAGAGTGTATAATATGGACACAAACTCCCATTTGAAAATTAAAATATTTCAGATTTGCATTGAATCTGATCCATAGTCATTGGACACCGATTAAACAAGATTCCCTAAATTTCAATTTCTTCTTAAGACCCCTTAAGCTCAAACCTTAAATTTTAGAACTTTTCTAGAATAAAAATCATCTAATAGATTTTGATAAAAATTAGAATATGGATTTTTAGACATAAGGCTTAGTATCATTATATCTTGATTTTAATCTTCGTAAGGGGACATAAAAGTGGTGCAAAACTGTTCTGTTCGGGAATTAATGTTACCCATCCTGGGACGGGTATTCTTTTATATATATATATATATATATATATATATATATATATATATATATATATATATATATATATATATATATATATAAATGAATGAACAAAGCAATGTTTGTAGCATAAGGGCAGAACTGATGTGTTAAAAAGTAGTCATCTCAATATTAGGTTTAGTAATATATATATATATATATATATATATATATATGTATATATGTGTGTGTGTGTGTGTGTCTGGGCTCCGAAAATCAATTCTAACATAGGACAGTTTGTTATAAGATATATAAATGAATAATATATCACCTAATAAGTCCTGGGCTTAACTATTAAAACAACACATTTTAAGCAAAATTCGATTTCATTCATCTCCTTTTAGGGTGACACACTGATTTCAATGCTTTTTTTTTTTTAGAACGATTTGTCTTTAGCCTAAAAAAAATCTGGAGTATTCTTTTGAGGTCTGAAAACGGCCAGTAGTCGCTGGGGGGGGGGAGAAGCAGATCTGGACAATAAGGTGAATGAGGAAGCAATTCGAAGTGCAACTCATGTAGTTTTGCTATCGTTGTGATCGACCTGTGACATGGTGTCTTGACATGGTAAAAGAGCATTTTTTATTCTTCATTTATAGTCGTTTTTAGTCGATTCCTTCCTTCAAATGAACCAATAATGCTATTATAATATTCGCTATTGACCTTTCTTCATTTCTCAAGGTAGGCGATGAATCAAAATACCTCGCGCATCCAGAAAACTTTGCCTGCTGATGTTTGCGTCTTTGGTCAACTGCTGTCAACTCAGCTCACTGCCAGTTTGACTCTGAAGTGAAGTGGTGAATCCATGTTTCATCCGTTATCACATATTGATGCAAAAAACTCCTTTTGCTGCAGTGAAACAGTTGCAAACGCCGCTCTGAATCGTCGACATGTTATTTTTGATCAATTGTGAGCAAACGTGACACCTACGTTCATAAATGTCGATGCAAAATGGTGAATACATTACCTTGAGATATCTTCAACTTCTCTGCTATCTCATGCAACTTCAACTTATGATCTGCCAAAATGGGTTTGTAGATTTTTTTAATGTTTTCCGGGACAACTGTCGAATATGGGCGACCTGAGCTTTCAGCATCATTTGTGTCTATGCAACAGCGTTTAAAGTCAGGATAATCTTAACCGGGGAAATCTTAAAGGGGAAATGGAGAAACCATTAGATAAATGGAAGACAATATGCGTTGGGGGCGATGGATAGAAAGAGGGTGATCTATGTTGTTCACCTAGGCACCTTCCATTCATCGACCCTGAAAAGTACTTGATAACTCTCTTATATTTACAACCAGATATTAATAGTTATAGTTCCTATTCTAATTGCGAAAAACTTTTACAAAAAGAGTTTTCAACATTTAGAATAAATTATTTTTTAAGTTTCCTTTTACGTTTTTCTGTCAATATGACATGAACATTAAATAATTTTTTTTTTTTTTTCTTAAAATTTCTAATCTTTTTGTTTCTGCTGGGGATACCAGACATTTTTTTGCTACTGGAGGCCAGACATTCACCTGAAATTTCAGATACTCCAAGCGAGAGATCTGTTTAAGATTCTAACCGTCCTTTTAAGTGCAATTGTTTGTATCTCTCTTGCACTTGGTTCACCGGGTATATTTGCCAGGTAATTTTTGTAATTCTTTTTCATTAGTCCGGTTGCTTCTATAATTACTGGAATGGGAGCAACCGGACTATGTGTGTGTGTGTGTGTGTGTGTGTGTGTGTTTATTTCAATATTATACATTATTGCATGAGTAGACGTTTCATTCTTCGGGTTTCCTGGGTTAGGTGACATTGAGACGTTGCACGACATCGTAAAAAATGCCTTTAACCCATTCCTCACGTGGTTATCCAATATCTTATTATTGACTTATATGGGTTTATATTACTAATCAGGACCGGCGGGACAGTTATAAAAGTGGGTGGGGGGCTCTCCTAAAAAGTGGGGGGGGGCGGTTAAACACATACATATATAACTTCATTATTGATGACCGTAAAGTGTGGGGTGGTCAAGTTAAAAAGTGGGGGGGGGGGGCTTGAGCCCCCCCACCCCTCCCCCCCCCCACCCCGGCGCCGCCGTCCATGCTAATAATATATATATAAAGTTTTATCGTTGTTTCCGACGGAGCAGAATTCGAATAACATTTATCAAATCATTGCTTTAACAATGTTTTTCCCATAAGAAAGCAATGCTTTATCGCCACACGAAATTCAGATTTTTCCATCGTTTGAACATTTGCAACAGTAGATTCACTTAAATAACTCTAATTTGTAAATTAATACTCCGATTTATCTCTTATTTTGACACATGACATTTGAAGGTTAGTACTGTATGAAAATCATATGAATTTTTTTTATTAGTAGCGCCATCTATATGTCAGGCCCGGGACTTATTAAATGATATGTTATATCTGAAAAAATTTTTTTTCATAAGACTAAATGGAAAAAAAAGAAAATTTAGGTGACTTATCTATTTATAAATAATAGAATGGTGTGGTTTGCTTGAAGCATTGTGTTTATTATATAAAGTATTGTATTGAAGACTACAAACATAGCATTCTCGTTTTTCTCTTTCACTTTTTACAATCTCTCTCTCTCTCTCTCTATCTCTATCTCTCTCTCTCTCTCTCTCTCTCTCTCTCTGTGTGTTTCCGTTCTTCTACTATCCAACGTCTGAGATTACAGACAAGAAACCATTCCATTTTTGACACAACGCAAATCTCATGACAGAAAGATGTCTTCTCTCCCCTCTCCCTCTCCCTTTCTTTGAATCAGTTTACCATATTCCATTTGCCAAACATGATCTCCTCCTCGTCTTCAGAGCGACTGGAATTTCATCTTCTTTTGATTATTGATCTCCTTATTAGCAATATAACACGCCATTAGCATACATACATACACACACACATATGTGTATATATATATATATATATATATATATATATATATATATATATATTATGCAAACATTGTTAAAAAATAGCAGAATTCGTCTGTTTAATTATACGTTTTTTATTTTTTCAATTTTTCTGATGGTCTTTTTTGTATTCAAATCAAAAAAAATTAGTAAATGTTTTATAGGTTTTCACAGGTTTCACGAACGTTTTCGATTCTTCGTCGAATCATCCTCAGGTGTTAAAAGCAAATGAACAGAAAAGCTGGAGAAAGAAGAGAATTTTAAATAGACGGCAGAGAAATGCGCATAGAACGTTTTTCGCATTGTTCCAGGAATATATATATATATATATATATATATATATATATATATATATATATATATATATATATATGCTGATTCTATAACTGGGTTCGGATCCTACGACCGTCTGAAATTATCACTTTTGTGCAAAAGTTTGAAACGCCGGCGTCTGTAGGTTATAATAAGTTAATATTTACTTAATAAATATTGTTATATATATATATATATATATATATATATATATATATATATATATATATATATATATATATATATATATTAGCTGGCTTTGTCAGCCCGCTATCTTTTGCAAGGTTCGCTACTTGATAATACTTGAAAATAAAATTTTTAATAATAAACATCTCATTCATAAGTTTCTTGTAAACACAAGACTAAAACTTTCGCATTCATTCGTATTAATAGATAAATATTAACATTTTGTAATGTTTATACAAATTTATTTATGTTTCAAATAAGTCCGTAATAAAGTCAAAAGAAAGAAGAAATCAATTAGCTTGATGAAAAATATGGCGTCATTTACGGGAGCATGGAAGGGATGGAAAGAGAAAGAGAGAGGGAATAAGAATTCTAGAGAGCGATCTTAAAAGAAAGGTTTTTAGTAAGCTATTCATTTTTTTATTAAACCATTTTAATTAATTACTGTTTATATCGACGAAACTATTGCATATATATATATATATATATATATATATATATATATATAGACACAATGGCACAATAAAATTACAAATGTATAACACCAAACATTGATTTATTATGAAATGTTTAAAAAGTAGTTATGCTAATTAGGCATTCAAATGATTGTCTTTGGATCGTTCGGCAGTACTATATAGAGGGTATTTTAAAATATTATGTCGTATCATTGATTGATACACGCCATAAACTGGTATCGTCTTGGACTTCGGGGCTTGATTTACGCCGGTCTATGAGTCTGTCCTGTGCAGTTCTAGGAGGTTCACCCTCCCAGGCTTTGCCTCCCCTCTTTGGAGAGGAGTAAGTTTATTGCTTACTGCCTGAGGCGCCCCTACCGGGGAATGCCGACGGGACTGCCCAGGCAATTTTTAAATGGCCAGAGTGCTCACCTTCTCGGGTGCTGGCTTTTCAAACCCCACTTTCTCGACCCGAGCTTGGGTCACATCTTACTTGTGGGAGTAAGATAAAACTGGCCTTGTGCCTAACCTCCTGGGGAGGTAAATAAAATGTCGTATCATTGATACGCGCCATAAACTGGTATCGTCTTGGCCTTCGGGGCTTGATTTACGCCGGTCTATGGGTCTGTCCTGTGCAGTTCTAGGAGGTCCACCCTCCCAGGCTTTGCCTCCCCTCTTTGGGGAGGAGTAAGTTTATTGCTTACTGCCTGAGGCGCCCCTACCGGGGAATGCCGACGGGGCTGCCCAGGCAATTTTTAATGGCCAGAGTGCTCACCTTCTCGAGCGCTGGCTTTTAAAACCCCACTTTCCGACCCGAGCTTGGGTCACATCTTACTTGTGGGAGTAAGATAAAACTGGCATTGTGCCTAACCTCCTGGGGAGGTAAATAAAATGTTGTATTATTGATTTAAATAACAGTAACGTGTTTTAGTAGTAATATAGGAGTGATAAATGAAAAAAAAACTTTTGCATTTATTCATTTAGATATATATATATATATATATATATATATATATATATATATATATTTCATTATACATATATAATGTATTTCGTTAATTCTTTGTCTACATACACATGTGTTTCATCCTTTTCTTTTCTGGGAATAATCAGTGTGGAGGATAACTGCTCTGCCAATCACACGATTCGAACCCCAGACTAAAGTCACCTTTAACTTTCAAGTCTGAACCTCAGTATCAGTAATAATATGAAAATATATTTATGATAAGTTAGCCACACAGAAACGTTCATGTTTAATTCCCGGGGGACATCATCAGGCTATGAAAATATATCTATACAGAAATGCCTGTTTCATTCCCGGGAGAAATCATCCGGCAATTAGCCTGATGATTTCCCCCGGGAATTATACATAAACGTTTCTGTGTAGCTTACTTGCTATAAACATATTTTCATACTACTACTACTACTACTACTACTACTACTACTACTACTACTACTACTACTACTAAGCTCTACTCACGTATTGAACATTGCTTTTGTAGAGATCAATATATTAATGGTTCGGAAATTCAACTTAGTTTCAATAAAAGAAACATTTTTTAAGCAATTTAATCACACCATTCAAATTCCCCTCCGATTCCATCTGGTGTCACTAAGGAAAAATTATCTCTGCCCGGCGATTCAAGTGAAAACGAAGACCTATACCAAGATCAAAAACAACTTTTCTAGAGTAAAATTTTACAATTAATCCAGCGGTGGTTATTAATTTTGTATTCTTGAATTCATGAAATTTTTTGTTTGATGGTTAATAATTTATTTATTTTATTTATTTTATTTATTTTTAACTTAGTTCACCCCAAGCAAGAACAGTTGTCACTGTAGACGTAAGGGGCTACTGAGAATTAGTGTGAAAGTTTTGGGGTTTATCCTAAATTGGGAGCTGTGCAACAAGATGCTTGTTCACATTAGTTTTAAATTTCTGCGTGTCTGTACAGTTAGGAAAACAGGGAGCAGGGAGATAGTTCCAGAGGTCAGCAGCTCGAGGAAAGAAGCTATTGGAGTAGAAGGCTCTCCGGCATCTCGGGACCTTCACAGTGAATGGATGGGATTTAGCTGATTGTCAGGTTGGTCAAGTGTATTTATGTCGAGGGGGAACCAGAGCCGCAAGTTCATCGGAGCACATTCCATTGAAGTACTTGTAAAACAAGCACAAGGAAGCAACATTGTGGCGATGGGACAGGGGTTGGAGCTTGGTGGATAGTGAGGGACCTATTAAGTTGGTAACTCTTTTTTGGACCTTGTCTAAGAGAGAGAGAGAGACTAGTGGATAGTGCACTAGCCGAGATGTGACAACAATGCTCCATGCATGGATGGATGGTGGCTTTATAGAGATATAGTATAGTGTCAGGTGTGAGAAGTTTTCTAGCTTGGTAGATGGAGCCCACTTTTCTTTTAAAATAGCTGTCCCTATCCAGCGTTACCGGAAATTTATTAATATTAAGTAATGGTTGTTCCAAAGAAGGAAATAAGAGAAAAAGTGGATAGCGAAAGCTGAGATTGAAAACGAAACCTTAAGATATTCAGTCTGATTCTCAACCATATCAGTTATATGCAGTAGGTTGGTTATTTGATAAAGCTAAGCTTTAATCATTGTAATACACTGCTGTTTCTATTGTTGTGGTGGTCATTATTGAAAAATGTCTCTATTGTAAAATAATTCCGAGAGGGATACACTTTCATTTGACAGAAATTCAATAGAAAAACATACAGAAACCGTTTTGACAGAGGTAACTGAAGAATGAAAATAAAACATTTAGTTTGAAGGGTATAAGCTATCGATGACAATATATGCGGAATACACTGGCTCTTTATTATTGAGATGACATTTTAAAATTGCTGTAAAAATAAACTTAATATTTGTAAAAAATGTAAATATAAATTTTTTTAATTTAATTTATTGTGAGTATATCCGTTTTTCAACTTTTGTGGTGAGCTTTTGTCTGTTTAGCATATCTTTATTAATATAAAGTTAGATATGTGTATATGTTTATATATTTGTATGTACAGGATTCACTTTTAAACTAATTAACCGATTATTATGAATTTTGGAATACATAAAGATGAGTAATGTGGGCTGTATTTAGTTTAATGTCGTTTTTTGCAAACAGGACAAAGAGAAGAAAAAAGCCCAATACCTCCGATTTTTGAGAACATTTAACAGTGGGTATTAGACATCAATTAATAAATATTACCCACATTAAAGGTTTTTTTTTGTATTTTAAAGGGTCTTTAGGGTGTGTAATATGGGCATACTCTCTCATTTGAAAATTCAAATATTTCAGATTTGCATTGAATTTGATCCATAGTCATTAGACACCAATTAAGCAAGATTCCCTACATTTCAATTTCTTCTTAAGCACCATTTAAGATTAAGCTTTAAATTTTAGACATTTTCTAGAATCAAAATCATGTAATGGATTTTGATTGAAATTGGAATAAGGATTCTAGACATAAGATTGAGTATCATTATATCTTGATTTTTATCTTTGTAAGAGGACATAAAAGTGGTGTAAACTGTACTGTTCAGAGAATTAATTTTACTCATCGTGACACGAGTATTCTTCTAATTATATTTATATATATATATATATATATATATATATATATATATATATATATATATATATATATACACGTTGTTAGTATTATATGCGTTAATTTCACTACTCTGTAAGAACGGAACATATATATACTAAGCATAATTCTATGTAGTAGGGAAAATTCAACCAAATACAATTTTACACATTTATTTAAATGCTAACAAGTGAAAATGGACATGTAACGCAACATAAAAGAACATAAAATATACATAGATGTTACTCACGACTCATGGTGGAACACCACCAGCTATGGTAGGTTACGAATCTCTGTAAAGGCCACAGCTTCTCCATGTTTGGAGCCATGTGGAGTTATGTCCAGCTATGGTGAACTCTACTCTCTCTCTCTCTCATTGGTTCTAACCAAGGGAAATAACCCACTTGCATTCTTAGAAACAGGTGTCACTCTCAGTTTGTTCTCCAACAACGTTTTCAAATTTTTTTTACTCAGCTTTAAAACTATTTTTTGAAATGGAAAGATTACAAATAAAATAAGCACAATAGATAACAAAACACAAACTCGACAGGTTTTGATAACATTTGTTTACAGAAGGTACTTTTCAAATTTTATCCTACAACTGTATAATACGACCCCCCCCCCCTTTTTACTTTAATTTTCGTTCAAAAGTTCTTGTATTTTATGCAAGAAAAGGTATTTTTATAAAATCAATCCCGTCTCCAAAACCGGGCTCCAAACTGGATTTTTCCTACGTCTTTTGGGTCGTTCAAGACAAATATGTTATTTAAATCCATTGCTTCGGACTTAGAGTTAGTGTTAATGAAGGATATGTCTCTCTGACGTCAAAATCGTTCTCAGAGCACATGAAAAACCTATAAAATCACACAAAAAATACCAGATTGGAGACGGGAGTAATTCTATAGTATTACACAAGAAAATACGGTATTGGTTTTTGTGTGTAATGTGTTTCTGTGCCAATGCACTTAATTGAGTGGAGAATAGCAATCAATAAGTAAAAAACAAAAAAAAAAGAGAGAATTTCAGATTAAAAAAATTCTGTCAGTAGGTACATGTCAAGCTGCAAAACATATTGATCTTCCCCAGGGCCCCCACGCTCTATATGCCAGCGATTTTGCTTCTATCAACCAACTTCCTGTGAAGCTTTAGTCATTTACTGCGCCTAATGTAAATATTTCAAGTGATAGGGGAAAAGAATTTATTGATTTAAAGGCTTGTTAAAAAAAATAAATAAATACATTCTAACTACCAATGATATGTTCCCTCTTCTCCAGGTTGCATATTTTTCATAGTATATATAATGTAAGTGTTGAGTTTGCTAATGATCAGTCGATTGTGACAATTTCTTGTTAACGTACACTAACAAAAGAGGAGGTAATGCCTGGGAGGATGATCGCATGACAACAGAACAGATACTACACTAACCCCACTCTTGAACTGAGCATTGAAATCATAGTACAATAGCACATTAACAGAAGTAATAGTATAGGTTCGGCTTCAGACAGATAGATATCAAATCCATTAGTAAATAGATGTTTCTTTAAAAAGTTTCAGCATTCAGTATAACACAGGGAATGTGTGACGTCATTCACCCGGAGTGGGTTGGGCCAGCTCTAATAGTCCAGTCAAAATGTGGCTGAACCTCAAACAAATTGCTAACAAAGGTTTTTAACTTGAATATTGGGCATGAATAACCTCTCTTTCAGATAAAAAAAAGTTTACCAAAATTAGCCTTGTGGAAAGGGGTCAACAGGCGCCATCTTTAAAATCCAACTTAACAATATTAAAATTTTGAGACATAAAATTCCTGACATTTCCTGACAAGTATGTCCATTATTCCTGACAATTACTGACAAAAATAAACGTTTTTCCTGACAAAAAACCTTTATTAAATTAGAAATAAAAAATATTTTTGCATGAAAACCCACACAGGGCCCACCCCAAGCCAGCTTGACATTTTCTTGGTGTTTTAAATTGTAATGATAGGTAGCTATATGCTTAATAATCAGAAAATGACTAACATCAGAAAATGACTAGCCCCTGCCATTGTTTTCATGTTTTTTTTTAATTTCTTATACAAATATGAATATAAAAGGTATAAAAACAGACTAAGTAGCCTTTTTCAAGGCAACAATTGTCACATTAATTCCTGACATTTCATAAAAATAGGTACAAAATAAGTACCATTTACAATAAAGGAATGATCAGTTGATCAAATGCTGGAGCAAGACTCTTACATAACCACCACAGAACAAGTTCATGAACGGACCAAAGAACATTTCTTATCAAGAACTAGTCAAAGGTAACTTCATCATCATCAAAATCTGGCTGTGGTGAGTTGCTGCAGTGGAGGCCTTTGCAATTACCACACAAGTTTGAACAGTCAATGCCATGTTTCCTGCAACTGCATCTCGCTGTAGTACACCCTGAAGTATAGTTACACCTAATTATAGCCAACAAATTTACAGGACCAGCTGGCAAGTCAGTCTTGATTGGTTGTAATTTACCATCTGAAAGTTTCCATCCCCACTCGTCAGGTTTTAGCTGGTTTCTACATTTCTATTCCTGAATTTGGAAGTAAACTCGAAAGCTGTGGAATTTCGTAGCTGCTCTTGTTGGTGGCAATGATTTGGCCTCAACATACTTTGAGCTTTTTGCAACCCCATCCTTAAAGCGCCTTAGTCGGAGATGATTGATGTTTTCCCCATCATTACCATTGTACAGGCACACTAAAGCCTTCTCCCCAGCTTCAATAACCTCTTCTGCACTGCTATCCTTGCCAGAAACTTTTGCCAGTTTGAGGAAGTTTCTATTGTTCATCACCTTTTGAAGGGATACTGCCTTCCCAATTCCATAAACACTGGATGTAGAATCACAACCCAGTAGTGCATGGATGAAAAGAATGTTAGAACAGACCACATCTCCCAAAGATTTCCTCATCTCTTTGATGTTCCAGACTTTCACACTTTTTTGCACTATCCTTTGGTTGTGGCATGAAGAAGATGTTGTAACCATCATCACTATTGGCATGATAACATAGAAGGACCAATAGGTCAGTGTCATCTGCTATCAAAATGGTTTCTCCTGTCTGTACCAGTTCTAGAGCAGTCTTCACAATCAATACGTCAGCATCTCCAGATGCATGGCCTACTTTACAACCGGCTTTCTCCAAACTCTTTCCCAGCAAGTTGATGAACAATTGCTTGTTTTCTTGATTAGCTAGGAAAACATCCTTTTTTAATTTGAATACCATTAAAAGGGTCAGTGACACATAAACACCAACAGAGCCCCCTGCTTGGTGTCGATGAGTCGCGTCTTTAATGGATGGACCACTTTCATATCCATCAAAAACAGTGCATGCTTTTCCATATCTAGTTGTGACATATCAGCGGTATTAGGCACAGATCTCATCAAACGTGTGACCTTTTTGCCATGAGAGGCGTTGAAGTAGTGCTCAACTATCTAAGAGATACTGTGGATCTGAAGACTGTGGACCTGATTGTACAGGAGAAGTCAGTTCCCATATTGCGTCTGCCAAAGCCGCTTTTTTTTGCCTCTCGCGGTAGTCCTAAAGAATCAAAAAGTGCAGGTGGGTAACTACAAAGTTAATACTGGAAATGTTCTTGCTGCTGCTGAGTTGAGGGTTCATTGGTAGATAGCACACACAGTCTCTGGAATAGGAGTTGTGGATCAGTCTCAACTGCTTCATCTTTGCTAAGCGAAACTTTTGACCCAAGTGTAATTGCCTGATTCTTTCTTTTAAAAGTGTACTTGTGGACATTTTCTCCAACCATTGAAGCTATGATTGCCTCTCCTATGGAGTTTGCTCTGTCCACATTCACTTTTTTGTCTCCAGTTACTCCACTTGAAATGCTGTGAATGGACGAATCTTTCGTGAAAGGGTCATATGTCTGGAGAAACGCAAGGAGCTTCCATGGATCCCTCATATCTCGCTCTTTTCTTGCTGAAGTAGCCTCCTGGTACTGGTCACTAGTGCTATAACGAATGCCTGTTAGTTCTTGCATTGTAAACTTGATTTCAGCACACGTTGGCAGTGATAGCATCCAAACCAATCGTTGAATTTCGTCCATTCCTCTGCCATGAGTAAGACCTCCAGACGTCTTCATGCTTCTCATTAGCACCTGCTCAATAACAAGATCTGTCAACAAGCCAGCCCAGTAGCAATTACTCCATCTAATCACATGGAATCCTTCAGAAAATTTCTGGTACACTTCAGGATGGCTTTTTGGTAGCCCCCTCCATTGGCTGCAAATACAAGTAGGCCGACTTTGCATATAGGATGTGTCCTGCTGCAGCGAATATTGGCAGCATTTTCCTTATAGCGTCAAGGTGCAATTCTCAGTTCTTGATAAACAATTACAGGATCTTCGACATATCAAGGTATTGAATCCACAATTTTGCTGTTCGCTGGTCAACCATCGCATCCTTCACATGGTTGATTCTCTGGGCAATCCTGATCATAGACTCTGATGACAGAACATTATTCAATGTCTCAGTCCCATCAAGTTGACCTTTCAATAGGCCCTGAGCTTCCTTCAGGTCTTCATTTTGAGTAAATGACTCTTTTGCATCAGTGTTGCGTTGATCATCCTCAGTGACATGTGAAACTGGCAAATCATAGGCTTTCGCTAACAAAATAGCATTCAGAACAGCATCAACTAAGAAGTGAGCACGAATGGCTCTTACAATTGTTTTGCCCCTTAGCATGTGCGTGACTGTGTTTTCAGCATGCACAAGTTCAAAAAGTTCTTGCAATCCAGAACCTGTCATCAAATGACCCCAGAAAGCTCATCTGTGTATGGAGCCCACCAAGTCGCAAGACAAATGATTTCAGGAGACTGGAGCTAGGCTGTGACTCGACTATCATCATTGCTTTATACCAAAGTGGTTGATCTAATGTTAGAATTGGTGTAATGTTGTTTTTCCTGGCTAAATCACTAATGTAACATAACGTTGAGTACACGCAGGTTGGGTTACCAGAGTCCATATCGATCATTGACAAAAAAACTGTGGCTGATTTCCCAGGATATGTTCCTTTGTGCACTGACTGCATAAGGCCTGACCATGCAGGACTGGATGGATGTTAAATTAGTGAAACCTCCCAAAGGATGTCAACATTAGCAGTGGAATCGACAACTTTCTTGGGCTGGAGCTCTTTAAATGTCACTGGTGGTTTGTTGGTGTGCTGTGAATCTAGGTACGTGATGTTGATCCTTCCAACTCTTATCATATCTTCTGAAAGGACCTGAATCGTTGGAACTGGTTTTGCTTTAACTTTCCTGGGCGTAAAAGATGCTATGATCCCTATACCGTGTTGAATCCATCAATACTCCTTACATTATGGTCAACATTATCAGCTACGAACTGCACAAATTCAGTTTCAACAGGAGGAGAGTTTCAGCGCCATGAACAAGATCAGCACTTCTTTCGAATTTCTGGACTTCCGAGTAAGATGAAGAGAAGCCATGCTTATTCAGAGTATCAATTAAGAAACTCGATCCAACTTGTACATGCATTTCCACTGCTAAACCAAACTGCAACGGTGCAAGGAGAACTCTGGGTCTAGCAGCCTGCATTATCGCTTGACCAAATGATGCAAGTTTCAAATCATTGTCTTTGCCTTCAAATATCTTCCTGAGAAAGATCAACAATGTTTTAGGAACATTTTCAAGAATCGCATCCTGTTCAAGATCATTCTTAGACGGGTAATATTCTGAACTTGTCTGGATACTTTTAATGTCATTCTTGATAAGCTTGGCTGCCGTCTCTATGATTCTAATAACCTCTGATTCTGAATTGTCTCTTGTGCATAGAATCCATGGAGAATACATTTTGCTGTACTTAAGAATGTAACAACATTGTTTCCCATTAATTTCAGTCACACTGATTTTGTCTTTGAAATGTTCTAACAATCGAGATTTCATGTATGAGAGACTGTATGGTTCAAAGCCAGTGTCCTTGATAATGTCCTCCATTTTTTTAACAAGATCGACAATGGTAAGTTGCTCCTTGTCATTTTGCTGCAAATATTTAGCAACTTCCAGAAATGCCTGCTTTCTCTCTGAATCCTCTGGTCTACCAAGATTTTGTTTCTAAGAAGAATCAGCAGAAGAGAATGCCTTAGGAATGTTTTTATTAGAATCAAAGTTTGCAAAACATGTTCTGTGATAACGTGCTTCTTCTGAAACAAGGTCAGCTACATAACCTATTCTACCTTTAACAGTGGATGCCCAGCCATCATTTTTTCAGACTTTCTTACAAACTTTTAACACTCTGCCCTTAAACTCAATAGTTTCTACATGGGAAACATCAACACCTCTTTTCTTTTCTATCAAATTTTGCTCCAGAACCACAAAAAAAGACAATGTTCCTTAAAATTAAACACACACAAAGAGCGGCTTGCACAGGATAGCATTTCATCATGGGTGGACCTGTTTTTACGGTAAATTTTTATGTATTTGTGGTTGATCTAACGCTGTCTGCATTTCTTGTGAAGACGTTGACCAATCTAAATTATGATCTTCTCTCCACGATGTTCAGAAGTTCTGTTAATGGAATCGATGCCCTCTGGCTGACAATGAATGTTTCTTCATTACTGGACAGTTCATTGTTGCAAATAGCACACTTGTCAGCATCCATAATTATCGGTACTTCACTTTGGCCAACCTGAAATTAGAATATGACAGAATATTAAGCTCCTGGAGTAATACATCAAAAGAGACAAAAATAAGGCATAAGAAGTTATAATTATATTTAACTTTATGAAAACTGTTGGTTTTATCCAATTTCACATTGCTACATTTGATATTTTTGAAGATGAATTTACAGAAATTGAGTTGAGAGAGGGAAGGCTAGAATCGGCGGCAATCTTTAAAGATGGCGCCCTTGACTCTTTTCTGCAAGGCTAATTTTGATAAACTTTTTTTTATCTGAAAGAGAGGTTATTCATGCCCAATATCCAAATTAAAAACCTTTGTTAGCAATTTGTTTGAGCTTCAGCCAAAAAATCAACTAGATTGACTGGACTATAAGTGAATTCTTCCAATTAATTGAAGTGTCGTGGGATGGTATAAGAGTCGGCGAAAATAGTTCCTGTCTATATTCATAATCCCTTACACATAACGACTGGCCGGTTAAGATTGACTGGAATTCTTGCAGTAACAAAAGGGGAGCAGCGTACAGTACCTGGTTTACCCAAATTGTCACCTATCTGTTACTGACATGACTAAACTTAGGTGATCTTTGAGATTCGAAAGGAATTTGGAAGCATTGAAATTGTTGAATAGAAAGTTATTTTTACTGGCTTTAAAATTCTTAGCAAGATTAAAAGATGTTTAGTTTGGGAAGCTATTTACACACAATAAATAGAGATTAAAACATTACCATAACAAAATGAGTTATAGTTTTATAACAACTTGGTTCAATTAATAAGTAAATGTCCAAACGATAATGCAATAATTTAAAGTTTCTTTCCTAGAACTACCCGTCCGTGGAACACAATACCACGGGCTGCTTCCCAGCTGACTATAACACTGTCCACCTGACAAACTCATTAACACTTATCTTCGAGTAGCCTTTGGGCCTTGATAAGTGGTGACTCTTTAGTAAAAAAATTTTTTTAAATAACATCCAAGATGAGAACAGTAGTCCGAATAATCCAAATAATATCAATCCTCATCTAAAAAATCCCGAAAAATAATTAAATTGAACTTTCAAAAATCCTATAAAAAAATAATTTTTAATTTGGTAAAAGAAAAAAAAGGAAAAGGCATAGCTTTAAAAACATACAGCGAAACTAAAATGAAAGTACAGACTCTCGGGCAACGTCGGGTTGGTACAGCTCATAGCAAATAATTGTTCTTGTTTCCAATTTAACTTTAAGCAATTATCTATCAGATAAAACCAAAATTCGATTGAAAAGAAGGAATATGAAATATTTTAAACACGTTTTGAATGTTTTCCATTTGATACTTCTGAGATGAAGCATCGTTTCAGACCATTTTTCTTATCTTGATTGCTGCCATGTTCACAATGGTTCGGCCAGTTTACTCACCAGCCTTCTTCAGGTGTTCTTTTGATGTAGTCGCTAACCGTCTTGTAATTTCAACCTGAATATTTTATTTAATCACCCATTATTTAATCATCCATTATTTAATCGCCCATTATTTAATTGCACATTATTTAATTGCACATTATTTAATCACCCATTATTTAATTGCATATTATTAAATTGCCCATTATTTAATTGCACATTATTTAATTGCACATTATTTAATTGCCCATTATTTAATCGCCCATTAATTAATTGCCCATTATTTAATCGCCCATTAATTAATTGCACATTATTTAATCGACCATTATTTAATCGCCCATTAATTAATTGCACATTATTTAATAACCCATTATTTAATCACCCATTATTCAATTGCACATTATTTAATCACCCATTATTTAATTGATCATTATTTAATCACCCATTATTTAATCGTCTATTATCTAATCACGCATTATTTAATCGCCCATTATTTAATTGCGCATTATTTAATCACGCATTATTTAATCGCCCATTATTTAATCGCACATTATTTAATTGCACATTATTTAATCACCCATTATTTAATCACCCATTATTTAATTGCATATTATTAAATTGCCCATTATTTAATTGCACATTATTTAATCACCCATTATTTAATCGCCCATTATTTAATTGCGCATTATTTAATCACTCATTATTTAATCGCCCATTATTTAATTGCGCATTATTTAATCACCCATTATTTAATCGCCCATTATTTAATCGCGCATTATTTAATCGCCCATTATTTAATTGTGCATTATTTAATCATTCATTATTTAATCGCCCATTATTTAATTGCGCATTATTTAATCATTCATTATTTAATCGCCCATTATTTAATTGCGCATTATTTAATCATTCATTATCCCAGCAGATTAAATAAACAGTTTAGTTCGAAACTCTCAGAATGTTACTGACAAACATTGCCGTATTGAAACCAGGGTTGCAGAGTCGGAAAATATATGCTCTTACGTTGACTTGGACTCCTAGAATTTCAAAATAACTTACTCTGACTTTTAGAATTCCAAAATATCCGACTCCAACTCCTAAAATTCCAAAATATCTTACTCTGACTCTTAGAATTCCCAAATATCTGACTCTGACTCTTAGAATTCCAAAATATCTGACTCCGACTCTTAGAATTCTAAAATATCTGACTCCGACTCCTAGAATTCCAAAATATCTGACTCCGACTTCTAGAATTCTAAAATATCTGACTTCGACTCCTAGAATTCTAAAATATCTGACTCCGATTCCTAGACTTCCAAAATATTCGACTCCGACTCCTAGAATTCCAAAATATCCGACTCTTACTCTGACTTCTAGAATTCCAAAAATTCTGACTCCAACTCCTTATTTAAAGTCTTCCATTATTCAGACTGTCTGTTGATTCTTTGAAGATTAAAAAAATCCGATTCCGACTCCTAGCATTCTTATAAGTTTGACTCTGACTCCCTCCGCTCTGCAGCCCTGATTGGAACAACCTCTCTATTGATGTGACGTTTGTCTTTTCCCCAAGTACAAAACGATTATCAAAGGATCTCGTTTTAAAGATATTGCTATCGACTGAGGCATCTAAAACAGACCAAGAAGTACAACGGTCGAAACGTTGTGTATATGGCAACACCAAGATAAAGAGACAAGTTTTCTTGTAGATTCAAATTAAATTTTATCATAAATAGTTGATATTTGCCTTAGTTCAGCTATATAAAGAAGTGAAAAGGGATGTAATTTATAAGATCTACATATCAAGATGGATACAGTTTTTGTCACTTTAGGCTTGACGAAAGGGAGTGTGAGAGGGAGGAAGGAGGATAAAAAAGAAAGAGAGACTGTTGGGCATTTTTTTATGGAAGTGGCTCTAGGTAAGGCATGAAGCCACTTGATAAAAGCAGCTAATCCTAATAATTAAAAGGGAGAGGAAAGTAGAATCACTTCAAGACAAAGCAAGCCTGAAAGAAACCCCACCACCAGCGTTCAATCCCCTGGACACCAAACAGGCTAGCCAAAAAGGTAAGCCCTTCAAGAACCCAATAAGGAAGGAAGGTGTTATAAGGCTGGCTGACAAAAATGTCTACCCCTAAAAATTAAAGACTGAAACTTGGGAGACAAGTCAGTCATAGACTGATGTTTATTTGTACCAAATATGGTTGGATTTCAGAAAGGATTGTGAATTTTATTAGTAATACCATGAGTGGTATTTTTGAGAGACCCTTTTGTATATATATATTTTATGATTAATGTTATGGGATTACAAAAATATTAATTTTATGAAATTAAGCTTCCATTAGGGAGTCTTAAAATGAGAATCTGTTTAATTTTGTGGACTTCACATTCACCGAACCTTTACCCCCAGCCCAAGATTTTTTTAATTTGTAGTGTTATCTCAAAACAATCCCCAGATTATTTCTTAACTAAAGACGGCCATGATCGACAAAATCAGAGCAGTGCCAAGAGAGAAATGTGCCAAAGTTATTGGCATATTTTGCATGTGAGTGTGCTTATCATTTAACAGCGATAAAATAAAGACTGTTGGACATTCATAACTAAAACTTGGTGGACAAGTCAGGTGTTTATTTGTATCAACTATGGTTTGATTGAAGAAAGGATTTTGAATTTTATTAATGATACCATGGATAGCATTTTTTGGGAGGGGAGGGCGAGGGGGGGCGAGGAGGGCACCCTGTACATCAACTAGTAGAGACTAAAAAAAAGTAAGTTCATCAGCAGAATTTTTACTTTCAGCTTGAAATAATAAAAAGTCAGAATTTTTTTTCCCCTCAAAATTGATCCCAGAGATTAAGAATATTTTTAGGGATCCCCGTGATTGCCCCACCCATTTATAAATAACTCAAAATGAAAACAATGTTTACTTAATAAAAATGTCATCTCTTGTTGAAACGACAGAGATGACATTTTAATTAAGTAAACATTTTTTTTTCTATGAAGATCATCTAAAAAAGACTAAATAAATTAAAATTAAATATTTTTCTGTCCTTGGTCGGAGGAGGAGAAATCCTTCTCAACTGGAGCAAGTTTTTATTTTTTGTCCGACCCAGAATGCCCCTTTTGCGGAAGATGGATATCCCCCATATTACTTTGCTCTCGTGGCAAGGCAAGTAAATGTTCTCTTCTCAAAAGAGAAATCCTTTGAGACTAAGACAATTTTGGTTCCCAATCCAGAGTGTCCCTTTTTGGGGAGCTGGATATCCCTCACATTAGTTTGCCCTCGTGGGAAGGCAAGTAAATAAGTATGTTCATTCCGATTAAGATTAAAGTGTAGTACTTGTTCTGTCATCAAAGGAGAAATCCTTCCAGACTGACGCAATTTTGGTTCACAATCCAGAGTGCCCCTTCTTATAGAGTCGGATATCCACAATATTACCATGCCTTGTGATAAGGCAAATAAATAAGGCTAAGATCAAAGTGTAGTTTGTATATAAGTATTTTTATGAACAATAAAATTTCCAATCAATTTGGTGATATCTTCCGTCGGATGACCCCTAGTGTAAATGTGGTATTGTGGTGACTGAGATGATTCTAGTTAAGAGTAGGATAGACATTGTTATCACTATAGACCAAGGATGACCAATGACACCTATTTAAACCACAATTTTGATGGCCTTGTGCCTAATTTGTTTTAAAGGAGAAACATGTTAGGACTGAGATCATTTTGGTCCTCAATACAGAGTTCTCTTTTGGGGGAGCTGAATATCCACCACATTACTTTGCCCTCGTGGGGAGGCAAGTAAATAAGTACGTTTATTCCGATTAAGATTAAAGTGTAGTACTTGTTCTGTCATCAAAAGAAAAAATCCTTCAATTTTGGTTCGCAATTTAGAGTTCCCCTTTTTGGGGGGAGTTGGATATCCCCATTTTTAAAAACCGAATTGAAATAAGTAAATAGGGACTCAATAAATTTTTTTCAACACTAGTGTACATTCTCTGTCAAAAGTAAGGAGGGGAAAAAATTATGCTTCGCCAGTGTTTACTAAAATATTCCTATGAAATTATAGAATTACGTCAGTAATTTAATTTTTTATATATAAATTGTTCTTAATATTTCTGATGACTTAACAAAAAAAAAAAAAAAAACACCCATCGTTGACTTTTTATTATAGAGTTAAAGATTTCTTTCCGAATTCATTTTAGGTGGGAGGGTAAGTCTGAGGTGGTTGTCTGACTTGCTATTTGCTTTCTCGCTTCCCCTCACCACTTAAAATGGTTTCGTCCGGTGACTAGAAAAAAGGGACATGTTTTATTCAATAATTTTGTGTGACTGAATGAAAGTACATATAGTTATTTATATACAAATAAATACACATTTGTCTTTATTATAGGGTAGAGGATTAAAAATTAATTTTTAATTGAAAAAATCAATAATTTTTTTGTCAGGTTGGAACGAAAGTTATGTCCGCTTTTTAAGGGTAAATAAAACAATAATATCATATTATTTCATTGTTAATGTAGTCTCTATTCTTCTCCATGACCTCTTGACTTGGAGGCTGGTGCCACCATTTTTTTTTTGTGGGGGGGGGGGGGGGGTAGGTGTGTGTGTGTGTGTGTGGGGGGGTCCAATTATGGAATTTCGGCAGTTTCAGTTCTCTTGCGCTCATGTAATATTCTTTCTATATTTTTGTTTTCTATTTCTATTTACCTGTGGTTGGTCGCTGCTACCTGGTTTTAGGTTGGTTTCCGCATTAGAGGATTTTTCTTAATATTTCAGCTGTGCGTATGGCGTTAATTCCAATTTATCCTAGTCTTTCTTCCAGGTTTTTCAGAACTGTTCCTAGTGCTCTTAATTTTCTTCATTGTTGCTGTTGTTGTTATCTATATGATAATACACTAAGGCATTTTATGTTCGTAGTACGTTATCACCTTTCACACACATTTAAAAAAATGAGATCGTACGTTCAGCAAAGTTGGTGATTCGTGATTAACATGATGTTGCTAAGATAAACAATTCCGACTTTACCCATTTTAAAATGAATTGTTTCAAAATCAAATTATGCCGTAAACAGTATAATTTTAAAATAAATACATTTTAAAAAGTGACATTCGTTTTATTGATTTAAAAAACTATTTAGCTGACTATTATTTCTACGGTAAGAAGATAGAGAATATATTTTTGTTTAAAAAAAGAATCAAATTGCTACAATTTTAAATAAATAAAGAAAGAGACATATTCGTTTAATTTATTTAATGAATATTTAGATGACAATAACAATTATTTTTAAGGAAGAAGAAAGAGTTTTATTTTTTTCTTAATAGTATTGACCCTGGCAGACATAGAAAGGAATATTATTATTAACAGTAAATTATACAGATCGACGTAGAAAGCACCGTGGAATTTCCAGGAGTTCTGCTAGTTATTATTATTGTTACTCACTAGGAGTTCTCACACAGGTCATCATCAGAGATTACTCGCTGATCATAACCGGTGGTGTTCCTTGAAGTCTGGGTAACAACAAGTCTCCCCAGATTTCTGGTACTCTCCACTTCTTTCGATAACCTTTGCAAATGACTTTGCATTATCGCAACAGCCGCTTACCATTAGTTTCTCCCTGACAACGACTGTTGGTCTTCACTGGAATTTGTGTGGCAATAAGCCTCCCCAAGTTCTCAGTATTCTCCGCACTCATCCCATCCAGTGGAGGTCTGGTTAGTGCTCTCCCTCCTCGGTCTTTCCATCCTCCTTGACTGTTCACAGCTATTTTGTGTGGTATCAGCCGACGCTGATGCCTTTTTTTTAGGGGGGGGGGGCACAGTTTATAAGATTTCTTGCAGTTTCAGTTCCCTTGGGTTCATGTGGTGTTCTTTCCATTTTTTGTTTTACTTCTGTTGCAATTTCAATGTGGCTGGTTAGTGTTTGTAGTTTATGCGTGTTGGTTTCTGCATTCAAGGAATTTTTTAAAGATTTCAGCTATTTTCATCAGTGCCGTCCTTTGTATAGTCTCTGTCTTCCCCTTGATTCCAATTTCTTCTAGTCTTTTTTTTTTAGGTTTTCATCATCATCATCATCATCATCATCATCATCATCATCATCATCATCATTATTATGATTGTTATTATTATTATTGCCACGTCTTTGGCCTTTGTTCCAATACCAGATGACCATCTCTACAGGAGAGTTCATACAAACATTGACAGGTCTTATTTTTTAATTCTGTTGAGTGTCAAGCCACCCTCCTCACCAAACGAATCTGGTGTAGATAGTCTTGAGTTACATGGTACGAGTAGCACTGCTCCTTTGTGGGTCAGACACTCCGCATTGGTGATCATTACTTAAAAAAATGTGACAAATCTACTTTGAACAAACATAGCGTAATTCTATTGGAAAAAAAAATGAAGTATTTTTTTTTTTAAATTTATTTTGAAAAAATAACTTAAAAAATAATAAAAATGTTTAAACCCATTAGTTTTTTTTGGGGGGAGGGAGGATTTCTCATGATTGTGACCTAGAAAATGATTCACAAGAATGTCTTCTGGGGTTTCAAGATATTGATCAAATTCGAGGGAAGATTTTAATTTTTTTTTTACATTAATCAATAGTTTATGATCAAATCGAGAACAAAAAATCTCACTAAGTATAACATAATTTTATCAGAATTTCATTAAACATTTTCTATTTTTACTAAATTAAAAAAAATGATCTTCTTGGCATAGTTTGACATTTTTTACACATAACTGCTATAACTGTGTATTCTTCTCATTTTTATTCAGTTATCTCTCAAAGATCAAGAGTCCTCTTTTTGGGGCCAACACTTGATTTCTTCATGTGATACATAGATATCAAAATGTTCATTTAAGGTTCTCCCATACTTATTAAAACTTGAGTTTGTAATGCAGTGAAGGATATCAATTTTCCTCTCTCCAACTGACCACTTAACTGTGCTATAGTTTTCTTTATTGTGGTCTTTTTTTTATTCTTGCCGGATTCCAGAACAAGAATTCATCTGGTTTGGTGGAGTATCCAGTTTGAGGCAACATCACTAGAAGAAGGTACAGCATTCCTCGTATGAGCCTATGTGTAGCCGTGTCGAGGGGATCTTATTTGGCCTTCGAATACTATGTTATTTTGAATATTTGGTCAGGGTTTTCTTGTAGGGCGAAGTATCCTCATGTCAGGTTTTCCTGACAAACCCCTGTACAAAGAGACTGAAGACACTCGAGGATGGTGTCTAGTAGGTATTCTAACTCTCTCTCTTTGTACTTCTTTTTTCAATTGTCTTACCTTTTTGTTTTTGCTGGGGATGGGGCATCATACCGGATGCAAGATATTAACTCGCTATTTCAGAGACTTCAACCGAGATATCTTTTTAGGATTCTAACCATATCTTTAAATGCAATTGTTTGAATCTCTCTTGCATTTGGTTCACCGGGTATATTTGCCAGACATTTACCCGCTAATTCAGATGTTCCAACCGGGAGATCTTTTTAAGATTCTAACTGTCCCTTTAAATGCAATTGTTTGTATCTGTTGAGCACTTGGTTCACCGGGTATATTCGTCAGGTAGTTTTTTTTTAATTCTTGTTCATGAGTTCAGTTGCTCCTATAATTACTGGAATAATGGAGATCTTTCTAATATTCCAATTTCTTTTCATGTCATATATAAGACATTGGTATTTCATTATCTTCTCCCTCCCAGCTCTGTTTAAGTCAGCATCATTAGGGACACTAACTTCAAATAGGGTTGCTACTTTCTCCCCCTTGTCCCATATCACTATGTCAGGTTTAACAGCTCTGTTTTCTAGGTACGTAGCTGTAGGGATTGCATAGTCATAGTGGATGGTGTATGACTTATTTTCAACTGTTCTTTCTGGTATATGCTCCCAGGACTTGCTGCTACACTGGATATTCAACTTTTTACAAATGGTCCAGTGGAGATATTTACACACTCCATTGTGTTGCATTGTATAATAGCCGTCCCCCAGCAGAATCTTACAACTGGATGTTAGGTGGCTCACACTCTCCACTTATGTGTGGCAGAACCTGCACTTGTTGTCATTGCTGAGACCACTCATCTTTTTAAATGTATTGGTCATCAAGCTTGGGCAGCCATTATCATCCTCTTCTGATCATAGTGGAGCGATCCTCTTTTCAGCCAGTCTACAGAGCTTTCCTTATCTATATATTCCTGGGATAGTTCACCAAAAAATATTTGGCACGTTGTTTATTGCCCAATTCTTCAAGTTTTCTGCAGTGGAAGGTCTTGATGTATTTTTGACGGCTCTTTTAGGCTATTTCTGTGGCAGGCTTGTTTTGTGTTTCTGTCTCATTTGTAAAACAGTCTGGTCCAAATGTTTGGTCTATGATTACTGGAATGATATGTGCGTATGTATGTGTTCTCTCACACCAATTAAACTATTTTCTTTTCTACGCCTTGTTTGAGACGAAGACTGAAGTCGGGGAGGTTCTCAAATTTTCTTAATAGATAGCAGGGCTATAGAGTCCGGCTATTGAAAATTTTAAAGGTACCGTGACGTCATCCAGTGTGCACGAAGAAAAACAAACAAGATAACAAATAAGATGCACAGAGTTTTAGTAGTATATAGATTGATATAGATTAGTAGCGTATGTCTCTATTTATATAAAGTTAGGTATGTGTATATGTTTATATATTTGTATGTACAGAATTCACTCTTAAACTAATTACCCTATCATTATGAATTTTGGAACACAGCTGCAAAGTGTAAGGGGTCGTAATGTGGGCTACATTTAGTTTAATTTAGTTTTATGCAAAGAAGTAAAAAGGGTATGGAAGCCGTTTGTGAAAATTCAGATACTTGCAATTTTTATGAAATTTTAACATCAATTGATTAGTATTTCCAAATTTCCGGTTTTTTTTTAGTATTTAAAAGGGGTTTAGGGGGCATAATATGGGCACAACCTACCATTTGAAAATTCAGATAATTCAGATTTGCATTGAATTTTATCATTAGACACCAATTAAGCAAGATTTCCTGAATTTTAATTTCTTCTTAAAATCCCTTAAGACATTTTCTAGAATCAAAGTTATGCAATAGATTTTGATCAAAATTGGAATAAGTATTCTAGACATAAAGTTTTGTGACATTATATCTTGATTTTAATATTCGTAAGGCACACACACACACACACACACACACACACACACACACACATATATATATATATATATATATATATATAAAACATCTATACTTGTATAGACAATATATGTTTTTCGATATATACTCCTTAATAGGACATGCCAAATTATTCAAATTACAAGCTTGATGATAATTGTGTTACAACTTTCAGAGCATATACAGTGACTGTTTATATTCCAATGACCCAGTCTCCAATCAAATCCCCTACTTTTATTTTTCCATGGCACACCTGCCCGTGGTCCCACAATTGTCTCCCAACGAATAAAATGAAATCCCGCTCTCTCGCTGCTCGTCAGAGACCTAAATGAAAGGCACACACAAAGCGTCACATCCAGTAGAGAAGAGAAAAGAAAAGTGGAGAAAAAACAAACAAACAAACAAACAGAAAGCAGACCCCCCCCCCCCTCCCCGCTAATAGGATGAATTCATCACTGAAAGCCACGCTCTCAAAATAGCTATAACGAACACCAACTATGGAAGAAAATCTCAGTTGAAATATTGAAATAGCAGCTGGTTAACTAAAGTTCGATACCAAGGTGGATAATTATTATTGCTATAATTAAAATAAAGATGTAAGATAAATCCGAAAATACGGTTTGAAGTAGTTGTTTCAAATAATTATTTATATAAGAGAGAGTTTATTTTTCTCGCTATAGTCACATGTGCGAATTCCGACAGCAATCCATCTATATACCTTCTATTTATTGGCTCCAATATATATATATATATATATATATGGAACAAATTTATTCTGTGATTTTTAAATATATATATATATATATATATATATATACATATATATACATTTAAAAATCACAGAATAAATTTTTTTTCAGACGATTTAGTAGTTTGTAGTTTTTCATGACATTCAAGCTGCAGAATAGTTCCATAATCAGACGGTCGAGCAGGACATGATTGAAGATCTGTTCGCCTTTGCCCCAAATGCCCTCCAGAGAGCTGCCGATGCTTCATTTTGCTATAATGCAACAAAAGTGTCCGTGTGTAGGCTGTTGAACTGAACTAACCCATGAGTTTGTAGTTTGCAGCCTACAAGAAAAGATAAAAAATTTGGGTAGGCACTCTCGTTCCTACCTATAATCCATCCAGAGCAAGGTTCTCATCGTTAGCAAACTCTAGAACAGGTTTTCCCAACCAGGATCCACATGGATCCCGGAGGTGCACGAAAGCTTTAAGGGGGATCCACAAATTTTTTTTTTTTCATCTAGTTTCTATTTATTTTGTTTTGTTTACTAGGAGATGTACGTGTGTTTATTGAAATGTTCAAGATTTGTATTTGAATCTTATGTTATGCCCTATAGCGACATTGATTTACTGTTAGTTCTTTTACTAACCTAGAAATAAATATTTGATTTATATGCATATATGAGGTCCATGAATGATAAAATAACTCTTAGTGGGGTCCACAAGAAAAATAAGGTTGGGAACCCCTGCTCCAGAAGCACACAAAGAATCCAAATAAGTTTGCTATTGTTGCTCAGAATCCTATAAGAGAGAAATGTAGATTTAAAATTGGAGGAATATATGCTAAA
>OY744522.1:116581068-116598568 GCA_963556195.1 Sepiola atlantica
GTGGAACTCCTACGGCAGTTTCACGCTGCCTACAACGTCGTTCTGACAGCTCCTGTGACGGCATTGGTGCCAAATTGTAACAGCCTGTTCCTTTGGATCCATCAATGACGTAGAGAGGGAGACGTTCTACATGAGCAACTGCCTTTCCTCTATATCACACCGCCCAGGCTAGTATCCGACAATGCTCAACCAAGAAACCTGCAGCCTATAACTTGGGGAGGACACTCCAGCTTTGCCAGTGGTGCCGATACAACATAGGGAACAACAATTGCTGGTTATAAACCATCGCTCGATTGGTGTAAAGCGTGGTGCAAGGGGTTGTTCCCGACGGTAGAAGGGATTCTTGGATCTCAACGGACAGCTACCACCCACCTTAAACTGGGCAGCCCACAGCCAGTTAGATGCTGTCCCACAACAGCCTGCTTTCCTGATTGGATGCATGGGTATTAGGAGACATCCAACATGCAGACTGTAAACGTCGCACCAGGCAAGAAAACAAAACAACAAAAGAAACCAGGTTTAAAACTGATGTGTTGGTACGTCCGGACAATGGCCGGTCTCTCTGAAAACCTTCAGGATATTAGTGACTCCAGAAAAACAGCTGTCATAAACGATGCACTCAAGAGACTGAATGTGGACATTGTCACCCTTCAGGAAACGCGCATCGCAGACTGGTATGCTGAAGGATAAGTACTATACATTCTACTGGCAGGGGAAGGGCTCTGATGAGCCAAGGGAACATGAAGTTGGCTTTGTAGTGTGGAACAACTTCCTGCATATGATAGAATCAAGTAGAAAAGGTACAGAACGACTCCTCATTCTTTGCCTCAACACCAACAGAGGCCCAGTCACCCTTGTCAGTGTGTATGCCCCAACACTATCCTCCACAAAGAACGAGTTCTACGAGAACCTCGTATCCACTATCAGCAACATCCCCAGCAAGGAACGAATTAAAATGATCTGTTGGACTATCCGCTTCGGATTCGAATTCTGCTTGCCAAGGAACCTCTGTTCACGGCAAGATGACTCTATCTATATACTGATTTTCTACAGAATCCTGACAGATATTTTTATGTCATAAATCATCTCTTCCCGGTGGCTTTAACCTGTTTAAGTGAATGACGTCAGACCTTTGTGAGGTCATCCAGTGTGCATGGAGACAAACAAACATACAAGATCCGCAGAGTTTTAATAGTATACTAGATCCCCCTCAACCTATTTTTGAAACGAATCCCTAATAACAAAGCAGGCAAAAATCAATACCAAAATCCTCCAAAAGAAGCATTGCAGTATCCCCCTAAGAGGGTGCATGACTTGCACAACGGACTATAAGCTATGCAGAGTTCAAATTCTATCAAATCTAGTGTTTAATTATGCCATACACCATTGAGAAAGGTATGAACCCACAATTTACCCCCTCCCCAGCTATTGTAAAATAGTGACTTGCATTCAACTAATCATATATAATTAATTGTTGGCAATAGTTGTTGTTTTGGTATTAAATGATTGAAAAAGGAGTTGATACACTGTATGACTGTTAAATATCAGACGAGTAGACCCACTAGTATATAATTTGGTTAGTTGAAAATAACAGAAAATGAAAGTTCGGTCAAAGTCAACTTGCTGAACACGAAATTTAGCTCGCCCTACTGTGCAAATTGATAGAAACAGATGTGACGTCACATGACCCAAGGAGAGAGTGAGTGAGAGCAGCCGTCAGTTCGATTTGAAGCTTAAGAATGCGACCATGCCGTTTTAAAATGTTATACTAAGATATGATTAAACAGTAATTATCGACCTCTCTCTGTATACCTCCCCTCCCCAACTGGTCAGTGATTTCAGACGAGAACAAGGTGAATAAACCTCTTCTGTCTTCAAAAGATTTGTTTTGAATTGTCCCTTTTCTCGAGGTATAACAGAACTCAATTGCAGGCGGATTTTCCTCAGTCTGGCAAGGCACATAGAGGAGAAAACAGCACAAGGTGAGATTATGAGCTTCCATGTATGACACAAGGTGGAATTGCAACAAAACAACAAACAAACGAAATAAAAACAATGACTCCTAATGTCGACATGCATGTGGGTCATGAATAGGGTTCTTTGGATGCCATCGCTCTCATGAGTTAACCTGCATGGCAATTGCCATTGGCGACCTCAACAGACTACCTATTATTATATTCTGCATTTTAGTTACAGGTAAACAGGGAACTTCTGCCATTACTAACCAGCAAAGCGTTACCATTGTTAACCAAGTGAAGAGTCTATCAGGTAGGTTAAGAGATGATAACCAGTTTGTGTGCATGAAATGCAAGACCATGAGAACTCAAATGTGGTTGAAGTATATTTGGATGGTGAAGCTATTGAGGTTGTTCAGATTTTTTTTTTTTTACTTTGATGATACCATTAGGGCACAGAAATCATCATGTGCTAGAGTTAGGAGTGGATGGAATAAGTTCAGGTAACTTCTGCCAATATTAAACAGGAGAGTGTTACCACCGTCGACCAAGAGAAGAGTTTATCTAAGTGTGATGATGTATGGAAGTAAAACCTGGCCAGTGAGGATTGAGGACATGCGTTGTGTGGAGAGAAATGGTATGAGAATGATACGATAGATGTTTAATGTGAGTCTTAAATACAGGATTAGATCTGATGACTTCAGACGAAGATTAAATCTAAACAATAAAGGAAGATGTTTGGACAACAGGAGTCACATTGAAAGAATGGGTTAAAGTTCTTGGGTTAGGAGATACAGAACAGTTGATGCAGCAAGGTCAGTTGGCAGGAAAAGGCTAAGGGAAACGTGAGAGCAAGAGAAAGAGGGATAAATAAAGACCTGGCCAGAGATAGGGTAGTTTAGAAGTCAATTTCTAAAAGTTGTCCCATACATGCCAGCTTTTAAAACGGACGTTAAACCGATGATGATGATGATGATGATGATGATGATGATGATGATGATGATGATGATGATGATGATGATGATGATGATGATGATGATGATGATGATGATGATGATGATGATGATGATGATGATGATGATGATGATGATGATGATGATGATGATGATGATGATGATGATGATGATGATGATGATGATGATGATGATGATGATGATGATGATGATGATGATGATGATGATGATGATGATGATGATGATGATGATGATGATGATGATGATGATGATGATGATGATGATGATGATGATGATGATGATGAAACTCATGTGACAATTTACGTGTCTTTGATGACATGCCACAAAATGCCTATCTACGTTTACTTACTTCCATTGAGGAGTTTCTCTGTTCAATTCTAGGAATAAAAAAGCAAAAATCAATAACGTTGTTCGACACCTTCGACTCTGCTGCTCAACACAGTTCATTGCCATGAACTTCTCCATTCCTGTATTTCTTTAATATAATACCGAATCACGAGATATTTAATGATTTAACAGCATCGATTATTAGTTTCAGAAAACAGTCAACAGTTCTGAATAGGGGAATTGATAAAAGAAAAAAGAAAAATAGACAGGCACTCGGTAGAGCGCATATCTTCACCAAGGCTCAGCAGTAAAAATACAAAATTAATAGATTAAATAAACGTAGGAATAGGTTTTAAGTTTATTATTATTTTAACTTTTATTCACCCCAAACAAGGCACACTGTCACTGAGATGCAAGGGGCAACTGTGAATTAGGGGCCATACATACAGGGACATTATAAGTGGCGAGTTATACAGTGAGATGTTTGTTCACATTACATTTAAATTTCTGCATGTTAGCACAGTCATGGAAACAAGGAGCAGGGAGGGAATTCCAAAGGCTAACAGTTTGAGGAAAGAAGCTATTAGAGTAGAAAGCCTTCCGGCATCTGGGGACCTTTTTTATGTACTTTATATAGACTAGCAATCACATATTTCTGCTAGTATATATGACAAACGAACATATACTACACTGCCTCCTCCCAAAAAGAGGAAGTAATGCCTGGGAGGATGGTATCATGACAACAGAACAGATACTACACTACCACCATCACCCTAAAAACAGGAGGAGGTAATGTCTGGAAAGATGGTATCATGACGAACAAACATATATTATACTACCTTTCAAAGGAAGAAGTAATGTCTGAGGATATGATCTCATGACAACAGAACAGTACCCTCCCATGAAAAAGGAGTAGCTAATGTCTAGGTGCATGGTATCATGACCACAAAACAGATTCTACACTACCCTTCCCACAAATAAAGGAGGAGGTAATACCTGGGAGGATGGTATCATTACGAGCGAACATATACTACAATATCCCACCAAAGGAAGAGGTAATGCCTGTGAGGATGATCCCCGGACAACAGAACAAATACTACACTGCCCCTACCCTCTGAATTGAGCATTAACAGATAGTACAATTGATAGTAGTAATAGTATAGTTTTGGATTCAAACAGACAGATACCAAATCTCCATTGATAATAGACACTAGTGGGTCCCGTTTGCAGAAAAGTACAAGAAACCAAGAAACTCCTGTTCCCATCCTGAAGTTTGTACTTTCTATAAGTATCAATGTTTAAGTTATAAATAAAAGAAAGTAAAACGTTTTCTTTGATGTTTATGGATGTCCAGTGCGAACGCAGATCCCACAATATTTCAGTAAAACGCCAACGGAAAAATAGAAATTAAAACTGATACTTGTTTTCTAATATTAAAGTTTCCCATCGAATAAAAACAGGTAATTTGGGTCACTGAAAACGGACGAAAAAAATTAATTTCTTGTGAAAAATCGTATATATATATACGCATCCAGATAAAGCTGTTTTGCCGTATCACAGATATTTAGCGTTGCTAGACGTGACAAGTGTTTTCACGCTAAGATTTGAAACCCGTGCACTTGATCAGCAGACTGTGATCTATAATGCGTACATATGTTTTAAAGTTGCATTATAGATTGTCAAGAGTGCTCAATTCTTTTTTACGGAGAGCTATATCTTACACTAAGTGGCAGCCATTTATTCTCTTACTAAAGAGCTTAACCCACGGGTAGGGAGAAAAATGTGGTTATCATCCACAAACAGCTGTTTCGCCGTATCACTGTTGTATACTCTTTCTTTGCATCTTCTTGACTTTCCTCTTCTCTTTTCTCCACAAAATATCTCGCCCCCTCCCCCAAATCTACCCCCACCTTTGAGCAAGCTGAAAAACACATCGACTGGCATTTCGCTTTCTTCCGAATTTACGCGATCTAATTAGCCTACAATTATTTTCTATTTAATCAATTTTTATTCATCACTTTCAGGCTTTGAATTGCTTTCTTTTTTGTTGTTATTCTTGTTCATTTTTTTCCTTCCTTTTACTTTATTTATTTTTTTAAAAGATTTTTGTTTTGTTTTGTGATAAGTTTGAGTTCGTTTCCTTCTCGATAGAAATGTTTACCATTCACAGAATAACAGGAGAGAAAAATACGTCACGCTGTACATAACAACGAACGGATTAAATCAAATATATCAGATGTGAAATCACAGAGAGAGAAACAGGAATTTAGCTGATTCTAGAACGTTGGTTAACCTGTCTCCACACGAACGTGTGTAATAAGATGAGATATATCCTGTATATTGATGTCGTCAAAGTGAGGCCAAGCCGTTTACCCGGTCAAGTAAAGGAAATAATCCAGTACTCACTCCATAGACAAATAGATTCACTAGTCATCTCTCTATTTCCTCCTCAGAATTGAAAGACAATTACTTGTCTTTTTTTTATAATTTAACAAACATATTTATCTTTATAAAAATAAAGCACATAATAAAAATACATACTTTTTTCTGTGCAACCAAATAAAAACTAAAAACTAATATGACTTCATTGCATCCCGGGCAACGCTAGTAAAAATTTAAACGAAAATGAAGTGAAAAAGATCTGAAAAATCACAACCTTTAAATAAAGTTCTTCTAAAATGAATAATTTTAAATTGAAAGAATGAAAATTATTTCATAGTGAATTCCATCATTTCATTCATTGCTTAAATGCGTGCACACTTATAAGTACGAGGCCTGTCTAAAAAGTATCCGACCTTGGGCCAAAAAAAAATATTTCAAATACGTGACGGGATTGGGACTTTAATCCCCTTCAAAGTAGGCCCCTTGTGCTTGCACACACTTAGCCCACCGATCCATCCACTGCCGGAAACACCTCTGGAAGTCTTCTTTTGGAATGGTGTTCATCTCCGCCATCGCGTTAGATTCAGTAGGTGTTTGGAGAAGATGTGATGTGTAACACAAATTAAGGAGTGGTTCAACCGATTCAAAAATGGCCGCACATCAGCGGAGACTGACCAGCGTTCTGGCAGGCCACAAACTGCTCGGAGTGCAGCTGTTGTTGAGAGGGTGCAAAAAAAAAAAGAGATAATGCGAAACGCGACGGCGGAGATGAACGCCATTCCAAAAGAAGACTTCCAGAGGTGTTTCCGGCAGTGGATGGATCGGGGACTAAGTGTGTGCAAGCACAAGGGGCCTACTTTGAAGGGGATTAGGGTCCCAACCCTGTCACGTATTTGAAATATTTTTTTCTGGCCTAAGGTCGGATACGTTTTAGAAAGGCCTCGTATATGTATGAATGTAGATATGGGAATGATTAGCTTTTTATCTGGAGATACCCATGGATACCCTCTGAAAGGGTGCCTACATCATGAGGAGTCTATAGTGATGCAAGAGTTGCATAATTACAACCACGCTTCTCCTGAAATTTAAGTCAGCTCATCATATCTTTTAAATGGATTGACAATTGATGGTTATTTTTTTATCTATTGATGGTTAATTTTTATCATGATTTAATGGCTTTTTAATGGATTGACAATTGATGGTTATTTTTTTATCTGTTGGTCGTTATTTTTTATCATTATTTAATGGCCTTTTAATGGTGCGTCTTTGTATCTTTTATGCAAAGTGTTTGCATTCTTTCATCGGTTCGCCTGATTCCCCCGTGTTCAGTATTAGAACTCTCAACCACGCATATGACGAATTAAAATCTTAACTATATATTTAATTATGGTTCTTTGGCTAGGAGTTGCTTATGGCATCTCGCTATATTAAATTCCATTCCGTCTACTGTCTAGGCTTCAACTAATTATATATTTCTATATCTATTAGCTTTGTTTGGGTTGCTCTTTCCCCAATGCGCGGAGTCTCAGATCACATGATAACAGGGCTGTTGATCATTGGTTAATTTAGCCATGTGGTCACCGATATAAAAGGGCTAACTCTGAGGCCACTATCTCTTTTCTGCCTTCTTGGATTGACCATTAAGAAGCGAACATGTTTGCTAAAATCCCCCCCCCCCCACACACACACACACTTTTGGTTTGATTACCGAAACAACAACATTCGATTGTCCACTGTTCTTATTTTGTCCATATTAGCTCCTGGACATGCAGTCGTCTCCTCACCACAAGATTAGTTCTGTCAAGGTTCCTTTGAGACACCCATGCGCTCAGCTGTTACCGCACGTCCATACCAATTATGTTCGACGTGTCTCTACACATATCGGTAAATCCGCCTTTTCATATCTATATGCATTGGGAATTTGTGACATGAGTTAAATATTTTATATATTACTTGTGAGCGTAAATACATCTAGTTATCTATATATATATAAAACTCAATGTATGTGTGTATGTGTGTGTGCCCTATAGAAAAAAAGTTTAGTGCATCTAGATAAAATCTAAAAATGTATTCTTATGTAAAATTAACCGAGGAAGATAATGGAAGTATTCCCGAATCTCAAAATGTACCCCTAAGGGGGGTTATGGGGCAGATTTTGTCAGAGGGTCGATTTTTTTAAGTCATTTTTCATCAAATTTCAATGTAATTATGTAATAAGTTGAAAATTCTGAGTCATTACATCTGGAAATAATCTTTCATTGTATTTAACGTTTCTCTTAAAATGGAGGTAAGAAACTGGGAAAGGGTGATTTGGTAGTGCTCTGGAGGCATCCTTAATTTTATTTTGCTGGTTTCACCTTTCACACACATTTAAAATCTATCTAATAATATGTTAAGGCATTTCATTGTTTGTACGTACGTTATCACCTTTCACACACATTTAAAATCTATGTAATAATACGCTAAGGCATTTCATGTCCATACGTACGTTATCACCTTTCACACACATTTAAAATCTATCTGATAATACTCTAAGGCATTTCATGTTGGTACGTACGTTATCACCTTTCACACACATTTAAAATCTATGTAATAATACGCTAAGGCATTTCATGTCCATACGTACGTTATCACCTTTCACACAATTTAATATCTATATATAATAATAATAGTAAGGCTGCCTATGTGGAGAGTCTATTGTGAAACTACGGTTTAACAATCACCAACCTCACCATAATATAATGGGCACTTCTCTGCGTTTGTGTGTGTGTCTGCCTGTCTGTCTTTTGAAATGAATATTTTAACTCTTTTAGAAATGGGAAATATTGCATTAATACTAAATAATAAATTCCCAACAAATAAAGAGGACGCCATGACCGGAAATTTAAACCGAAACCTTGAGATCCTCAATCCAAAATTGTATTCTTATGTAAAATTAACCGAGGAAGATAATGGAAGTATTCCCAAATCTCTAAATGCACTCCTAAGGCGACTATGGGACAGATTTCGTCGGGGGGGTCGAGTTTTTCAGTCATTTTTCATCAAATTTCAATGTAATTATGTAATAATTTGAAACTGCTGAGTCATTACTTCAGGAAATAATTTTTAAAATTTTATATTTCTCGTCGAGTGTGGGGGGGGGGTAAGAAACTCGGAAAGGGTGGATTTTATAGTGCTCTGGAGGCATCCTTCATTTTATTTGGCTGCTTTCAGCCATAATAGTAATAATTCAGTATTCTATTTGGTAAGTGGTATAAGTTAATTGAAGTGCTCAATATCAGAGATAGAGCAGGTGTGTTTAGTTGATGTTGACCGGGTGTCATCAATACTATAGATAGAGCAATCCTACATAGAGCAGGTATGTGCAATAATACAGTAGTACATTTTCAATGTGGTATATGCTTGATGGGGAAGGGGAAGACAAGAAAATCAGTGTTGCCGGGAATACATTAACATCTTTTTTTTTATATCATAGTTCTCCTCAAACAAGGCAGAACGCCACTGTAGGCATAAGGGGCTACTGAAAATATAGGTTTCATTATATTATTAAGGAGAAGATAAAAAAAAATCAACATTGCTCGGGAATAAATTAAAACAAATATAGATTTCATTATATTCTGGGGAAGTGCATGGGGAAGAAACTCAGTGTTGCACGGTAGCTATAACCTTAAAACTGAAAGCTCAGATGAATAACTTACATTATTACTATTTTCAATACATTAAAACAAGAGAGAAATTGGCTCAGCACAGGTGAAAGAGGGGTAGAATAGAGAGATGTTAAAAAACGGAGCAGGCGGAAATAGAGAAAGATAGAGAGATTAATTGAGATAGGTAGAGAGATAGAAGTTTTAATATAAAGATGTTACACATAATTTTAACCTCTTGTATTTTGTTTGTTATGGCCCCTGGCAATGCCGGGTAGCCTTGCTAGTATTTTTGTAAGTACGGTTTTTAGCTCTTTTGTTTTTGTTTATATTTCATGCTATTTCAAACTACAGTATGGTAGACCAACGAAAATGTATTTTCAAACGTAAGCATGACAGACTAAAGAAAATCTTATTTCAGACTAAACTCATAGACCAACGGAAATGTTATTTCAACCTTAAGGATGACAAACCAACGGAAATGTTATTTCAACCTTAAGGATGACAAACCACGAAAATACTATTTCAAACTTAAGCATGGCTGACCGACGAAAACGTTATTTCAACCGTAAGCATGACAAACCAACTAAAATGATATTTCAACTTAAGCACGACAGACCAGAAGCTGGTATCGAATGCTAGCTCCCATATTGAATTCTAAATAAAATCCTATGCTATACACTTTCTTATCATATTCGTTACTCGTATGCATTATATTTCAGTAATAAATGACGAACAATTAATAATTGCTACTTTCCAACCACCCTGTGTATATCTGAGATAGAATGATAAAATTAAAATCTATTTTTTCTAATAAATTATGGAATTTCCACATTTTATTATTCTACTATTTTCGTACTTTGTATCTGTGCAAAAAGTAAAAAGTAAAACAACCATGCGATTCAATTACAAAATGCAGCAAGGAAAACAGTAGGGGGTATGCGGGGAGGAGGCTGAGTGATGGGGAGAAAAGGCTATAATTAAATTATATGCATTCCTATCGTTGGCAAAATACACAGGATGTGTAAAAGTTATTCCAGGTATGCACGTATGAAATTCCACTGCACGAAGAGTGCAGCGTGTGGAACGATTAAGGCGATGAAAGGCTGAGTCAAGATATCAAGATATTCGCAAAGAGTTTCTCGGCGCAAATGACATTATAAAAAATATAAATTTATCAGGAAACTCATCTCACTCTCTCTGTCTCTCGCCCCCCTCTCTCTCTCTCTCTCATATATATATATATATATATATATATATATATATATATATATATATATATATATATAAAGAGGTGTACTAAAAGCGAACTTTTAGGAACGGTAAAACCCTATTGTGAAGAGTATACAGCTCAATATCCAGGATAGAGCAAAATAGAGGAAAATTTAACTTGAATAAATTTCCTTTTTGCGGAATATACCTTGCTTTGAACTTTTGAATTGAATTTTGATTTGGCTTTTGCTTTCTCTAATTCCTTTCCATTCTCCTTCATTTATATATATATATATATATATATATATATATATATATATATATATATATATATTTAATTTTTTTTTAAAATTTTTTTATTTTCATTTATTTATTTATTTTTATTTTTTTCTCCTAAACTTGTCACTAGTTTTCATTACAAAATTTTTTTTAGGTTTTAGTCGTATTCAATCACTTCCACGTTTTACTCTGATGAGTGTGGACGAAAACCGGTTCAGTACATTAATTAATTTCTTTTTAATCGTTTTCTCTCGTTTTTATATTTGTTTAATCTCATTCTACCCTCCCAAAAATGTCCCAAACGTCCGTATTCCTCGCCGTTATCAAATTTTGTACCACGAAAAATTTATTTAAATATATATATATAATTATTCAATGATAAATATTTAATTATTATCCACATACATATACGTTTCATCCTTGTGCAATCTTCAGTGTGGAGATAACTGTTTAAACAGGTCGCACGATTCGAACCTCTATGTATATATATTTTTTTAAACTTAGTTCACCCCAAACATGCTTAAGGTTGAAATAACGTTTTCGTCGGCCACTGTAGACATAATGGGCTACTGAGAATTAGGGTGGAAATTTTGGGAGTCATCCTAAATTGGGAGCTGTGCAGCGAGATGCTTGTTCACATTAGTTTTAAATTTCTGCATATCGGTAGAGTCGGGGAAGCAGGGAGAAGGGAGGGAGTTCCAAAGGCCAGCAACTCGAGGAAAGAAGCTATTGGAGTAGAATGTTCCCTGGCATCTGGGGACCTCCACAGTGAGTAGATGGGATTTAGCTGATTGTTGGGTTGGTCGAGTGTATTTACGTCGAGGGGGCACCAGAGCAGCAAGTTCATCGGAGCACATTCCATTGAAGTACTTGTAAAACAAGCACAATGATTCAACATTGTGGCGATAGAACAGAGGCTGAAGCTTGGTGGATAGTGAGGGACCTATTAGATTAGATACTCTATTTTGGATCTTGTCTAAGAGGGAGAGACTGGTGAATCGTGCACCAGCCGAGATGTGACAACAATACTCCATGCATGGGCGGATGGTGGCTTTGTAGAGATATAGGATACTGGCAGGTGTGAGAAATTTTCTAGCTCGGTAGAGGGAGCCCACTTTCTTTGCAGCAGCCTTGGCAATGTCTTCTATGCATTTGTTCCAATTCATGTTACCTGTGAATGTTAGGCCAAGGAGTTTGAATGTTTGAATGTTGAACTTTCAGGTAGGGTGTTATTTGCCATGGCAATATATATATATATATATATATATATATATAAGATAAATGAAGGAAGAGAGATAAAGATGTGCGGATGACAAATCTATTTCATCTTCGATTGTTCAATGCAAGGTGTACTTGATAAAAACATGTTTATTTTTCTTTCCTTAAGCCAGGCTTTTCAAAGATTATAATCTTGTCATAAGAGGAATTACATAGATGGATAAGTTGGCAGGGGAATAGCCAAAATCTAAAATTCAAAAATTTAAAAAAACAATATAAAGTAATGGAAAGTAAAAGCGTGTGTATAAAAAGGTTATCAAAATATAGAGTCTGTCCAGTCGGTGAATGTCCGGTGACGAAAGATGTAAAGATTTTGTGGAGACTGCGTTAAAAATGTTAAAAATGTAGAAAATCCAATAGAATGATGTTCAATTCAACCGTAGATAAAAAGTTCTTATTAGGATGTAATTTTGAGAATTAGGGCCATTTTAAAATACTTCTGTAGACCGCGAATGAGAATAGTTTTTAAGGAGTTGAGTTTAAAATGTAGGGAGTATTGAGTGTTTTTACGGTTAAAGTTTTTTTTATTAAATTGGATAAAGAGGTGCCAGTGGCATTGTTGTTATTGTGTTTAAAGAAGTACATTTGGTTTGAGATTCGGGTCTTTATGGGGAAGGCACTAGCACCAATGTAAGTGTGTATTTTTTATTTTTGTATTTATGTTATTTGTAGTATCGGGAGTAGTTTGGGTGTGTATGCTCAAGCTCTGGGCCAAAGTTAAGTTGGAATTGTTAGGTGAAGAAGATAAGAGAATTTGAGGGGTGAGATCAGGGTTATTGTTAGTTAGCAGGGGTAGTTGGTTAGTGCAAGGGATGTTATTTAGGGTGTCGCTTAGTGCAGGGAGTTGGGGATGTGGAGGGCTATAGGGTGAGTTTGCATGCTGGTGTTTGTTCGCATGATGGCATTTTGAGGGAATTGTTTTACTGTACAAGCGTATATGACGTCACTTTGTCTGCAATTGCTATTTAACGGGCATTCTCTGGATCTCTGGCAGTTACAATTATTAGTAGGAGTTATAATAGGTGGTGGTTGCTGGACAGATTAAATAATTTTGTTATTAGAGGTGATGATGGTTTGCGCTATATTAGGCATTGTGTAGTAGAAAATTTTAATAGAGTTTTTATTTAAAATAGTGCTGTATCTATGTGGGTGCTTGAAGGAGTTATCTATAATTTTGAAGAATTCCTTAGAGATATTTGTTTTAACATTAGAGCTATAGGATTGATTAAACCAAATACTATTCTTTCTTATAATTCTTTTATTTTTACTATGTTCTTGAGGGCCAGCTAGTTTGTGAATATTGATAGTTTTTGTGTGCCTATTTATATATATTTTGGTTTTCTTGGGTAATGTAGTATTTATCTATTTTCTATTGTATATTACCATGTTGTGTCTAATTACACTTAAAGGTTTATTTTCCTGGATAAAAGGATTAGTTTTGTATTTAATTTTATCATTTTAGACCGAATTAAGTTGTGCGTTATTGTTGAAATTAGAATTTTGTTCGAAGATAGATTTATTAGCAGATAGTTTTGAAATTCTGTTAGAAAATGGGGATACTATTGAATTAATGATGGATTGTGGATGGTTAGATAGCTTATGTATGTAGAAGAGGGTTAAGTTTGGTTTGTGGTAAAGGCTAAAGGTTTGAAAGTTAAGGTCTAATGTTAGGTCAAGGAAATTAGATATTCTTTTCTCAGGTTCTATAGTTATAGTTAATCCAAAGTTTTTAAAGAAGTTGTGTAGATTTTTAATGGTGTTGTTGTATTGCCTCGATCTCTCCCTTGATACAAAAAGTGTGTCGTCCCTGTATAGACCAACGTGCATACTTTTCTTCAATGTCGAGGTGATCATCCAGGGGCCCATTTTGAAGGTCTCGAGGTAATCAAGAGGGGCATGTGATAAGAATCTTCTCAGAGGTGCATAGAACCGCGACAGAGACAGTATATTAGACTCGAGGGATATATTAATTCCTAACACTGTGCACTCGATAAAATAACATTCAAACTAAATAACATTTCATTGTTTTTGTTTTTTACATAATTTTCTTTTCTCACTGAACTGTTTCTATTCTCATTGTGATCCTTTTAAAAAATATTATACGAGCAGGGCTACCCAGCATTGTCCGGGGCAAAAGAGTAACATATTTTTTATTAAAACTTCTATCTCTCTCTCCTCCGGTTTCCCTCTCTCTCTCTCCACCCCCTCTTTCTTCTCCTCCTTACTGGACATACGCACACACATACACAGTTTGAATTACCTACTAGACACATCCTCGAGTGTCTTCAGCCTCTCTGTAAAAAGGGTTTTACAGGACAACCTGACATGAGGATACTTCACCTTACAAGTAAACCCTGACCAAATGTTCAAAATAACATAGTATTCGAAGACCAAATAAGTTCAACTCGGTTTGTTTACACACCTATACGAGGAATGGTGCACCTTTTCTTAGTGAGGTTACCTCAAGTAACTGCACTTAGCTGGATACTCCACCAGACCAGATGAATTCTTGTCCTGGGATCCGGTAAGACCAAGAGACCAAAAGAAATGTATAATCTAACATAATCAACTGGTCAATTTTAGAGAGGAAATTTAATGTTCTTAACTTCTTTACAAACTCAACGCTTGAGAAGTAAAAGAGAACTTCAATGAAACACTCAAATATCTATGTATCTCATATAGAGATCAAGTGTTAGCCCCAGGAAGGGGCCCCTTGATTCCTGAGAATTTCAACTGAAGTAAAATGAAACATACTTTTATAGATTACTCGAGGAATAGGTCACCGTAAGGGAAATAACTCATTAAAAAACAACCAGTTACTCCCCTTTAGTTAGTACATCAAATGGCTGGAAAACAGAGCCCCCCCCCACCCCCGTGATGTAATTTGCGCCAGTTTAGGGTCAAAGAATGAATTTTTTTTAATTTCAGATATTCAACTAGGACAACGCCGATCAAGAAAAAAACAACTTTGTGTGTGTTTGTTTTGTAGTTTTAGAGTTTAAATGGACACATACACACAGGCAACTGCCCTTTTTATGATAGACTAGTAGGGCTACCCGGCGTTGCCCAGGACCTTTTATAGAAAATAACACATATTAATGCATCTCTGTCGTATCAAAGAAACCATACGGTTCATTTGTGCCCCTGGACCAAAATTATGTTCATTTATGTAGCGCCCCTGTCATATGAAAGAACTGATAAAGCATGTTCATTTATGTAGCGCCTTTATTATATAAAATAACTAATATTAATGCGTCCCTGTCATATCAGAGAACCCATATGGTTCATTTGTGGCCCTGGATCAAAATCATGTTCATTTATGTAGCTCTCCTGTCATATGAAAGAACTCATGAATCATGTTCATTTATGTAGCGCCCCTATTATATAAAATTAATCTTATTAATGTGTCCCTGTCGTATCAAAGAACACATATGGTTCATGTGTGGCTCATGACATAAATCATGCTCATTTATGTAGCGCTATTCAATGTGCCAAGATTCGTAACCCAAACAACAGGTCAATTATAACTGAGATCAACATTGTGCTAGCAAAAGTAGAAGAAATTATAAGGCTTCATGTATTTTTCTTTTGTTTACATTCTACATTACTGGTAATCTCCAAGAGAACTCAATTTGCTTTTTATAAAAGAGTGTTGCTATATATATATATATATATATATATATATATATATATATATATATATATATATATATATATATATTAATGCATGTGTTGTTGAAAACGACAGAACTCTTCAATTTAGTGATTCCTTTTTTTATTTTTTCCATTCGCTGAATGATCTTTTTGACGTTGAAATGGAATGAATTAATGTAGGATCCGTGTGTTTGACTAACGTTTTCGATTCTCTCCGGAATCATCTTCAGGTCTTTAATGGCAAAAATGAATAAAAAGCGAGTGAAAGAATGGAATTTCTTAAAAAAAACAAAACAAGTAAAACTATTTCAAAATGCTTAGCTTAGTTCAGTGACACCAACCGGTGTCGCCTAATTCAATTAAAAAATAAATAGGAACATCTTATTAAAATTACTTACTGCCTATCTCCCCCATTTTCCTTCTCCATAATTATTAGACTAGACCAAATTAAATCAGCCACTATTTTAAATTAAAATTATAAAAAATAATAAGAATAATAAATAAAATTAATAAATAAATGAAGAACTGTTTCAATCGTCACATTTCAAAATGTAGACGTCCGTCTTTTACGTGAACGGTTTGCCGGCGTATTTTTTAAGAAATTCCATTCTTTCACTCGCTTTATATATATATATATATATATATATATATATATATATATATATATATATATATATATATATATATATATAATAGAAATTTAGATGCTAATAACCATGTCTTTATTCACCGTTCAAAAATCCAAATACTTGACGGACCGTTTTGTTAACATATGAACAACCACAATATAGAGATATATATCCTAGATTTTCCGTAAGTGTGACTCTTCAGAAGGAAAGTTAAAAAATCGTGTCCGTGTTTATTAATACATGCTATGGTGTTAAAAAATTAACATCCATTGTGTTTGAAAGTGACTATTAATAAACATACACACACATTTTGGAATGTATATTCTAAGCAATACGGTGAGTAACATGTGCACATTATTTTTTTTGTAAATGTTAACATTTAGGGGGTGTATGTATATTAAGTTTTTTTTATTTTTATTCATTTATTTTTGTTATGAACCGATTATTATGAATTTTTTAATATACATTCTCGGTAACTCGGTGAGTAACATGGGCACATTATTTTGTTTGTAAACTTTACCATTTAGGAGTGCGCCTACCCAAACTCGCATCCGCCCTCAAAATTTATTTTTAAATAAGTTAGATACAAAAAAAAATAGTAGAGAAAAGAATTGCTCTACATCAAATTTTGAGTTATATCAAGTAATACATTTTTAAAAGGATCGATGCTATATGTATTGCTTATACCCGTCCTAGGACACGTATTCTACTAGTATATTTATAAAGTTAGGAATGTTTATATTTTTGTATGTACAGGATTCACTACTAAACTAATTAACCGATCATTATGAATTTTGGAACACAGCTGATAAGCGTAAAGAATCGTAATGTGGGACATATTTACTTTAATTGAGTTTTATGCAAAAGAGGCAAAGGGGGAATGGAATCCCTTTATGAAAATTCAGATACTTCCGATTTTTGTAAAACTTTAGAAATAGGTATTAGATATCAATTAATAAATATTCCTCAAAATTCAGGGGGGGGGGTGAGTGTTTTTAAAGAGTTTTTTTGGGGGGGTGGGGGCATAATATGGACATAACCTACATTTAAAAATTCAAATTTTTCAGATTTGTATTGAATTTGATCCATACAACAATTGAGCAAGATTCTCTGAATTTCAATTTCGTTTTAAGATTCCTTAAGCTTAAGCTTTAAATTTTAGACAT